>CM043321.1:3682500-3994364 GCA_023736055.1 Quercus glauca
TTTAAGGTAATCGAGTATCAAAACAGGGACATATCCCTATATAGTTTCAAAACAGGGGCATATTGCTAAATTTTTTAAAAAAAAATTAAGGGCAAAAGGCTATTCCATTAGCTATAGTGTTTCACACTATTTGAGCTTTCAATTGGTATTAGAGCAGGTACACTTGTTTTGGTTTAATTACTTAAGTATGATTCTTGACCCTTTGTATTTATTGTTATGAATAGTGTTTTGTGTGCTTCTTTGCATATTTTGGATGGTGTTGAATGTAACATGCCATGTGTTTGTGAAAATTTCTCTGAGTGTTTATCCTCATGCTTGTGATGACATGTTGCATGACCCGTTGGGTGTTGTTAAAATTCCAAATGTCAAACTCTTGAAGAAAAAGTCTAAGAAGTTTCGTGAGAATTTGAGCAAGTTTATTTGTGAAAATGATGATTTGATTGCTAAGCTCAATGAATCCAACAAATTGGTTGAGAAATATAAGAAACTTGTTAAAAATTCACTTGAAAAATTAAAGGAGTTTAAATGTTTGAATATGGACTTGGATGCTAAAGTTGTTTTTTCTAACAAACTTGTTGATAATCTTAAATGTGAAAATGAATCTCTTAAGATGTATGCCAAGTGTTTGATTGCTAAACCAGTTGCTAAAAAGGAAGATGTTATTTGTTGCAATCATATTATGAAGTCTGATTTCGTGCCTAATGTGAGTTCTACTTCTGAAGACAAATTAGTGTACATACCTCTACTCAAAAGAAATCAAAAAGTGGATAGAAAGGCTCTTAAGCCAAAGCCTTCGTTTAGGTCTCATCCTAGGGATTTGAATGGATCTAAGTTTGTTCCTACTTACCAACATTGCGGTGTGATCAGTCATATTAGACCTCAATGTTCCACATTGAAGAGACAACAAAACCATGTTGTTAGATCCTCTCCTAAAAAGCCTAGTGGACCTAAACAAATCGTTTATCACAATTGTGATGCTTTTGGTCATCTAAGACTTCATTGCTCTAAGTTTCAAGCTCTTAAAAGAATCAAAAGAAAAGAGAAACTTGAGCTTCATAGAAGTTGTGCTATGAAAGCAAAACCAGATTTGGGGAAAAATTGTGTGTTGTTGATACAAGTTCTTAACGCTCTTACCTTCTTGTCTATGTGCATCTCTAGTTCTCATTCTTCCAACACTCGTCTCTCTTCTCTTGAGACACTCACTCCAAACAATTGTTCTCTTTGGGTGAGGAAGGGTTTTTATGATTGAGTTTTTGCTCTTTTGGTCATTGATCTATCTAATTCTTTCGATCTTTGTAGGACTCTTCATGCATTGAATGTTATATCCTCATGCATTTGTGCATCTTGCTTTTCTTTGTATGCATTGTGTTTGCTTTTCATCTTACTTTTATGTTTTTGTTTTGTGTGTGTAAAAATCCAAAAATGCATAAAAAGTGAAAAATCCAAAAAGTTTGATTATTTTTGCTTGAGCACATTTCTCATGTAGAGTTCTACCTAGTACCTTCATACTAATGACATAGTGTATTTACAAGCTTAGCTTGTTATATATGCACATATTGAATATGAGTGAAATCTAGAAATCTATGTTTGATTGTTGTAAATAGATCTTCAAACTTGTCATGAACGTTTAGCCAATAGTCTTAATTGATCTTGATACATGCGTAGACTTAATCCCATATATCTCCTCACATTTATTTTTATGTCAAAAAGCTCTTCAAACATCAATCTCTAATAGGAGAAAGAGCTGAAAAAGTCTTGCTTCGAAAATTAGTTAGACTAGAAAAAGGTGGAGCAAAAATTGTATTCAAAATGTTTGATGCCAAAGCCAAAGGCTTATTTTTCAAAGAAATATAAAAACTTTCATGGCATCGTTGCTCAAAAATTGAGTTGTATTGATTAAAAAAGTTATGGAAAATGGAAGCTAAATGAAAAGTTTTCAATCATTGTAAACATTTTGGTGAGGAGTTATTTATGTTCATTTCTACTAGTGAGATAGGTCACTTGATTTCGTGCTTTTTATGTATGACTTGATTAAATTGATTATTGAAGTTTCATACTAGACTATAGACTAATTCATACTTGATACTCACACACAACGTACAAGTCTAATGTTCTATGAATATCTATTTCATTTGTGTAATTGTACATGTTTGAATGTGATGTGTGTGTGCTTAAGCTTATCATGATTGAATCAAAAAGATTTTTGATCATGTTATTTGCTTTTGGAAGTGATTTTTATCACCCATATTTTTCAAAGTTTTTCAAGTTGATTTTGTGTGAAAAACATATTTTCTAAGTGTTTTCGCTACTTATTTCATGAGTGGTACAAGTCCTAGCCCAATCGCGAGTTTAAATAGTCCAATTCTCAAGTTTTTCAACTTTGGACAGAGAGTTTCGCGACTGGTTCTCAACTTGAAACCTGACTCGCGAAATTTCGTGGGTGGCTCGTAGGTCGCTTGCTACTCAAAACTTAGTCCCCAAATTTTTCGCGACTGGTTTGCAAGTTAGTGACTTGCAAAATGCCCAGAATCAGCTTTTTAAAGGGCAATTCGTGGGACATTTGTTTTAAACTTCTTTCATCTTCTCCAAACCCTCTATTTCAAAGTTTCTAGTTCTACATCAAAATCCAACTAAATTCAATTGTTTTTCATTCCATTAACATCTTTAAGGTAATCTTTAACTCTTTTCATTGATTTTGATCCTTAAATTATGTTTTTTTTGGGGGGGGGGGGGAGGGTTTTGTGTTCATAGTTGGGATTTTCTCAAATGGAGGTTGGAAAGTTTAATTTATGTCAATCTTTTTTATTGGGTTTTGTTTTAAATGTCTATTTGCTTTGGATGTTGGCCCCTTGTGGCATTTAGAACATGTATTGAAGGTAGTTTTCTCTATGTTCATGCATTTCATTTCATCTAGGGTTTAAGGGTGCACACTAAGTGTTTGATGAATTGCCTCTTAGGCATTTTCTCATTCGTTTGGACTCTGATGAGTACCAAAATTTGGGGTTTTTTCATGTTTCCTCAGTAGAAACATGTTTGGTTTATTGGTTGTGTATTTTACACATCTTTCCCCACGTGTATTTTTCATGTCTTGGTCATGCTTTGCACTTAGACACCATGTGTACACACCTTTGCTACCCTTGTCATGCCTTGGTCTATATCTTGTTTCCTCATCCTTAGCATGTTATGTTTAGTTTATGCTTTGTAACATTTTTTTAAAGTGTTTTGTCTTTTGTTTGAGCTTCATTTTCTCATTCATCTTGTACCCCTTATGCTTCATTATCCTTGTTCATATCTTCTTTTCTTTCTCTCATTTTTCTTGGCCCCTTTGTCTATTCATGTCAAAATGGGGGAGAGTATACTAGAGAGTATATCGGAAAGTATTGTCATTTCTATATGACTCTTATGCACATTCTCAAGGGGAGAAATTCTATTTCTTGTGCACATTCGTAGGGGGAGAAAGTCTTAGGGGAGATGCATATACCAAGGGAGAAGACATTTTTTTAATAAGAAAACCATATTTTGCTTTGTTTTACTTTATGTTTGTTTTCTTGTTATCTTTATGGTGCTTTGAGTTACTTTTAGTTTCTATGCTTTGTTGTTCTTATCGCATTGTGTTTATGCGTTGGACATACATACATCCTTATGCTATTGTGCTTTATTAATTGCATGTTTAGATTATCATTTGCTTTGCTATGTGATCATCGTAGTCTTTTTCTATATGACTGTTTTGTGTTTGATCAAGTTGCTTATATGTTTCACGTCTTGTTTACTTGATTGCTATTTACTTGTTACTTTATACTTGACCTTTATTACTTGCTTTACCTTTAAGGTCTAATGTGTTTTGTGAAAGTGTTTCAAGATACAGGTATTTTGTTCCAAGTTCATCACAGGTTTTAGATTTAGGTGTGAGTAAGTTTTGCCATTGTTCCCAAATTCAGGTTTAAATCTAGAGTCTATTATAGAGTGTTTTTGTCATGGAAGAGCCAAAGGGAGAGATTGTTTAGTTGTGGTTTTTCACATAACAATTATGTTGGCTTTATTTCATGACAAAAAAATGTTGTAATTATATTATTTTATTTCCTTGTATTTTGTGGGATTTAATTGCAATGGGTTTAGTATTAAGTTGGTGAAGATTACTTAAAAAGTTGATCATGTGACTTGGCTTGCAAGTGGTGCTAGAAGTTCACATGAAGAGCACATGCTGGAAGCTAAAGAGTCAAGTGTCAGACTGTATTTCATGAGTCACTTCACGACTTGACTAACCCGCAAGTAACCCGCGAAACTCTCTGCTTGGAGGATTATAAGTGTGACATTTCTATTTCTTTACCCTACTATATATACCCTCATTACCTACAAAATTGTAAAGGGCCTATTCAAAAGAAAACCCTAGAGAGTTTTTTACAACACACCCACCTTGTTAGATAGAGCTACACATCCTTAAGTGAGAATTCCTTTTGTAGCCTCTTCTCCTTTCCCTCTCCCATTGCTATACTATGAGAGGAGATTTGTACCCAAACACAACCCATACCTATTCAAAGTGTACAGAGGGTTTTGGAACTTGGAAAGCATTTGAGATTTGCCAAAAGAGGCCAGTGAGGCTTGGTGAATGTAATCGAGCAGTATTGCGGGATCCAGGAAGCTAGTGAAGACAAGACTCCGAAAAGTCCGTTGGTAGTTGGAGCTTGGAGGGCTTAAGTACTTTAGGCAGATTAGGCTTGGAGGGTCTTTTTGGAATCCTTATACTCTAACTTATTCACTAGTAGATCATTTCGACTTGGAGGGTTGCGGAGAGGTTTTTTGCCGAGTTCTTCAATTTTCTCTTCGATAACATGTCTCGATGTTATCTTGTGTTTGCATCTCTCTTCCCTATTCTTTAAGCTTTATATTTATTGTTGCTTGATTGTGGTTATGGATTGGAGAGTTGTTTCAGTTATTTCAACTCATTTACTCTTGTTTTGCACTTAGTTAAATTAGAGTAAAAGTAATCAAGTTGTAATTTAAAATTAGGGATCTAAATTTGCTATAGTGTTTCACACTATTTGAGCTTTCATAAGTCATGATGTTTAATAAAATCCTCGGTATATACCTGATACCATGTGTCAAGTCTAAGGAGACATTAAGGCTTGATTTGAGGTTGCAAAGAGAATTTTTCGTTAGTGAATAGCCAAAGAGACTTGATTTGCGATCTCACTTCTATGATCAGATAAATGTAGAAGATTATGAGATTTCAATTCGGTCTTTTGGAATTTAGTGCAGTCACTTTTCCCCATATTCTTTCTATCAATTACACATTGCATGTAGCTATGATATCATTACTCCACTCCCTTTTTCAACTTATTAGACTCTTCCACTACTAATTTATTTTGTTTCTCAAATCAAAGAATTTCTTTCATTAATGTCTGCTTTGCATGTTCTAAAACTTGTTATGTTATATATTCCCATTTCCCATATCCAAATTAGATCTATGTTTCATTTCTTCTAGGCAAAACTCAATGTATTTTTTGCCCTTTATTTTCTTTTGTCCTTTTTATTCTTCAAATAATTATGTTGTCTACTTGAATATCAAATAAGTATTTGCTACACAAGAAGCTGCATATATAATCTCTAAAAAAACCACCCCCCCTTCTTCCTCCCATAAATTTTGATTTTTGTAACATTCATGCAAAGTGTTTGATAAAATACCTAGGGTTTTGTTCTTTCTATTAGAATTTGATATTGATAACATACCTTTTATTTCATCTTGCTAGCCCCTGATAGAAATTTCAATGTTTATGAGGTTTGAATCAAAATGGAATCATTTTATTTTATTGTAGAGAAGATGCAATGAATGATAGGATGATATTACCCTATACCTTTAACTTTTCTGATTTCACTCTACTGTTATATAAATCTCCTCATGGAACAAAGTCTTAGGTTAATTAAGCTTTACTCCACTTTATTGCATTTGAGCCATTCGCACAACAATGTGCTCTTAGGAACCATTTGTGAGGTGTGATAATGAAAGTAATGAAAACGAAATACATGGATTTTATACATGGGAAGGAAGCATTTATAGTCCGTTTGGATTGAGGGGGAGGGAGGGGGAGTAGAGTAGAGTAGATTTAACATAAAATTAGCTTATTTTTAGCCAATTCTACTCTATTCCTCTTCGCTCCCTCTCCTTCCCCCCTCCATCCAAATAGGCCTTTAGTTGTTTAGGCATCAAACAACTAAACCGTGGTGCTTCTTTAGGTAATTGAACTGTGAAAATTACCCTTAGCTAAATATCATTTCTTCAACTCATGAATTTGAGAATCCACTTGATGCCTTTATTAGTGTTCTTTGATTCAATGTTTTTGCGTTAGTACTATTCTTAGTTATGAAAGAAAAAAAAAGGGTTGATGGGTTTTGAATCTTTTACGCAGAATTAGTATGTTATTTTTAGTTTTCAATGTGACCAAAATATCAATTTAGTACATAGACATGAAGGTGGAAATAAAAATGCTTAATGCTTTTTTTTAAAGCTCTCTGATTTATTATTTTTCTGCTGCTTACTATGTCGATTTTAAGGACTTAGATAACAAACTAATTTTGTATTGATACTATTATTTTAGTTGTGGGGAAAATTTGAGGGGTTTTCTAAGTCTGTGTTTGCAGTTCACAGAGGGATATCACTTCGCTGGATGTGAACAGTGATGTTAAGCTACCTATCTTCAATATCAAGATTTCTATTTTCCCTTTATATCAAGTTGTAATTGTTGCTTTCAAATCTTATGTAGTTCCATTTATGATAGTAGGGCTAGCATAGTACATTCAAAGAAACCCCTATGAATTCATTTCTTTTTCTTGAGTTATTGAATCAAACATGCATCCAAATTCTATTCTAAATTTAGATAATTCAATTGAAGATGATTCTTAATTTTTTTTTAGCAAAGACAATGTTTACATTGAATTGTATACCTAATAGTGAACTCATACACATGGATAAAGTGGAAGAAAACCAAAAGGTGGAGTTCTATTGAGTTCTTGTGAGTTATAATCAGGAATTTTGTGGTAATTAAGAAGCTTGGTATCAATACTAAGTAAGCTTGTTATCAAGACTAAGTACCTTAGTATTGAACATGGTGAAAAAATTGGGTCTGAAGGAAAGAGGAAACATCTTGAATGTGTTAAAGGCTAATAGAGCACATGTTGACTATTTGAGGTTTAATGGGGGCCACGGAGGTGAAAGTCTTCTTTCAGTTATTAATTGTCATGCACTTCTAAATAAAAAATAAAAAAAGCTACTAAGTTTCCATGCATGTAATATATACTAAGTTTGAAAATCTAATATTTTCTTGAATAATCGTGCTCTGTCACTATTTAGGGTCACTATAGTGCATGCTTTAGTTTTACGGCTAGAAAAGAAGTCTTATGCACCACTGTAATGGCTTTTCTGATAGTGTGCAATGTATGACGGGTCTTGGAAAACTAATTTTATTGTAGACCAATACATCTACACACTGTCTTCAGGGTAAATATTTCTGGAGCTGTGGGGTTGGTAGATGAAATGGAGAGGAAAGGCTAAGCCATAAATAAATCACTGAGGCAATGGCATTGTTTCTAGAGATGGAAGGCTGAACTATAATATTTTGATTTATTACAACATCTTGATTGAGGGTTTGTGTAATTCTGGGAAACTTACAAGCGCAAGAGAAGTCTTTTATAGTCTCCCTATGAAAGTATTGCAGACTGATGTTCCAACTTAAAGTATTATGATCAAAGGGCTTTGCCAAGAGGAACTAATAGATGAAGCATGTGAGTTGCTTGAGAAATGGGATGGAAATGGTGGCTCACCTAATGATAGCACATATAACAAAGTCATCCAAGGGTTACTGCAATATGATGAGACATCATAGGCAATGAAACATCTCCAAATAATGGTTGACAAGGGTTTTTTCAGCAAATGCAACCAATGCATCCATGTTGGTTGAATTTCTATCTACAAATCCAAGAGATAAAGCAATGCAAGAATTACATCAATAACTTGTATGAAGGCTTTTAGTTTTTTCTATATATTGGGGGCATGGCAGAGAAGTGGTTTTGGGAAGGGAGATAGTACTGCTATGCAAATCACTAAATGTGAGGCAGAGTGCAATATAGTCCTGAATTTAAATTTTGAGACGCATCATGGTATAAATAACAACTCACCAACATATAGAGTGAACCTTTTGGTTGAATAGGCCATACATTGCGCCACAGTGTAGAAGAGTAGAAGAGAATATGATTATTCAAGAATGTGATTATTCAAGGGAATTGACAACAACTTTGGAATCACTCTAAAAAATCGAGTGATTAATCCCAATTTCTTCGGCAAATAAGACTGCTCTTCTAGCCGCTAGCATCTCCCAGACAGCCACCGAGGATAGTATTAGGATTTTCTCAGACAGAGAAGCCATGACCTCACCATGGGAGTTTCGGATCACCACACCTATGCTTGCTTCTCCTTCATTTTCAGAAATTGCACCACCAAAGTAAGTCTTGAAAGTTTCAGCAATAGGAGGTTTCCAAACTAGTGGTTTGTGGAATTTCTTAAACTCCAGTAGATAACATTTAGTCGTACCAGCTAACCTGTTCAGTGGTATAATGGCCTCGTTTAATTGGCTTTTGTCGTGTCAAGTTCATAGGAATCAAACAGTAACAGCAAACAGTTCTGCTACATGAGGTTGGTTTTGGATTAGAGCAAATAAATCAGGGAATGAACCAAGGGAGATTATGGCCCGATCTATCCATCTAAAATCCTGATTCCACATGGGTTGAGTAGCTTCGCACTCCCAAGGAGCTTGTAACAATAAATCCTACACTTTAGTTTTTCGATATTATATAAATTTGATCCAAAAGCTCTCATTGACCTTGTAATGTTTACTTGCTCTAAGAGGATGAATCATGTTGTGATTTTCAAGGGTAGCCAATTGTTCCTCATCATGTGCTCATGTGTTTCTTGTGATAACATGGTATTCCAGTGTTTTTACATCCACTTGATTTTTCTTCTTTTATCAAGCTAGGGTATACTTGCATAAATGGTCCCAAAAGAATGGTTAATTGGACCTTAAATTTAAGTGCTTCTGTGACAGATTTAGATGTGAGTTTACAAGTTTTATAACTCCATCAATAAAATGCTAAGCTTTGAAATTTATCTCAAGAGATTTAATAGCCATTGAGCTTTAAAATATCCAATAAAAGTCAACATTGAGCTTTATGATTATAGGTTTTAGGAACTCAATTTTCAAATAATGTAATCATCTCTAGGAATGAATAAATTTCTGTACCTTGGGATACATGTTAATGGCTTTATTGAGGTTGTCATCACAATACTGAGCATCTTTTGGCAATACTTCTGCAAGTGACTAAAAACTTTTTGCACCAAGGTTCTCATCCCTTGCAACTAGGGTAAGAAAAACATCTATCGATCTTCCAATGGAAAATATTTTTGCAATGGGTTTGCTCAAAACAAAAAGAAACATAAGATTCTGCCACCCTAATAACATTTCCCTCATCATAACCATTATCATTGTCTCCATAATTTTGTACCAGGAGATTTGAAACATGACACTGCTCTAGCGTAGAAGCAATTCTTCTAATATATTCAATAATTCAGAATTTATTTTTAACTTTAAACCAGCCTTGAGAAGTTGTACAAGGTGTAGCAGAGAATTGAAAGAAGCTGAATTTTTTTCCATTGGGAGCACACTAATCAAGCATTCAGTTGTAACTCTTTGTAAGTGATGATTTAGAGGTTTGCAGGCCAAATTGTTGAGTCCAAAAGTATTTTGGAAAAGCCATCAATGAATTATAAATGATCTACCAGAAGGAATGAAACATCTTCAAACCACCAATTATCACATCTTTTTTATTTATTATTTATTTTAAGTTTTGAGTTCTCAATATTATTTGCTAGAACATACAAGTACTGTACATAATTGTTTCCAAAACCAATTCATTTGGATGTGGGAAGGAATTCCAAGCAAAGACTTCTGTAGCCCATGCAGAAATGTTTCACTGCTTCTAAAAATATAAAAATTTCCTTCCACGATGTAAGTATTATTTATTAAGAAGCTTATAAAAGCATCTGTCTTGGATATTAGATTTCCCTGTTCAAGATTGTCACTCTTTTTCTGAGGAATGAGCAGAAAATATAATGGAAAAACATTGGCTTCTATTAACCATCCATCCATAACAAAATTTAACTACTAATTCAGAAGAATTGGTTCCACCTGGTAACTGGAAGATTGTTTATTTGGATAATGGGGCTAATGCCTCTCTTGCAATTACTTTGGAATACTAGTCTATTCAAATGTACACTTCTTGAAACAATATGGAGTTGACATAAAATAAAAAAATAAAAGAAGAAATATTTATTTGAAGTTTAATGCATTTGAACATGTTATCTTTAATGCATATCAAAGATATTATTTTCAGTTTATTAGTTAAAATATTAAGCATATCTAATATCTTGAATGATTAATTGATAAGATTTCAATGCTAACTCCATTTTAATCGAGATTAAGGCTTAGTTAAGTGAGGGCAATCAAGATGTAACAGTTAAGGTTTTTAAATCTTTTACCTTTTTAGACTAGTTGAACAATTTTGAGAATTTTGAATTACAGTAATATAGTCTGGTTTCAAATCCAACAAGAAAGGAGAATGAGTTCATTTGACTGCTATGTTTTTCTTGTTTGGATTGAATATAGAACACCATATGGAAGCAAATATTCTGGATTATTCAATATATTAAATGGAGATTTTAAGAGGCTTGATGTCAGCTTTACGTTTGAAGCACAGTGAGATTGGTTCATCCTCTATTGAGAACAGAGTAATTGAGTGGGCCTTGTGCAAATAACTTTTGTCAAGACAATCTTGCAGAGAATAAATGGAACTTGTTACCATAAAAGGATCATATCTATGTAAATATTACTACAAGTACATCGTCAACATACCATAAAAATGTGTGCATAGAGAGGAGGGTGTCTTAAAAAAGAGAGGTGGGGGGTGTTGTTTTCTAGAAAAATGACACATCTATTACGCTTCCCACCATATATCAACCCGCAATTGGAATTCTCACTGTCAAACTGAAGTTGTATTGGTTGCTGCTCATACAGACTGCACTCACATATATAAAAAGTTGGGACTTATACCGGGGATATACAAATGCAAATTCAGGTATGTAATAGACATAAGTACTATGCTGGCCTCCTTACTGAGATTGTGCAATATTTAGTTATAGGTGAAAAGAGTGGAAAGAAAGAGGCCAACACCATGAGACTATCTTGTTTGACAATCACATCCACTTACAGAGAGACACTAACAAAAGCACCTTTTCTATCTGTGTCACTTTAAAAATGCATTTAAGAAAATCGCTCATTTGATGAAATTATTTCTCGTTAAAAAAGAAAAAATGAAAGGAAAGTTTTCCCAACCATTCAATAGTTTCATCTTTTGTTCTTATGTGAATAATGATAAGAACTATGCATTATCGGGTGTGCTACAATTTCAATACCCTTCAGTTTTTAATGCCTCTAGTAATTCTTATCTCTCACAACAAACTGATAACTATTTGTTGCCTCCTGCCTTATTGGGAAAACTCTAAGTAGCAACACCAACATACACAAATTATCACACCAAATGAGATTTAGTTAGTAAGATTTCAAATAGGTTAGGGTTTTTGTTTTATATCAGGGAAAAGGCCAAAAGAGTAATTAACATGAATACATTATTGTCAGACTGTGAATTATGTCATTCCACCTCAAAACCTTTTTTTTTTTTTTTTGAGCAAATAGTAATACTTATTAGAACACACACGAAAATAGTAATATTAGTGTTTTAAACCGGGTTTATAATACATTACTAACCAGAGTACAACTACAAAAGGGCCTACCTCAAAACCAATTGGTGATGAAGAAGACACGCTCAAATCTTTTATGGGGAAAAAATTGGAAACTAACACCAAGCCCCAAACAATTTTGTTAGTTAGCAACGTTTCCGAACTATTTAGGAAACTAACATCTCAAGTCTAAGAGACTCAATTTTGCTCTTTGAACTTGAGCCACAAAGCCTCAAGTTTTATGATTTTTTTCCCCTTGGAACTCGAGTCTTAAAGACTTGATTTCCATAATGAACAAAATTCAAAGAACAACATAGCGAAGAAGACAAAGAATTCGAATAACTTCAAAGAAGAAAGAACGCAACAAAGAAGGCAAAGATTAAAAGAAGAAGTAGATGCAAATCAACAAAGAAGAAGAAGGCAGATCAAAAACAACAAACCCAAAACCCTTAACAGAAACAACGAACCCAAAGAGGTCAAAAACAAAGAACCACACCCTCGGCTCCGCCCAAGAACCTAGATCTCCCTAACCATCCTTTGACTCAGACTAAATCTGGTTGACGACGGTTGGCTCAGACTAAACTTAGGCGGCGATAAGGGCTCCAAGTGAAGAATTTGTTGCAGAGCTTTTCTTCTTCCTCAGGACCTCTATCTCTTTTTCTTTAAATGTGTAGAGTAGGAACTTGAGTGGTTCATACTCGAGTTTCACTAGAACTTGAGGCTTTGTGGCTTGATTTCAAAAAGCAAAATTGGGTGTCTTATACTCGTGATGTTAACTTTCTAAATAGTTTGGATTCTGGAAACGTTACTAATTAATGAAATTGTTTGGAGCTTGGTGTTATTTTCCAATTTTTTCCCTTTTATGGCATTCAATATCACGCAACAATTCCTCCCTCACAATAACACTCTCGTGACTCAAACCTATGACCTTGACTTTGATACTGTTTGTTGGACTGTGAGTTGTACCATTTCACTTCAAAACCAATTGGTGATGAGGAAGACACACTCAAATCTTTTATGGTATTCGACATCAAGCCAAACCCTGTTTTTAGAGTGGTTGTAGGGAATCACATTTTGGTCCCCCAACAATTATAATATGAAATATATATGTATTTTATAATTTGTTAGTTTCATTTATTTTAGATTTATTACTTAGTTTAAATTTGTTAGTTTGATTTGTTTTAATATTTTGAGAGTTAGTTTTGATCTACTTGGAATATTATAACTAATTATTTAAATTATAATAATTTTTTTGGCTTAGAATTGTAATCGTTTACTGTAAGTTGAATTTTTTGTTATGCCTAACAAAATGGTTCCAACCCAATTGGTTCCTTAATGATTAGGCCGGGTTGGTTTTTAGACCTACAATGGATTGGGTTGAAAAATACCTTCAATCTAACTCGACCCAACCCATACACACTCTTAAACACGAATCTTACTTTAGAATCTGACCCAGTTTAAATTGATCTTTAGGTTTTGATTATTGAGCTCTATTGAGAGCTTTTATTAATGTTGTATTTGTTGATGATCTAGAAGTTGAATGGCATAAGATGTTATAGTTTAGGATAGATAAAACAATTTTTATTTATTTATTTATTTAGTGTTTTGATAGACTAATTTAGATTTGGGTTTGTAGATGCCATAAGTTGAAATTCACTTAAAAAGAAAACTACCGTTTATCTAAAAAAAAAAAAAAAAAAAAAAAAGAAAAAGAAAAAGAAAAAGAAAAGGAAAAGGGAACAGAGCCCTTTTCAATAGCTTAAAAAAATAAAAAAGGAAAAAGGAAAAAAAATCATAAAAATAAACCCAGTTCACTCAACAACATGTATATAAATCCAACTAGTCTCCTGCACTCAAACACTCACAATCACAACCGTCGTCCCCTCTTTGCCTTCTTTCTCCCCGTTTCACTTCTCTCACTCTCAACGCCGATGCTATCAGTACCAGCGTTACTTGAAGTAGCTCCACCGTAACTCCTCCTAAAACGACGTCGTCCTCACAACCCACCTACAACTCTCTCTAAACCCTAGCCAGTAGCCCCCTCTCTCTCTAAAAGCGGCAATGTCAGACAACAACAACAACAACAACAAATTGATTCGATGGGAGTCTTTACCTTCTGAGATTGCAACCGATATCTTTCTACGCTTACCTATCAAATCCATAATCATCTGCACCTCTGTTTCAAAAGCATGGAAATCCCTAATCCAAAACCCAACTTTCATTTCCACCCATCTCCACCATTCCCACAACAAAAACCTCCTCCTCTTCAGCCAGACTCACAAAGAGTCCTACGCATTGCATAACGATGATGATCCCGATTTCACCCAACTCGCCAGGTTTGATTACCCTTTCCATGTTCCATTCCTTAAGTCCCCAAACGGAATATACCGTGTGGTCGGTACTTGTAATGGCCTGTTCTGCCTTTCCGATGATAAACTGTCATACTCTAACTGTTTATGTCTTTGGAACCCTTGTGTTAGAAAGTTAGTTTACCTTCCTATTCCCAATGTCACCTACGCCACACACGGTGGCTTCGATGCGACTATTGGGTTTGGATTTGATCCCAAAACTAATGACTATAAAGTGGTGAGGCTTGTGACCTTACTAGATAGTCTTGACCTTGAACATTCTCGAACCGAGGTTGAGATTTACTCACTCTCCACTGGTGAATGGAGAATGCTTAGTGCTAGTTTGGTTCCCAAATGTGCTTTGAGTCGTCGTGAGCCACAGGCATTTGTCAATGGGGCTCTGCATTGGGTTGCTTTTAGGAGGGCTGATGATAACAACCATCAACATTTTGTTTTGGTGTTCGATTTGGGCAATGAGGTCTTTCAATACTTCTGCCAGAACTTCCAGATTATACAAGTAAATTTGCGGGTTTGCTGTCAGTTTCTGTTTCTGCATATGGGAATTCCATTGCCTTGTTTCAAAATGGCTATTTTAGTTTGGTAAAGGGGTGTCAAACTGGTGATTTCTATTTGTGGGTCATGGAGGAGTATGGTGTTGCGTCTTCATGGACCATAGTTTTAAAAATTGCGGAGGGTTTACCAAGGCCAATAGATTTTAAAAGGAATGGTGAGGTTGTATTGTTATCATACGATGGGCAACTCATATCGTGGGTTCCTTGGAGCACAGAGTTCAAGCATCTTGAGAGTATTGGATATGAGGATACTTTTGTTGATTGTCATATTGAGAGTCTAGTTTTGCTCGACAAGGTTGCCAACGGTACAGTTACATACTGAGGAAACTTGGTAAGATGCATTTCATGCTTATTCTTCTTCTTCTTCTTCTTTTTTTTATATATATATATTTTTTATGGTTTTTCTTTGTATTCTTTACATATATTGTCATTGATAATACATTAGATATGAATATATAATGTTTGATATGGTACTGTTCTATAAATTCTTAAAATGATTGATTACTTTTAATGAAGTGGCTTTATTGTTAGGATAAATAGCTTATCAAGGTTGTGGTCGGTGATAGTTGCGTACATGCCATGTATTCTTAAAAAATTTTGTACTTATTTCCAATTTTCTTTATTGTAATAATAAAGAAAAAGGAGTGATCAGTGTTGATTATCAACTTTGAGCAAGCTTATTTATATATCCAAGTTCAATGTTTTCTGCAGCCTATGGTTTACAATGTATGCATAAAAGGGCTCAAACTTTTTCTTTGATGGAAATTTTATGGTGACCTCTTTTAACTAAATGTTTTCAAAGATACTAAAAGTTCTTCACGTTCTCCTTGTATTATATATGTAAAAGTTTCTCATTCTGTCAAATTTAATTTGTTTATGCTAAAGATTTTTCTTGTACATTTTAAAATCTTCTATTGCCATAGATGCCTATCTTCTTGCTGAATTTACTGAAAAACATTCCCATAAAGACGTGTTCATTGAGAAAACAGCTCACCAGCCAATATTGCTTGCTTTGGGTGATTAAGAATTGAAAATGAACTGTCTATACTCTTCTCCTAGATCTATTTGTTATCTTTCCTTACTTAGCATGATTTTTGTCATTTTTTTAGTCCCAATAAAGTATTTAGGCTTAGATGGATTGTTTTGTTGACCCTGTTTCATCCCATTGTTTGTATTTCCCTCTCAATCTCTTGTTGATGAGTTTGGATTTCTATTACACAATTATATGAATTAGAATCAAAAGGTCAATACCGCTGGAAACAATAGAGAGAAAAACTTGGTAAATAGAAGACATCAACTTAAAACTACTATTGTATCAATGCGTAATTTGTATCTGGAATTTGAAGAATTTAAATTTTTTTCGTTTTTATTCTTTTTTTTTTTTGGGGGGGGGGGGTTGGGGGGTTGTCACTTGGACTAGATTGTTGGTCTGCCTAAGCTTGTGTTTTGCTTGCTCAAACATATTCATATGTGCCACTTATGTCTCCTATAGGACTTAAAAAGGTTTCCCCCTAGTGTGTTTGATATGGTGCCTTCGGTTTGGTGTTGCTCTCCAATTGGTTGTTTGGTTTGATGACCAGCTATTATGGTTAAATACAATTATGTGTGTGGTATTTTCTTTTTTGATCAGTAATTCTGTTCTTGTTGTATTATGGCATATTTTATTACTATTTTTATGTTCCAAGAGAAAATGTAAGTTATAGTTTTCCAAAAACGAGCTTCCAAGTAATGTTTATGTTGATTTATACACCTGTCATATTTGGAGCTATCTTTTCCAACCCATTATGTGGCAATTTATAAGACTATTTATTTGTGATTTAAACAAGTCACATCACTCATTAAAAAGGTCATGTGACAAACTACATATAGATGGTCTCTTCAATTTTCATGTTTTATCCTCAAGCTTTCTTGTTTTTCTTATAAAAAAAAATTGTTTTATCCTTAAGTTTTATTAATTTTCACATTACGTTTTTTACTTTTTGCCCATTTGGATAGCACGTTTCCATGCGGCACGTTTTGTCCCCTGTGTTTTCCAGCGCGTGAACAATAACATCACATGAATTTACTGTGCAGGGGAAAAAAACATTGTTCATGTACTGTTCACGCATTTAAAAATATTAAAAATAGGTCCCATGATACTATTCACACATTTAAAAATTATTTTGCTATAGTGTTTTCAGTTTTCAGTTTTCAGCAAAATAAGTTTTATCCAAACGGACCCTTTGTCTACACCTTCTTTCCCTGTGGAAAGTCTCCATCTTCCTTCCCTGTGGAAAAAAATGCACTTAAAATGCTAATAACTTTTGGGTAGAAAGGATTATTGACAGGTACAGTTCCTGTGCATCAATATGCTTATATGTTGTTTAAATTTGCTGAAAGGTTAGACTGTTTATTTGTGTTATTGCGTGCAATTGTCTTGCTAATTAAAATGGTGGTCTTATAAAACAATTATATGAGTGTAACTAGAAAACTTTTGTCATCTGGTTTATAGTTTTTATCAGCCTTGAATGGCACAGGACAATGCTGCGAGTTTTGAGATAAAAATGGTGTTGGTATATGTTTTGCACAGAATGCCTCATATCTTGTTGGAGCTTGTGATCTCTCTATGGACGATGGATTGGTGAACCCATTATTACACATATTTTATGAAATGCACTTTGATTAATCCAGGTGCAGATTGGTAGCCAATGAATACAAGTTCTGTTTAGAACAACTTGGAGATGATGATGATGATAAAATTTGTAGTGTGAGATCTGGCTACAATATGAATACATGTTATATTTAATCAATGAATTTGTATTTGGAAAAGTGTACTTGAGGAGGGGGAAGAAGTATTGTCACCCTGATTTTCTAAAAAATGTATTAATTCTAACTGAACTCCATTCCTCCATGCGTAGGCTGCCAAAAGGTCATCTCCAAGGGCAGTACCTAGGCTCCTAGCTTGTTTCCTAATGTAGGTAGTTACAACTTAAAATTCAAACTATATGTTAATATAAATAATGTAAATTTGTTGAGAACAAGTAGAGCATCTATTTTTTATAAAGGGCAGCTATGTTTTGATTGTATTAAATAATATCATTTCTTAATTAAAATGGTTCGCTGTATTAATGTGTTCATATCTCTAATCTCATGTAACTGGTAATTTTTTTTAGTTTGATTGAAGTTAGATCATTATGGTGTCCTTAGTTATGCATTAATTCTTTTCTTAGCCCATTTTGCTTGTTGTTGCCTATGCTTGTACAGGAGAGGATCTTAGGGACTTCTTGATGATTTTAGAAGAGATTATCTTTTGTTGGATGTCTAGAAAAGAGGATCTTCCCTTTGTACAATTTTGAAAGAACATTAAATTCAAACAAATTTATGAAAGAGAAGCAACTAGCAGTGCTTATCAAGCATATAGTTTTAACTTTGCAAATTCCTTACTTGCCCTTGAATGACTTTATTATCTAACATAATAGGTGATCAATGAACAATTGAAGTTTGAACCTTGTTTCCCTTTTTAAAATGGCACAATGCATGATGGTAGAAAGTTTTTACTCTTTAACTATACTAGAGGGTAATCAGAAATATCCTATGACAAACAATTTTTGCTTTAGCCTCATTTTGTTAAGTCTACTCTCCCTCCACCCCCCTTTCTGTTTTGCTTTTTAGGAATACTAATGGCATATTTTATTAATATTTTTACATTCCAATACTAAATGTAAATAGTTTTCCAAAAATGAGATTCCAAGTAATATTTGTGTTGATTTATACACCTGTTTGCATGTTAGAATTGTGTAATTCATGTTCAATATATTGCAGTTGTTTGTGTGCCATAATAATAAATTAGTAAAATACTGCAATTTATGATCTCATATGTAGTTAGAAAGAATAGTGCTTAAATTTACTGATTTTGTGATCCTTACTAATGAGGGCACTTCCAACACTGATCATGCAAGTTTATGGAATTTCCTTTTTGAAGTTTTCTTATTGAGGAATTTGGTGTGAAATTATCAGTCAAATATAAAATTAATTTGGTTTTGTTGTCACTAACCACAAACCAGATTTGGGGACTAGCATTTGGTCTCATGTGAACTATATTTTTGTTACTAGTGCTAATAACTCAGGGCTCTTTTTTGATGAAGCTTCCGTCATCTTAGGATATTTGGATGAAAACTGACAGTGGTTGGCAACATTAAGCTCTCAGATATTCTTCGTTTTTGCATTGACTTGGGAATGAAATTGGGAATTGCAACCCTTAATTGAGACTTGGTTAATAAAGCTTGACCCATTGTTATCTGCTCAAGCAATTTAACGAATTATTATAATCACCCTATAACTTGGATCCATAAAATTATTCTTTAATGTGCTAAGTTTATGTAATTTTTTTATTTGCTCTTTGTCCTAGATTTTTCTTTGTGGTAGACTTAAATGTTTTGTAGCTAGTGACAAGTAACTTATTTTCATTTGATGTCTAATGATAATTGGTTGAATTGCTTTGGAACTGTAATAGATTTACTATAATTGCTTGGGGGCCAAAGAGGACACTTACACTTCTACCTATCTACATGCTGATGACTTGTTTGAACACTTGGTTCTCAATTTGGAAAATTGTGCTGTTAACAGATCAGTAGAGTTGCGGCTCTTGCTAAATCATTTGAGTGGCTAGTCGTAAAAGCATCACTATGTCCTCAACAATATAAACTATGCTGGAAAAAATGAATTTTAGATTAAGCAATGCATCTGCACAGTTTCTTATCAAATTTTATTGAATTGTTCCCTGAGTAAAATTCTTTCCCTCAATGTGGCTCTAGGCAAGGGATCCACTTTTGCTTTATAATTATGCTATTTTTGTTCAAGGTACTATTGATATGCAACATAGTCTTTTGAAAATTTTGAGGTGGTGCTGTTAACAGATCAGTAGAGTTGTGCCTCTTGCTAAATCATTTGAGCGGCTAGTCGTAAAAGCATGACTATATATGTCCTCAACAATATAAACTATGATGGAAAAAATGAATTTTAGATTAAGCAATGCATCTGCACAGTTTCTTATCAAATTTTATTGAATTGTTCCCTGAGTAAAATTCTTTCCCTCAATGTGGCTCTAGGCTAGGGATCCACTTTTGCTTTTATAATTGTGCTATTTTTGTTCAAGGTACTATTGATATGCAACATAGTCTTTTGAAAATTTTGAGGTGGTATTGTTTGTATTTTTTTCCTAGAGACATTGTAGGGAGCAGGTAAATTCATTTACTAAACTGAAATTTCATCTGTGCTCATCTAAGAAAGATCAGGGGATAGGAATTAGGATGTACTGATGTAGAAAATGGGTCCTTTGAATAAGGTTTGATAGCAAAGCAGTTCTGTTATAAAGGAGTTATTTGTAATCCAAAATGTTTGCTGCTTAAGGAGTTAATTGCTAAGTACTGTTAAGGAAAGCACTTTTAGTTTCAGGTTTAAGCGCTCTAACCATTGGGTTGGAAAGTTGTCCTGTCTTGTAGATAATCAGCTTTGGCTTAAACTAAATGGTTATTGGAGATGGTACTTCAGTTTCGCTGAATCATCTACTTGGTTTAAGTTGAAGGGTAGATTGAAAAATGAGAGTTTTTATGCAAACTGTAGATCTAATTGATTGTGACAGATTGTGTTGGAAATTTTCTCTCACTAGGAAACTTTACCAACCTACAGTGGTGGGTGAACTATGTAAGATTTCATTGTATAGGGGGAAAATGTAAGGGCAAGTTAATCTGGCCACACTCTAATTCTGGTCTGGACTTTATAGTGTTTTCTTATGAAAAAGACTAGACTTTGGAAGATAATTATGGTACTGTTGTTTCTGCTTGGCTGAATTCCTTTTAGGCCAGATTTGAGAGTTTGATATTACCTTCTAAACATCTTATTTTTCTGTGTAAATAATTAATAATGATTTGTTTGTGAAGTTAGTCCTAAATTAGAAGACAAGTTGTAGTTTCTGATTCATGTGTGATGTCTAGTGAATATGAGGAAATTGTGAATTATTTGTTTTTCTCTTGTCCAGTTGCAGGAGCACTTTGGTTTTGCTTCAGTGTGTAGTATTAGAATAGGTTCTTTGCAACCCCAATCAGTAAGGGTTAGGTTAGAGTGATGGCTACATATTTTGTTTGAAAATAATGCAGTTATTTTTCTTGTTATGGAGGTTACCAACTTTTGCATCTACTTCCTTTTACTTTTCCCTCATTTAGGTTGTTGTTTCTCTACTTTATAATTTTTCTGGTTAGGAGGCAGCGATAAGTTGTAGGCATTGGAAACCTTTCCTTATACATCCTTTGTAGGCATTGGAAACCTTTCCTTATAGACATCCTTTCATCCCACACCAATGATGGAAAGGTAGAATTTAATCCAAAATCTTGACACAAGTCCTTAAAAAATCTACCATGGAAGTTGCTACATGTGCAAGTGTAATGTTGAATCGGTTGATCATCTTTTTCTTCATTGTCCGGTTGCAATGGATATGTGGCCTATGGTGTTTGGGTTGTTTGTAGGGCTGTCCATGGGTCGGGCCGAGTCGGTTTTGGACCCAACCCGGACTCGACCCGCCGGCGTCGGGTGGGAGGCAGAGGGACCTGAAACCGACCACCGACGTCCATCGGTCGAGTCGGTTACGGGTTCGATGATGATCGGGTCGGTTCGGTCGGTGGAGAGAGTCGTCGGATCCTACAAACTTCGTCGGGATCTTCGAAAACTTCGCCGGAATCTGCAAAAACTCACTCCATTTGCACCGAAAATCGCCGAGATCACGAGATCACCACCGCAGCTGGATGGAGAACTCGAGATCTCCACTTGATCTAGGCGGAAATCGCAAGATCTACACCGGATCTGGGCGAAGAACTCAAGATCTCCACTGGATCTGGGTATAGAAAGGGAGATCTCCACTAAAACTGGGCTGATCTGAGAGAGAAAGGGAGGAAAATCTCGCGAAATCTACCTATTCTTCGGTCGGGTCGGTTCCGGCGGGTTGAGAGGAGTGAAACCGAAACTCGAACCGACGAGGGTCGGGTTTCATTGGACAAAACCGTCACCGACCGCGGTGGTGCTCGGGTCGGTCGGCTTTCGGTTCGGGTGGCGGCGGGTCGGGCGGTTCCGGCGGGTCGAGCGGGTCCTGGACACCCCTAGTTGTTTGGAGTGAGCTGGTTTATGCCGCAATCTGTAGTGGGGCTTCTAGCATGTTGGAAAGGTAGTTTTGGCCGTCATCAAAATGGGTATAGTGGATGCTTATTTCGGAATAAGTTGCACAGGACTTTCTTTGGTTAGGCACGGGAGATATAGAAACCTGTGTAATAAAATGTGAAATCAAGCGTGCATGTTATATAGACTGCATGTTTTCAAACGGTGGGATCAGAAATCATTGATGTGAAATTAAGCAGGTATGTTAATTACATAGACTTTGTAATCAAACGGTAGGATTAGATATGATTGATGTGAAATCAAGCGTGCATGTTAATTACAAAGACTAATCAAATGGCAGGATTGTCAAAATATGATTCCAAAATTGTGTAAATATATATATATATATATAAATATGTTCACACACACACACACATATGTTTGTGTGTTTCCAAGAATCTCAAGAGAGTTTGTAATTTTTACTTTTGACTTTTGATTATGGGGGGAATTCGTAGTTTCTTTATTGAGTCCAAATTCTTTCAACTAGTTTTAGAGGAAGGGGGACGTTATTTCTTGCTACGGATTCTTGAGAGGGGCAAATTCTTTATGAGATCAGTTTTCTTGGGCAAGACTGCAGCACTATGGATGATGAATAGTATTGAAGAACTTGTGGTAGGGAAGAGCTCCAAACAGTTTTTTATTTTCAGAGAACGTGACACTGCATTTACTCTCCAAAGAAGCTTCAATTCCTCTGGTCAGTTCTTGCTTTTGACTGAGCTCAAAGATGGTGGGTCTAGGAGGTCGATTATTATTCCTGAAGGCAAAGAGAAATTTGGTTGGAGGGCTTTTGGTCTTGAACTGAGAAAGTTGTTGAACCCTTCCCATTATGCGGTGGGTGGTAATGGTCTCCCAAAGTTTATTCCTCAGGTACGGAGGTTTAACTTGGAGACTTATAATTCTAGAACTTTTGCTGAAGTTGTACAAGGCTTTCATGGAGGATTAGAGGATAGAAAGCAACTAAAGCAACTAGGTTACTCAGCCAAGGGGAAGAAGACATAGTTAGGAGAGGAGAAGAAGGGGGTGAACTTGAGACTTAAAGGTGCCAAAGTGAGGGTTGCTCTGGTGGGCAAGTCTGATAGGATGGAGGTGGTGGGAGGGGACAGGAAGGAGCTGAGCATTAATGAGGAGACAGAGGTAGGGGTAAAAAATCAGGTAGACTCTAGGTTATGTTGCCCAACCTTCAGTTTGAATTCAAAAGATTATATAAAAGGGAGGAAGAGTGTTGTTAGGAGATCTTGCTGGTCAGGAAGAAGTCTTTTCGTGGAGGTTGATGTGACAGGGAGCAGACGAGTCTTCTAAGACAGAAGGAAAGGGGGAGATACGAAGTGTAGAGGAGTGTCACGGGCAGTGGACAGGGACTGCAATATAGAAGCACTAAGGGCCCTAACATGGGTTGCACGAGGAAGTAAAAAGGCTGGAGATAATTATAAGGCTGGAGTAAAACCTGGGTTGGGCCTAGACACAAGCCCACTATGGACCGATACACTTAAGAGTCCCCTTCTATCAGTTTTCTCGGGCCCAAGCATTTTTGAAGTGGGCGAGAGTTCTTTGACTGGTGAAGAGAACTCAGCCAAGGCTCTGACGATAGAGACGTACCCCCAGTCTCCTCACCAGCTCTTTGATACTATGTTTGAAGTGTCGAACTGGTGCGCCAAGCCTCTGATGGGGGCTGACGACACTTTCTTTGCCGGAACCAGCTCCGATAAGCCCACGGTGCCACCGGGTAAGTCCGATACGGTGATTTCACGGTCATCGGTTAAGCTTTTCCTTTCTGGTTTCTTTTGGTGCTTATCAAGGGCTGGGCTTGTGGCTATGGATGGTAATTTTGGGGTTAAAGGGGGCTGGGACAGCAGTGCCAACCTCAAGCTGATAGAGGCCTTGGATTTTGATCAGCCCAGCGTAGCGGTGATACCCATGAAGGCAGAGTGTGATGTTTCTGGGGTGAGTACTTTGGTGGTGGGAGATTTGAATCATTCGGATTTGGGTTTGGGTGGAGAGGATAGCTTACCTCTGATGTCCATCACTCCCTCTGGGTTGCCTTTGTTAGCTGATTTGATTTGTGGCAACGAGGCATTGGAGTGTATGAATACGGTGGATATTTCTAGTTGGGTGAAGAACAGACTTCCTGGATTTAGTAAATTGGTGGGTCTGCCTCTGAGTCGCCATGAGAAGTTATGTATTGCTTTGTTACAAAAGATTGAGAAGGAGACAGAGGATGCCAAAGTGTTGAACAGGAAAGATACAGTTTTTAGAAAAGCTGTCATTAATAAGGATAAAGGGAAGAGAGAGCTGAGGAATTTGCAATCTTCGGTTAACTATGATGGTAGGTAGAGTGTTGGCGGTTGAGTTAATACTACAGTTGGGTTCTTCTTGTCATTATGAATTTAAAAATTCTTTCTTGGAATGTTAGGGGTCTGAATGACTGTCGGAAACGTTTGATTGTGAAAAATTTATTGCGGGAATAGAAGTGTGATGTAATTTGTCTTCAGGAGACTAAGCTTTCAGGCTTGGACAGACACATGGTTGGCAGCATGTGGAGTTGTTCTTATGTGGATTGAGTGGCTTTAGATGCTGTCCAGACGGCGGGCGGGGTTTTGATGATGTGGGATAGGAGGGTTTTAGAGAGGTTGGAGTTCATGGTGGGTTCCTTTTCTGTGTCTGTTCGGTGGAAAGGGGTGGGGGATGGCTTTAGCTGGGCGTGCTTTGGGGTTTATGGTCCAACTGACAACAATGCGAGAGGGCTAATGTGGGACGAGTTGGTTGGTGTTCAGCAATGTTGGAACGTCCCATGGTGCTGCATTGGGGACTTTAATATTGTCCATTTTCCGAGTGAACGGTCGGGTAATTCCCGTCTCACCCCGGCTATGGAACTTTTTTCGGAGTTTATTGAGGACCTTAATTTGATTGATTTGCCTTTGGAGGGAGGGAGTTATACCTGGTCTAGCGGCTCAGAACAGCCTTCGATGTCTAGAATAGACAGAGTTTTGGTGTCTCATGATTGTGAGGAGCAATATCCGGATGTGGTCCAGCGGATATTACCTCGCTTTGTTTCAGACCATTTCCCTATTCTAGTGGAGGTAGGGGGAATGGCGAGGGGGAAAAGTCCATTTAGGTTTGAGAATATGTGGTTAAAGATGGACGGGTTCACTGATAGAGTTCATTTTTGGTGGAATCAACATTCTTTCTCTGGTACTCCCAGTTTTGTTTTTGCCAAAAAATTGAAGGCTCTGAAGGAAGATATCATTCAGTGGAATCGTTCGGAGTTTGGTCATGTCGGGCGCAAAAAGTCTCAATTTCTTGAGGCTTTGAAATTACTAGATGCCAAGGAAGGGGAGTTTGGCCTCTCTGCTGCAGAGACAAGTGAGAGAGTTGTGGTGAGATCTGAAATAGAGAAACTTCTCGCGTTGGAAGAAATCTTCTGGAGACAGAAATCAAGAATGTTATGGATTAAGGAAGGTGACAATAATACCAAATTCTTCCATAAGGTAGCTAACTCTCGTAGAAGGTTTAACCATCTAAGTATTTTGGAGGTGGATGGGGTGATTTATGAGGAGGAGTCTGAGGTGGTGGCCTAGGTGGTTCAATTTTACAAAAATTTGTTTGAGGAGACTGAGGAGTGGAGGCCTTTTGCGGAAGGTTTGGAGTTTGATCAGATAAACGGGTCAGAGAGGGGCTGGCTTGAAAGGAGGTTTGAGAAGGAGGAGATTCTTCTAGCTGTCAATGAGTTGGCTGGAGATAAAGCTCCAGGTCCAGACGGTTTCTCTATGGCCTTTTTTCACCAATGTTGGAGAGTGGTGGAAAGAGATATTTTAGCAGTTTTTGAGGAGTTCTATCTCCATAGTAAGTTTGAGAAATCTTTGAACGCTACTTTCATAGCATTAATTCCTAAGAAGAATGATGCTTCTAATATTCGAGACTTCAGGCCTATCAGTTTGGTGGGGAGCTTATACAAGATCTTGTCTAAGGTTTTGGCTAACCGTTTGAAGATGGTTTTAGATCAACTTATCTCTGAGTCTCAGAATAGTTTTGTGGGAGGTAGACAGATTCTTGACTCTGTCCTTGTTGCCAATGAGTGCCTTGACAGTCGTGTGAAGAGCAAGGATCTGGGGGTTATTTGTAAGCTTGACATTGAGAAAGCCTATGATCACATGAATTGGGAGGCTCTCCTAGATCTTTTGAAGAGAATAGGCTTTGGGGAGAAGTGTTGTAGATGGATTCGTACTTGTATTTCAACTGTCCAGTTCTCTGTTTTGATTAATGGGATCCCAGCTGATTTTTTTAAGAGCACGAGGGGTTTGCGACAAGGGGACCCGTTATCCCCTATGTTGTTTTTGGTTATAATGGAGGTTTTAAGCAGGATGTTGAAAAGAGTTGAAGGTGCTGGCTTGATCAGGGGTTTTAAGGCTGATGGTAGACGAGGGGAAGGGGAATATATCTCGCATCTTTTGTTTGCGGATGATACTATTCTGTTTTGTGATGTTGAAGTGGAGCAGATCCTTCATGTTCGAATGCTTCTCCTCTGTTTTCAGGCTGTGACAGGTTTGAAGGTTAATGTCTTGAAGAGCAAGATGGTTCCAGTAGGGGAGGTAAACAATCTGCATGCATTGGCAGAGATTCTGGGTTGTAGGATAGGGGCTTTGCCTGTGACATATCTTGGTATGCCGTTGGGGGCTTCCTACAATTCCCCCTCTATTTGGAATCCTATCTTGGAAAAAATTAAGCGAAAGTTGGCTGGGTGGAAGAAGCTGTACTTGTTTAAAGGTGGAAGATTGACGTTGCTTAAGAGTACGCTAGCTAGTCTCCCCACTTATTATTTATCTCTTTTTACCATCCCTTCACATGTGGCTAAGAAGATTGAGAAGATGCAAAGAGACTTCTTGTGGGGGGATTCGAAGGCTCATTTGGTGGGGTGGGATAAGGTGTGTGCTCCTAAGGCGAATGGTGGATTGGGAGTAAGGAAAGTTACGACTTTCAACAAAACCTTATTAGGAAAATGGTTATGGCGGTTTGGGGTGGAGGTGACTCGTCTTTGGAGGAGGGTTGTAGCTTCGAAGTTTGGGGAAGAGTGGGGGGGTTGGTCCTCCAAGTTGGGTAGGGGTGTCCACGGGTGTGGTTTATGGAGAAGCATCCGAAAAGGCTGGAAGGTGTTTTGTAAATGCATTCTCTTTGAGGTAGGGATGGGAGATAGAGTGAAATTCTGGACGGATCGGTGGTGTGGGGAGCTACCACTCCATTTATCCTTCCCGGTAGTGTATGGGATTGCTTTTAATAGAGAGGCTTCTGTGGCCTCGTCTCTTGAAAGGTTGTGGTCTGGGGCTCAGAGAAGCTGGAATGTTCGTTTACTTAGGGAACCAAATGATTGGGAGTCGGGAGAGGTGGAGGATTTCCTTCGTACCTTAGGCTCAAATTTACCTCAATCTGAGCACGGAGACCGTATGAGGTGGAAGTTGTCAAAGAAGGGGAATTTTGACATTCGCTCTTTCTATAATAAGCTTCGTTGTCCCTTATCTATTATCTTTCCTTGGAAAGGTGTTTGGAAGGTTAAGGCTTCTCCGCGTGTCTCTTTCTTTGTTTGGAATGCAGCTTGGGAGAAGATTCTTACTGGGGATAATCTGCAGGGTAGAGGCTTTGATTTTGTTGACTGGTGCATTATGTGTCGTTGTAGTGGGGAGACGGTAAATCATTTACTACTCCATTGCGACAAAGCTTATCAGTTGTGGAGCTTGGTTTTTAGATCTTTTGGGATCAATTGGGTATTGCCAAGTTCAGTTGCAGATACGCTTTTTGGTTGGTGGAATTGGCTGGGAAATCACTCTTCTAGTATTTGGAATTTAGTTTCTCCGTGCCTAATGTGGTGTATTTGGAGGGAGCGAAACTGGCGTACTTTTGAGGATTTGGACAAATCCGATGACCAGCTGCTCGCTTTTTTTAGTGGCTCCCTTTTTGATTGGTCTAGGGCCTGGGGACTCACCTCTAGTGATTCTCTCCCTATGTTCCTTAATTCCCTTCTTTGCTCTTAGTCTTTTGTTGTTTGTTGATTTGTTTTGTTGTTTTTTTTCATGTTTGTTTCCTTCTCTGTAATCTTTGTTCTGCCTTATGTTGTTTGCATGAGGTAGTTTCTTGAATATACATCTCTCTTACTTATCAAAAAAGAAAAAAAAAGGGTATATATGGCTGATGGTTCCCAATTGCTTATTGTGGTGCCTTTGGAGGGAGAGAAATAGTCGGTGCTTTGAAGATAAGGAGAGATCCATATCAGACTCAAAGCTATTTTTCTTTAGAACTTTAATGGATTGGTTGGCTGCCTTGCGAAACCAATCTTTCTCATCCTTTCTTGATTTTTTAGATTCTTGCAATTTTTGTTCTTGATTGTTTGACCCCTCGTACACTCCCTGTGTACTAGGGTGTTCCACTTTTTTTGATATCAATAAACTTTTTACTTATAAAAAAAATCTACAAGGAAGCTAAGTTAACACAAATGCTGCAATTTGTTTCATCTTATAATGTGCTAATGTTTTTAGTTTTTTCTTTTGATCAAAGTTATCTTTTACTAAGTAATAGGTAAAGAAATAAGTTTTTGGTGTTATATGAATGAAATAATACATGGAGTGATCAATTATTGTTGAGTGAGGAATATCAAAACATTATTGTTGAAGAAGGGATAGCCCTTCTGGTAAGACACATTGAACACTCTGGTGTGTCTATATATATATATATATATATGTAGAGTAGTGGTGGAGCCAGGAATTCAGTTTAAGAGGGGGGGGGGGGGGGGGCCAATGTTGAAAGCAAAATTAATCTAAAAAAAAATTAATTGATATTAATAGCTAACTAAATGCACAAATATATATTAATGTAATTTGGAGATTAATCTAAATAAATAGAGTTTAAACAATCGATTTTAATTCTTAAAATAAATTATTGTAAGAGTGTTAAGAGTATAACAATGTACTAGCAATTTTGTATCCGAACTGCCTTGAATGCTTTTAAAAAATAATGTTGAATTCAACATTTTTTTTACTTAGCATAATTTGAGTCATTTCTTTTAGTCCCAATAAATTAGTTAGGCTTAGATGGATTGTTTCATTGACCCCATTTCATTCCATTGTTTGTATTTTCCCTCTCTTAATCTCTTGTTGATGCGTTTGGATTTCTATTACAAAATTGTACGAATTAGAAACAAAAGGTCAATACCACTAGAAAAAATAAAGAGAAAAACTAGCTAAATAGAAGACATCAACTTAAAACTACTAGGTAAGTTTGGGCGACATTGCTATATTGACTTTTGGAGACTTGTGTTGCATTGCCTGATGTGGTGAATTTGGATTTTGGAGTGAAAGGAATGCTAGGTGTTTTGAGGGTTGTAAACGGTCTTTGCTAGAGATTAGGTCTTTTTTCTTACGTACTCTCTTTGTATGGAGTGTGGCTTTGTCACATTTTTCTTGTTTTTCCCTTCCTGCTTTACTTGATTGTTGTAATTTTGGTTCTTGATCTTTGTCCCCACAGTACATCTCCAATATACTCGGGTTGGCTTCTTTATTAATAGAATTTTTCGTTACTTATCATAAACAAAACTACTATTGTATCAATGTGTAATTTGTATATGGAATTTGAAGAATTTAAAACTTTTTGGTTTTTCTTATTTTTGAGACTTGGTTTTTAAAGCTTTACCCATTGTTATCAGCTCAAGCAATTTAACGAATTTTTATAATCACCCTATAACTTGGATCCATAAAATTCTTCTTTAATGTGCTAAGTCTATGTAACTTTTTTATTTGCACTTTGGCCTAGATTTTTCTTTGTGGTAGACTTACATGTTTTGTAGCTAGTGACAAGTAACTTATTTTCATTTGATGTCTAATGATAATTGGTTGAATTGCTTTGGAACTGTAGTGGATCTACTATAATTGCTTGGGGGCCAAAGAGGACACTTACACTTCTACCTATCTACATGCTGATGACTTGTTTGACACTTGGTTCTCATTTTGGAAAATTATGCTGTTAATAGATTAGTAGAGTTGTGCCTCTTGCTAAATCATTTGAGCAGGTAGTCGTAAAAGCATGACAATGTCCTCAACAATATAAACTATGCTGGAAAAAATTAATTTAGATTAAGCAATGCATCTGCACAGTTTCTTATCAAATTCTATTGAATGGTTTCCTGAGTAAAATTCTTTCCCTCAATGTGGCTCTAGGCAAGGGGATCCGCTTTTGCTTTATAATTGCGATATTTTTGTTCAAGGTACTAATGATACGCAACATAGTTTTTTGAAAATTTTGAGGTGGAATTTTTTGTATTTTTTTCTAGAGACATTGTAGGGAGCAGGTAAATTCATATACTAAACTAGAATTTCATTTATGCTCATCTTAAGAAAGATCAGAGGATAGGAATTAGGATTTAAAAAATTGGTCCTTTGAATAAGGTTTGATAGCAAAGCAGTTCTGTTATAAAGGAGTTATTTGTAATCCAAAATGTTTGCTGCATAAGGAATTAATGGCTAAGTACTGTAAAGGAAAGCATTTTTAGTTTCAGGTTTAAGCACTCTGACTATTGGGTTGGAAAGTTGTCCTGTCATGTAGATAATCAGCTTTGGCTTGAACTAAATGGTGTATTGGAGATGGTACTTCAATTTTGCTGAATCATCTACTTGGTTTAAGTTGAAGGGTAGATTGAAAAATGAGAGTTTTTATGTGAACTATAGATCTAATTGATCGTGACAAATTATGTTGGAAATTTTTTCTCACTAGGAAACTTTACCAACCTACAGTGGCAGGTGAACGATGTAAGATTTCATTGTATAAGGGGAAAATTTAAGGACAAGTTAATCTGGCCACGCTCTAATTCTGGTCTGGACTTTATAGTGTTTTCTTATGAAAAAGACTAGACTTTGGAAGATAATTATGGTATTGTTGTTTCTGCTTGGCTGAATTCCTTTTGGGCTAGATTTGAGAGTTTGATATTACCTTTTAAACGTCTTATTTTCCTGTGGAAATAATTAATAATGATTTGTTTGTGAAGTTAGACCTAAATTAGAAGACAAGTTGTAGTTTCTAATTCATGTTTGATGTCTTGTGAATATGAGGAAATTGTGAATCATTTGTTTTTCTCTTGTCCAGTTGCAGGAGCACTTTGGTTTTGCTTCAGTGTGTGGTATTAGAGTGGATTTTTTTTTAATACATTTAAAAAAAAAAAAAAAAATTTAGGGGTGGGGGTTAGTTAGAATAGGTTCTTTGCAACCCTAATTGGTGAGGGTTAGGTTAGAGCGATGGCTACATGTTTTCTTTGAAAATAATGCAGTTATTTTTATTTTTTTTTATTTTTTTTATTTTTGAGAAATTGGCTCGGCATTTTATTAAGAAAGGCCTTCTAAATCAGCCTGTATTACAGAGAGAACGTCCGGTGGAACATCTTCCATCCAAACTAACATATGAGGGTTCAAAATCGCTCTTTTAGCTAAAGTATGAGCGACGACATTACATTGCCTACGTACATGGGATAGATTATAGCTTTGAAACTTTGAGGCAAGGTATTTAACATCCTCTGCTAGGTGACCAAACTGTGCCAATGAGTGGCTGTTACTTTGAAGTGCTTTGATAAGGATCTCACAATCTCCTTCAAGGATCACATTGTGTACTCCAATCTCCAAAGCAAATTCCAGGGCCCTTCTAGCTGCCATGGTCTCCACCTCTAGAACTGTTGAGGGCAGGTGTATCTGCTGTGATAGGGAGGCGATGACTGCTCCTTCCTCATTGCGTATGACCACACCGATGCCAGCCTTGTGTTCTTGACAAAATAATGCTCCATCAAAATTCACCTTGAAGCAAGTCTTATCAGGAGGTCTCCAACAAGTTGCAGGTCTGACCGTGGATGGAGGAGCTGGATTTGGTTGTTGAGAAAATTCTTGCAATCTCTCCTTTGCTTGTTTCAACACCTGCGATAGTACCACTGTTGGTTTACCAAGGCGAAAATTATTTCTTCTATTCCATAATGCCCACGCTGACATGGAGAATAGAGCAGGATCCCGATTCTCTGCAATAAGAAATTCCATAATGTCAAAGAAGCTTTTGCATTTGTGAATATAGCTAGTTTGCCATTTTGGATTTTCTTTCCAAAACTCCATCAGTTTTGGACATTTATACAAAGCATGGAGCACATCCTCCTGGCACTCTTGGCATAGTTCACATGTTGCATCTTCAATCACCTTTCGCCTCACCAGATTGGCCTTTGATGGGAGAGCATCTCGGCAAGCTTTCCAAACTAAGGTCTTTACCTTTGCTGGAACGTGCAAACTCCAAATAGCCTGCCATAGTGGTTTCACTGATTCGGAATTTGAGGTACCAGGTTGTTGATTCTGGGATTCTGACTGCAAGAATTTATACCCTGACTTAATTGAGTATACTCCATTCGGATTAAGGGGCCAGATGAGTTTGTCTTGCTGTTGAGTTCGGCACAAAGGGATTGACTTAACTGCTTCTACCTCAAATTCCAGCAAATATTTCTCCAGCACTTCAGCCTTCCATGAACCAGTTGTTTGATTGATAAACATGCTGACTGTTGCTTCTGATATCTCAGGCCAGCAAGGAGATATAAGCTTCCCCATCTGTCTACCAGGTACCCATCTATCTTGCCAAATTCTGATTGATGACCCGTCTCCAATTCTCCATACCGCGCCTCTCTTAATGACTTCTCGGCCCTTAATAATGCTCTTCCACGCATATGAAGCTGAGCTTGGGTTCTTTGCCTCCATAATTGAACAATCAGGGAAGTATTTAGCCTTAAAAATCCTATAAAACAAAGAACCAGTGTCATGCAAGAGTCTCCATGTTTGTTTGGCTAATAAGGCATCATTGAATTGAGAGAGGTCCTTGAAGCCCAACCCCCCCTGACTTTTTGGTTTACATAATTCTTGCCATTTAAGCCAATGGATTTTTCTATTTTCTCCCCTCTGTCCCCAGAAGAATCTGCGTATAAGGGCCTCTATATCTTGGCATAATCCTATGGGTAGTTTAAAACAAGACATGGTATATGTTGGCAAGGCTTGAGCAACCGCCTTTATTAGGATTTCTCTACCCGCTTGTGACAAAAGCTTGCCTTCCCATCCTTGAATCTTCTTCCACACCTGCTGTTTGATATTATCAAAGCTTGCCTTTTTGTTTCGGCCAACAAAGGATGGCAATCCTAAGTATTTTTCATAATGCTCAACACTAGCCACTCCCAAACTATCTTGTATTGCTTGCTGCATTGCTGGAGATGTTGATTTGCTAAAAAAGATACTTGTTTTGGATCTATTAACTTGCTGGCCTGATGCATGCTCATAGGTGGATAAGATGTGCAAAACTCTTTGGCAATCCGCTTCAGTAGACCTGCAAAAAACAAGACTATCATCTGCGAACAGAAGATGTGTTAGTTTAGGTCCATTGCGACAAATAGACACTCCTTTCAACTCCCCCCTTTCCGCGGCTAGATTTATCAATCTATGCAGCCCTTCCGTACACAACAAAAATAGATAAGGCGAAAGTGGGTCGCCTTGTCTAAGTCCCCTAGAAGGGGTGATGTGGCCATGTGGTTCACCATTTATTAAGACTGAGTATGTGGCTGTGGTTATGCATTCCATCATGAGCTTTACCCAGTTACTACAAAATCCCATTTTCAACATCAACTTCTCCATATAATTCCACTCCACCTGGTTATAGGCCTTGCTCATATCAAGCTTGAGAGCCATATACCCTGTTTTTCCTGTGCAATGGTTTCTCATGTAATGTAAAGTCTCAAAAGCCACCAAAATATTGTCTGAAATTAACCGGTTATTCAGAAATGCACTTTGTTGTTCAGAGATGATATGTGGGAGCACCAGTTTTAATCTATTCGCCAATACTTTGGAGAATACCCGGTAAAGCACATTACTCAAACTAATTGGTCTATACTGTGAAATATATTCAGGGGTTTTCACTTTGGGAATGAGAGTGATAAAAGAGTGACCAAGTGTTTTAGGGAGAGACCCCGTATTTAGATACAACAATATAGCTTCCTTAACATCATTACCCACTAAAGACCAATAGTTTTGATAAAACAAAGGAGGCATACCATCGGGTCCCGGTGATTTGAGAGGTTCCATTTGTTTTAGTGCTCGTTCCACTTCATCAGCTGTGAAAGTGCAAGTCAAGGCTGCATTCATTTCTGCTGTAACCATCTGAGGGATTTTGGCCAACACTGCCTCCAATTTTTCAGGATTGCTAGTGGTGAATAGTTGCTGATAGAAGTTGACAGCAGTGTCTACAACTCGGTTTGGTTGAGTTGTCCATTGGCCTGATGAGTCAAAAAGCCCTTTGATATAGTTCTTGCGCCTTCTCTGTGATGCTTTGCTATGAAAAAATCTTGTGTTCCTGTCCCCATCTTTCAACCAAGTCACTCTTGCTCGTTGAGACCACATTTTCGCCTCCTTATCAAGAAGAGTGTTTATTTCAGCTTCTAGTTTTTTCAGCCACCTAGCATCTCCACAATTGATTGCTCTTTTCTCGGCTTGAACCATCATTTTTCTCTTCTTTTCAAGCTCCTTCCGTACACTACCAAAATTCGTTTTACTCCATTCAGTTAATTTCAATCCGCACTTCTCCACTTTCTTTAGAATTTTCTCTGCCCTTGCTATATCCACATCCTCTCCCCACACGGCCTCAATGGTTTCCCCACACCCTTTTTCTGACATCCACATTTGTTCGAAGCGGAATGGTTTTTCTAGTCTACATTCCATTATCTCCGGCACTATCCACAATGGTTTATGGTCTGAAGAAGTCACATCCAAATGATAAACCTTGGTCTCCGGAAATTTTAAAAACCAGTTGTTTGTTGCCACAGCTCTATCCAATCTCTCCCATATAGTGTACTCCGGAAAGTGTTTATGCCATGTAAATTCTGACCCAACATAACCCATATCCATAAACCCACATTCGTCTAACACCTCACGGAAGGGCTGCATCTGTCCATGTGGCCGAACCCTGCCTCCCATTTTTTCAGATTGTCTTGTGATTTCATTGAAATCACCTGCACAAATCCAAATATCCGAACCCCTGTTCTTTAAACTCCGCAATCTATTCCATGACTCATACCTCTTTTGTGTGTCTGCTTCCCCGTAAAAACCGGTGAACCTCCATTCATCTTCTGAATTTTTATTGATTGTAGTGTCTATATGATTCTTTGAGAAAGTTTGTACCTCAAGCTTAAACTCTTCCTTCCAAAAGAGTACCAGTCCTCCTGCTTTATTTTTTCTTGGCACCACAAATTTATTTTTGAACTCCAATCTTTTTTGAATGTTTTTTAGCCTATCTTCATCCGTCCATGTCTCGGCTATAAACACGACGGAGGGATCTTTTGCCCGCACCATCTCTGCAAGCTGATTTTCTGTACGTTGGTTCCCAAGCCCCCGACAGTTCCAACATAAAAGACTCATTGGTTCTGGCAGGGCTGGGAACCAGCCTCCGCCAATATCTGTTTGTGATTTTTATCATTCTGAGAAACAACTTTTTTCTTCTTCAGTAACTCAGTCTGATCTCCAGTATGCCGTGTACCCCTTTTTGAACCCACTACTTCTGTCATAACAACATCTGTGCCAATGATATCCCGAGCCAATCTCTTCCATGTTGTTGATCCCTTTGCAGGAATGTTAGCTGTAACAGGTAGTGTAGAGAGTGGTGTCCGAGAATGTATGTTTTGTGGTTGAGCACGTGCCTGTGCATTAGCCAAGAAAATTTCATTAATTGTCATGGACTCAAAATTATTTTCCTTACCCGTAGCAGAGTTATTTTTGGAGTACAACTCTGTTTCAGCTTCGAATCTCCCAATATCCTTATCAATCTCCTGAATCCTCTCCTCAAACAACTCAGCAGATAACTCCCTCATATCCAATCCCGGATTTTTAGTTTTGAGAGCAAAATGATCATCTAGAGCCGTGTGGGAAGGGTGTACCTCCATCCGATTTTGCTCCTGAATATTCGGATCACCATTATGATTTTGTTCAGTATTCAAACTTTCCTTTTCAGGCCTTACAATCTCCGGCGACGGCCCCCCTCTCCGTAACACCACTGGCGGCTGTCCAGATGTTCTAGCTGGTGGAGTAGTTCTCAGTCCAGCAGCTTTTGCCTTATAGAATCCAGGAACAGAGATTGTGTGGCTTCGTGACGGCATAAATGGAGGTGCTCTAATCCATGCACCAAATTGTTGGGATTCAATGGGGAGAGTACCTTCACTTTCTAACCACATTTCACAGTCTCTATCATCGTGTGTAAGGCTGCCGCACCAGTAACATAGATTTGATAGGTGTTCGTATTTAAACGACACCCACAATTCCTTGCCATTCTCCAAAGATATCACTCTTCCTCTACACAGTGGTTGAGAAACATCGATAGCAACACGCACCCTGACAAAACCGTTGCCCATGACTTCATTTTCATCTGTATTCATATCCACCAACCCAACTGCTCCACATATTTTTTCAGCAATCGTCTTTGTTCGGAAGCGAACTGGTATGTCATGTACCTGTACCCAAAAGTTCACCATATTAAACTCCATATCAACTACGTCAATCTCCCTATCATACCTCTGTAAGACCATAAGATGTTTATCAAAACTCCATGGTTCAGTTTTAAGAATCTTGTCAATATCCTCTTGATTGTCGAAAGAGAATAGAACAATGTGGTCCCCTTCCTTGGTCACTTTAAAACCATTTTTCGATCTCCAAAGGGGTGTGAAAGTTTTTGCAATAGCGTCAATGTTTAAGGCACGCTTAGTTAAGAACTTTGCGACTAAAACAAACTCAGTGATCGCCTCCTCATCTGTAATACGAAGATCTGACCCTTCTCTATCCGAGAGAGTGAGGCAACTCCAGGATTTGGTTAATTCTTCCATTCGTGTGAGATTACAAAACAGAACAAAGAGGAAAAATAAAAGAAAGAAATCTGTTTCCCGAACCCCGAAAGAAAAGAGAAACCACAAAACCTTGAAGGTAAACTTGTTACCTCAAAGTACAGAGACACCTTCAAAGAAGGGACGGCTATTCCACAACCTAGGAGAAGATGGGAGAGAACCACCTTTCGCTAGCGAAGGGAAACTTAATTAATCCTGCAATCTCGGGGAAGATTGCAGTTATTTTTCTTGTTATGGAGGTTACCAACTTTTGCATCTAGTTCCTTTTACTTTTCCCTCGTTGAGTTGTTGTTTCTGTACTCTATAATTTTTCTGGTTAGGAGGTAGAGATAAGTTGTAGGCATTGGAAACCTTTCCGTATATCCCTTTGTAGGCATTGGAAACCTTTCCTTGTAGACATCCCTTTCATCCCACACCAATGATGTGAAGGTGGAATTTAATCCAAAATCCTAACACAAGCCCTAAAAAAATCTATCAGGAAGCTAAGTTAACACAAGTCCTAACACAAATGCTGAAATTTGTTTCATCTTATAATGTGCTAATGTTCTTGGTTTTTTCTTTTGGTCAAAGTTATCTTTTACTAACTAATAGCTAAAGAAATAAGTATTTGGTGTTATATGAATGAAAATAATACATTGAGCGATCAATTATTGTTGAGTGAGGAATATCAAAATATTATCGTTGAAGAAGGGATAGCCCTACAGGTAAGACACACTGAACCCTGGTGTGTCTATATATATATAGACACACACACACACCCTTAACCCTTTTTTTTTTTTTTTTTTTAAACGTATACACCTTAAGCTAATAGCTAGGCTAGGGATGTATTCAAGGTTGTCAAAATCGAGATCCTACGTAGGATCGTGGGAGGTAGGTAGGATCGTGGATCATAGGATCGGATCGTGGATTGTAAGATCTTACTTATTTTCAGATTTTAAGCAAAAAACTTATTGATAGTGACTTTGTATGTTATATAATCACTTAAAATATGAATCCATCTATTAAAAAAAAAATTGCATAATAAAATGTAATTTGCACACACTATATCGTTCTTATGTCATTCTAACGAAACAAAATATATTTAACTTTTGACATAATGTATTTAAAAAGTTCAGTACATGTTTAATTAGCAACTAAGTACCAAAATATTATCTACACATGGAAAATGTTTTCCAAATTCAAAGTTCTAAATCTAAAATAAGTTAGGCTAATTAGCATATAAAAACTAACTAACTACAAATTTACAATATGTAATTCAAAAGAGAATTCTCAATCTAAGGTAAACTAGCTAATTACAAATATGAAATTCAAAAGAGATTTTTCATTTTAAGGTTCTTCTAATCTAATCACTATCAATGTCATATCCTATTTCATTAGATAAATATTTTAGGTTTTGTTTTTGAAAACGTTAAACTTAAGTACTATAGGTTTTTTTGAGATTTTTGTTGACATAGGAGTAAATTTGGGACTTCAATTTATTATTGGGCTTTTGATAACTCATTGGACTTGTGGATTTAGGTGGATTAACTTATCCAAATGAATCCCACTAAAAAAAAAAAAAAAAAAAAATTTAAGCCAAATGGTATGATTGGTAGAATTCCATACGATCTTACGAACCTATGCGAGCCTACACGATCCTATATACGATCTTACCATTTTTGCAATTCTTCTACGATTTTAAACTTTTTGGTGAGGTGAGATCGTAAAATCGTGCAATTTTACGATCCGGATCGCGATTTTGATAACCATGGATGTATTACTTAGAACATGTTAGCGAATAATACCAACCTTAATTTTATAGTATTTTGTGGTTGCATGTTTGGCTTTGGCTTAAATTTCAAATGTTTTATCTTGCTTGTGAAAAACAGTTGATGTCATATTATATTTATAAGAATATCATATTCGTATTATGTCTTCTCTTATTAACTGCCCTTTATTAAGTACCAAGATATCTACCTATTATATAATTGTATAATTGTTGGCATGAGAATAATATGCTTTTAGCTCATTTACTGATTTACCTTTGTCCCCCACCTTCCTTGATACACATGTTCATGTGGCTTGGACTACTTATTAGTACGTGAATTCCCCAAAACCACAAAATATTGGTGTAGGTTTGTTACTTATGGTTACTACACTAATTAGTGTTAATTTATCTATTTCTAGTGTTAAATGAAAAAGAAGAATGCACTTGCAGTTCTTAATTTTTCTCCGAAACTTGTGCAATCATGGTTGGTGATTAGCTGTGAATAAGTGATAGACTTCAACTCAGTAAATGAAAACGATTTAACGAAACTTTTTGATGGTGTTTAAATCCTTAGTGTAAAATTAGTTCATTATGTCACAGTGGTTATTTATGTTGAACCCCTTTTGTGGCCACACTATTCTTATGTTAATATTTCTAGATGGTTTGCTGTTTGGTTTCAGTGTGTTTACATAAATTATTCAGCACTTTACTTTGTCAGCCATGACTGTACTGTGATAAAGTTGCGAGTGTTACGCCTATTTAAAACATTGAATTAGAGGCCATCTTTCAATGCAACGTAGCAACGTTGGTCCTGACATTTTATAAGCAACAACCACCAAATTAACTTCGAAAACACCTTCCATTGGACAATACTATTTCAACACTAAGTGCATATCTTTATATTCCGTGGCATAATAAGCAGCCGGGTTTGTACTATTGACACGACTTTCATTTCAAGTAATATGTGTCAAAATGACGTTTTTGGATGCTCCTATCCATGTGGTGGGTGTGCATGAATCTCTAGTAATTAATAGTTTCTAAGAACTAAAAATTGTAGCAACAATAATATATGCCATTCAACACTTGAAAAAGAAAAATATGAAGTTCAAAAAAAAAAGAAAAAAAGAAAAAAAGAGACAAACAGAAAGAAAGAAAATAAATAAATTTGACCTCTTTACTTTTTTAGTCAACTTTGACAAGTAATTTGTGTCTACTGCTTTTTCTAAGAAGAAATTTCTATCAACAGGAGAGACAAGAACACTTTACTACTTTTGCATCTTGGACACTTCTATCCAAAGTGGTGGGAGGTGCATAATAGTTTTTCCCATCATTAAGTAGCGTATAGCCAATCTAACCAAATCATTCTTGGAAAATGCTATCCAAACATATGGGATACTCTCATTCTTGGAAAATTTTACCCAAAAAATTTAAATTTTATTTTCATGGATACTACATAAAACCTATTGGATATTCTAAATCTCACTTACATTAATAAAAAATAAAATAAAATAAAATAAAAAAACTACCCCTATTCGGGATGAACATTTCATTGGCTCAAAAATACTCTTACACCCCTAAGTTTAAGAAGAGAAAAAACTGAAAGACAACCTACCCATCATTAAGTAGTTTACAACCAATCTTGACCGAATCATTTTTGGAAAATGCTACCCAAACGTGTTGGATACTCTCATTCTTTGAAATTTCTACCCTAAACATTTTTAATTTTAGTTTTACGGATGCTACCCAAAACGTGTAGGATATTCTAAATCCTGCTTACACAAATAATCTACCCTTATTTTGGATGGACATTTTATTGATTCAAAAATACCCCCACATCCCTAGGTTTGAGAAGAGAAAAAACTAAAAGACAGCCGAATAAAAATGCATCTCTAACTCTCATGTATAACATTGCCTACATAATAGGACCATTTTCTCGTTGGTTTTCAAATTTAATCCGAACTTGAAAATTATTCAGTCAAGAATTTTAATTTTAATTTTTTACAATTTGTTTAGTCAAGGATTCTACTAACCACAAGTAATTTATCATAAACTCTCAATCATGGTTATTCTTTTATTTTTAAAAACCCCATGTTTTAGGGTAACGGAAATTGAATGTAATAGTAACACTAGTAAAGAAATTTTATTCGACGGTTATTATGTTAAACTGTGACAATTTTGAGTTTCTTTTAATGGTTGTAGATATTGAGGCATATCCAATCTAATTGTCTTGCCATCAAATTTTTACTACTTATCAAAAGGAAATTTATGAGACAATTTTTCTTTACATGATAATAGGTTTCATTTTCTTAAAAATTAATAAGACACTATCTCTAATTTAGATGTATCTTAGACAATATATATATATATATATATATATATATATATATATATTAATAAAAAAGATATATCTCATACATGTCAGACATATTTCCTAAAAATAAGTACACACTATCTCTATTTAAAAATATCTCACACCTCTTCTTTTTCTTTTAGATTGTCTCTCCATTTGATGGAATACTTGTTGGACAATGCCAAGTCTATCATATACGTGTTGGATACTCTAATCCAACACCTCATGGTCCTACGGGCATAAATGAACCTGCATTATTGTTAAGTATTTTGAAATTATGTTTTTTTTTTTTGGAAAAGTGTCCGTTTTAAAAAATGCTTAATGAAATTGGGATTTTTTATATATAAATAAAGTATTTGGTAAAAGCTGTTAGACAAAATAAGCAATAAGTCAGTTTATAAATGCATCCCAAATGTGCATGAATCTCTAGTAATTAATAGTTTCTAAGAACTAAAAATCGTAGCAACAATAATACATGCCATTGAACACTAGAAAAAGAAAAATATGAAGTTCAAAAACAAAAAGAAAGAAAATAAATAAATTTAACATCTCTTTTTTTATAGTCAAATTTGACAAGTAATTTCTGTGAACTGCTGTTCCTAAGAAGAAATTTCAATCAACTTGAGAGACAAGAGCACTTTACTACTTTTGTAGTTCTTGGACACTCCAATCCAAATTGGTGGGGGTGCATAATAGTTTTTCCCATCATTAAGTAGCTTATAGCCAATCTTGACCAAATCATCCTTGGAAAATGCTACCTAAACGTGTTGGATACTCTTATTCTTTGAAAATTCCACCCAAACATTTTTAATTTAATTTTTACAAATACAACCCAAAACCTGTTGGATATTCTAAATCCCGCTTACACAAAAAATCTACCCCTATTTTGGATGGACATTTCATTGATTCAAAAATGCCCCTGCATCCCTAGGTTTAAAAAGAGAAAAAACTAAAAGACAACTCGATACAAATGCATCCCTAACTCTCATGTACTACATTGCCTACATAATAGGACCATTTTCTTGTTGGTTTTCAAATTTAATCCGAACTTCAAATTTATTCAGTCAAGAATTTTAATTTTTAATTTTTACAATTTGTTTAGCAGAGGATTCTACTAACCACAAGTAATTTATCCTAAACTCTCAATCATGGTTTTTCATTTTATCTTTAAAAAACCCCATGTTTTAGGGTTACGGAAATTGAATGTAATAGTAACACTTGAAAAGAAATTTTCTACGACGGTTATTATGTTAAAGTGTGACAATTTTGATTTTCTTTTAATGGGTGTAGATGTCGTGGCATATCCAATCTAATTGTCTTGCCATCAATTTTTTACTACTTATCAAAAATATTTTATGAGACAATTTTTCTTTACATGATAATAGGTTTCCTTTTCTTGAAAATTAATAAGACACTCTCTAATTTAATATACCTCACACAATTTTTTTTTTAAAAAAAGATATATCTCATACACGTTAGACAAATTTCCTAAAAATTAGTACACACTATCTCTATTTAAAAATATCTCACACCTCTCTTTTTATTTTAGATTGTCTCTCCATTTGTTCCCACCCTTATTTTGGCGGTAGTTTAGTACCGCAAAAAGATTCAAATTCTATTTTTGTTTTTTTTTTTTTTTTTTTTTTTGGGTATTTATTTCACTATGTTTACAATGGTAGTTGTTGTATTTAGTTTAATATGTTAATAATTACGGTTTATTTCTTTCCTTTTTTTTTTTTTTTTTTTTTTTGTTGAAAATTAGTTTTTATGAATAGGTTGTGAGTGTGATTGCTTTGCCATTGGAGTCCAATTCGATATACGTGGAGCAAAGATGGGAAGGTGGCCTTGGTGGAAATTAATAGCTTTTAGCCAATTTTGACCAAATGTTTCTTGGAAAATACTCTCCAAATGTGTGGGTGCACAAAAAAATTAGCTGGTTTCTTAATTTATGGATAGAAATAATCATCAAGAAGTGTAGTGGACATCATAAATTTAAATTCTACTATATTTATAAAAAAAAATTCAATTTCTCAAAGAAATAAATTCAAGTTTTTTGTGTCAACATGATTATTCTTGTATACTCCTATCCGAGTGGTGGGTGTGCATCAATTAACTTTTTGGCCAAAATTGATGGAATGATTGTTGGACAATGCCAAGTCTATCATATACATGTTGGATACTCTAATCCAACACCTCATGGTCTTGCAGGCATAAATGAACTTGCATTATTGTTCAGTTTTCTGAAATTATGTTTTTTTTTTTTTTTTTGAAGTGTCAATTTTAAAAAATGCTCAATGAAAAAAAGAAGAAGTATTTGTTAAAAGCTGTTACAAAAAATAAGTAATAAGTCAGCTTATAATGCATCACAAATATTTAGTAATTAATAGTTTATGAGAACTAAAAATCATAGCAACAATAATACATGCCATTCAACACTAGAAAAAGAAAAATATGATGTCCAAAAACAAAAACAAACAAAAAGAAATAAAAGAAATAAATTCAACATGCCTTTCTTTTAGTCAAATTGGACAAGTAATTTTTGTCAACTGCTTTTTTCTAAGAAGAAATTTCTATCAACTTGAGCAGGGGCATAGCCAGAAATTTTTGGTTGGGGGGGTCGAGGTAGTATTATCATATTGATTTGCAATTCAAGAAAAATACAAAGTATGACATAAACACATATATACATGTTTTCTTGCATTAGTTTTAGAAAAAAACATTAAATCTAAACAAAATTAGACTACATTTACCAAAAATTATATTTATAGAAATTAAATATAACAAAGTTACTATAAGTAACTATAAAATAAATAACAGTTAAATTCAACCAAATTAGACTACTATGGTGAAAAATAAATTCAAAATCAATTTCATTCCTACTAATAGTCTAATATTGTACCCTCACAGCCTCTCTACTCTCTAATGGTAATTTCCACACCAGTACAACATAGGTCTTTGAATAGCTATGGAATATGGCCTCACTCAAGAAAAAAAAATGTGGGATATGGCTGACATGTCTTAGAAAATGAAAGGAAAAGTCAAAAAGATGAAAAGTAGGAATTTGGGGTGGGGCATTTTTATGGCTACGTATTGGAGGAGGGACCAAATTTTTCTCATAGGGGGCCATCTCTTAAATGAGAAAGTGTGAGACCTATTTCTTCCTACTATTATAGAGGTTTTAAAAAATTTTAGCCCCCCCATAGCATAACGTGCCTCCACCCCTGAACTTGAGAGACAAGAACACTTTACTACTTTTTCAGTTCTTGGACACTCCTACAGTCCTATCCAAGTGCTGGGGGTGCATAATAGTTTTTCCCATCATTAAGTAGCTTTTAGCCTATCTTGACTGAATCATTCTTGGAAAATGCTACCCAAATGTGTTGGATACTCTCATCCTTGGAAAATTCTACCCAAACATTTTTATTTTTATTTTTATGGAAACTACCCAAATGTGTTGGATATTCTAAATCTTGGTTACACAAAAAATCTACCCCTATTTTGGATGTATATTGCATTGGTTCAAAAATATCTCTACATCCTTAGGTTTAAGTAGAGACAGAATTGAAAGACAACCCAGGAAAAATGCATCTCTAATTCTCATGTATAACATTGCCTATATAATAGAAGCATTTTCTTGTTGATTTTCAAATTTAATCTAACTTCAAATTTATTCAGTCAAGAATTCTAACTTTTAATTTTTACAATTTGTTTAGTAAAGAATTCTACTAACCACAAGTAATTTATCCTAAAGTCTCAATCATGGTCTTTCATTTATTTTTAAAACCCCATGTTTTATGATAACAGAAATGTAATGTAATAGTAACACTAACAAAAGAAATTTTCTACGGCAGTTATCATGTTAAATTGTCACAATTTTGATTTTTTTAATGGGTGTAGATGTCATGGCATATCCAATCTAATCGTCTTGCCATCAAATTTTTACTACTTATCAAATTAGTACACACTATCTCATACACTTTAGACACATTTCATAAAAATGAGTACACACTATTTTTATTTAAAAATATCTCACACTTCTCTTTTTCTTTTAGATTATCTCTCCATTTTTTCCCATGCTTATTTTGGTGGTAGTTTAGTACCGCAAAATGAATCAAGTTTTTTTTTTTTCATTGTGTTTACAATAGTGGTTGTTGTATTTAGTTTAATGTGTTAATAATTATGGTTTTTTCCCTTCTTTTTTTAAAAAAAAAAAAAAATAGTTCTTATGAACAGGTTGTGAGTGGGATTGTTTTGCCATTGGACTCTAATATGATATACATGGAATCTTTATTTTATTTTATTACATGATTTGGTTTGAAAGTGTACATTTCTCTTTTATATTACCACCAATGTGATTGTGTTTATATTTAGGCACATGTTGATTTGGTTTGATGTATTCATTTCTTTACTTTTCAATAACTCGGTATACACCTTTACAATTTGGGTAGAACTTTGGAGGAGTGTTATTTTTGCAATCAATGGTTAATACGAATTTTGTGTTGAATTAAAAGAAATGACACTAAACCCAAAATAAAGTTAATTTTTTAGTTTTAACTTATTGATAAAAATAATATGAAAGACACCATAAATTTAAATTCTACTATATATATAAAAGAAAAAAAATTACATAATCTTGAAGGAATAACATGTTATAAAAAAAAAAATTCAATTTCTCAAAGAAATAAATTTCAAGTAATTTTTGTCAACTTGATGGTTTTTGGACGCTCCTATCTAAGAAGTGGGTCTTTTTGGTAAAAATAGACTGAATGATTGTTGGACAATTCCAAGTCTATCAAATACGTGTTGGATACTCTAATCCAACAAACAACTTATGGTCCTGTTATAATCTCATGGTTTGTCCCATTGGCACGACTTTCACTTCAAAACGTCGTTAGCAGTCACACCACAGTCGCAAAAGTTTCCAATTTCTAGAATATATAGCCGCTTCAAAGCTAAAACCACCATGCCTATGAAATGCCTCACCCCACACTGTTGTAACTTATCTAGGGAACAAATTCCATACCTTAAAGCATGAATAGATGAGTCAGAATAAGAAAATTCAGGACAATGCCCTTTGTTAAAGAATCAAATGATATTACAGTCTGTAAAACGCCCCTACAAGCTCTCCAAATAAGATTCTTTGTTTTTTTTAGTCAAATTAAACAACTCTAGTGTGGGTGAGAAAGCCCAACAACATATGTTGGGCCTGAGGCCCAGTTCGAGTACAACTCTCTGTCCGAAGAGACTAAAAGTATCAACGCTTTGCTATCCCGGTGGGAGTGCAACCTATAAGGAACAAACGCTTCGTCCGAAGACAACCTGGTCGGTCCGAAGGGATCCTATCCAACGGATCTCCCCAGAACTTGATCAAGTAGATACGCTGAAGATTCCCCTGTAAGGGCTGAGCGTTGGACATGTCAAACTGCGTGGCTATCATGAAATATCTTATAAATAAAGCTGCCACCGCCGTATTTAATGCACAGCAGCAACTTTCCTGGCCGCATTTATGTGGAGAAGACACCTGAACAGTGCATCCTCACCCACCACCACTCATTGCAGGCTAAAGCAGACTTCTGATGTGACTAGTACTGAAGGGAACGCCTAGATGGAGGACAAGTGTGTGGTGAAGATGGGGAAAGGGTGTATATATAAGGGAAACAGGCCTCACGGAGAGGGGGGAGAGAAAAAATTGTATTCACTAAGTTTCTAAATACTAAAGCTCTTCGGACCGAAGAAATTCTTGTTAAACGCTAGTCTGAATTCTTTTTTACACTGGTCTGCTTGTATGAACCGTTGCTAAATCCAAACCCAGCCCAGTTGTTTAACCCATTCTCTACAAATTTATTGTTGGGAATTTGTTGGGCTCACAATACAAAAAGCTGATACCTGGCCCAACAAATTTGGACCCTACAATTGGCGCCGTCTGTGGGAAGCAGCTTGAGCAAAGGTGGAAGCAACACCTCAAAAGATGGCTGAACCAAGGCAACGACTAGCGGAGTCCAGGTCATCTCAACACACCGACCCTTTTGTTCATCTGGAACGGAGACAGGATCGTAAAGGCAGCTTACACACCACCCGCGGCGGCCAAAACCGATCACATGGAGAGAGCCACATGTCCCATGCAGACAAAAACCAAGCCATGCAGCTGGAGATTCAAAGGCTGAGAAAAGAGTTGCGCCACGCAAAGAGGAAGCGCGTTTCCTCATACTCTGATGAGGATTCTGAAGACGAACGGGACGACGATTACAGGCGGAGGTCTCGAACACCAGTCAGTGAGCCTTTCCTCTATGAGGAAGCGTATGACCGTGAGAGGAACCCTCAGAGCGCCTTTCCAAGGGGCGCAGGGAACGATGCTATGAGTAAAGCTCTAGATCAGATTTCCAGGTCTCCTTTTACACGTAATATCGAGGGTGCTAGTCTTCCCAGGCGTTTCCACCAACCTACATTCACTATCTACAATGGCCGGACCGACTCGGTGGAACATGTAAGTCATTTCAACCAGCGGATGGCAGTTCACTCCAAGGACGAAGCCTTGATGTGCAAAGTTTTCCCCTCCAATCTGGGACCAATAGCCATGAGATGGTTCGATAGTCTGAAAGCAAACACTATTAGTTCTTTCCAAGAGCTAACCCAGGCTTTTGGGTCCCGTTTCGTCACCTGCCGAAAGGTTCCTCAGTCCATGGCCTCGCTGTTGTCCGTCAGCATGAAAGGGGATGAGACTCTGAAGTCGTATTCGGATAGATTTTGGGAAACGTACAATGAGGTAGAGGAAGATTGTGAATCGATGACTATCAGCTCTTTTAAACTGGGCCTCCCCACTGAACATCCCTTGAGAACGTCCTTAACGCGCAATCCTGCTACCAATAAATGCCAGTTGATGGACAGGATCGATAAGTACAAAAGAGTTGAAGAGGATCAGCAGCAGAGTAAGGGAAAGGAGAAAGTTATCCCTCAGGAGGGGAGGGATTTCAGGTCGGACAGGCAGAACCACAACAGGCTGAGGAAAGACTGGGCTGGACAAAGCACGGCGAACTTCCAGACGGTCAATGCGGTTTTTCGCGAACCAGTGCACCAAGTCCTGGATAAAATAAAAAACGAGCCGTTCTTCAAGAGGCCGAACAAGATGGTGGGAAACCCTGAGAGGCGCAACCACAATCTTTACTGTCAGTATCACCGTGACCACGGGCATACTACTGAGGAGTGCAGGAGCCTGTGGGACCATCTGGATCAGCTGGTCAGCGAAGGCAGACTAAAGCACCTCCTACACCACTCATACGGTCAGGGAAATCAAGCAAGCACGGGGCCCATAAGAAGTAACTCTGTAAAACCTCCCTTGGGGACGATCAATGTCATTTTTGCCGCACCAGGAAGGACAGGGTCTTACCCATCCAGGGTATTGTCGGTTGCTCGGATGCCTTCGGAAAGTGTTAACAAAGAGCCGAAGAGACACAGGATGGATGTTCCAGTTCTGGGCTTTTCGGAGGAGGACAAAATCGGGACTATCTAGCCGCATGATGATGCCCTGGTAGTAACTCTGAGAATAGGTGGATACGACGTGAAGAGGGTAATGGTAGATCAGGGCAGCGCTGCAGAGATTATGTACCCAGACCTATACAAGGGGCTAAACTTGTCCCTTGAAGACTTAACTCCGTACAGTTCCCCTTTAGTCAGCTTTGATGGCAAGGTGATCATTCCGAAGGGCCAGATCAGACTGCCTGTGCAAACCGGTCCTGAAACGGTGGAAGTAGATTTCATAGTGGTGGATGCCTACTCACCCTACACCGCTATAGTAGGCAGACCTTGGCTTCATACCCTTGGGGCTGTATCCTCCACACTACACCAGAAGATTAAATATCCGTCTGAAGGAATAGTCGAGGAGATCCGCGGAGATCAGTCTACGTCCAGGCAATGTCTGTTGGCGGCTATCCAACACCGTCCTCAGGCTGAACCCTCGGATTGTAACAAAGAGAAATTGTAGCAATTAAGGTCGTCGGTGCTGGATACCGAAGCCTCGGCCAAAGAGGCAGAGTGCGAGAGCTTGGTAAGGGTAGTTGTCGATAACGACCCAGAGAAGTTCTTTCAAGTCGGATCCATGCTGCCCCATCAGGAGAAGGAGGAGCTAATAGAGTTCCTCAGAGCCAACGTTGACGTATTTGCGTGGGACTCCGCGGAGGCCCCAGGAGTAAATCCAGAATTCATCTGCCACCACCTAAATGTTAATCCCACCATTATCCCTAAGAAACAACCGCTCCGGCGTCCGTCAAGGGAACATGCTGACGCGGTCAGGGACGAAGTGATGAAACTCAAGCAGGCAGGAGCTATTAAGGAGATCTTCTACCCCGAATGGCTGGTTAACACGGTGGTAGTAAAGAAGAAAAACGGAAAGTGGCGGGTGTGTGTGGACTTCATCGATCTTAATAGAGCTTGTCCGAAGGATCCGTTTCCCATGCCGAAAATAGACCAGTTAGTCGATGCTACTGTGGGACATCCTCGGATGAGTTTCTTAGACGCATTCCAGGGCTATCATCAAATACCACTGGCTCTCGCCGATCAAGAGAAGACAGCTTTCGTAACCCCATTGGGGAATTACCACTACAAGGTAATGTCGTTCGGCTTGAAAAACGCAGGGGCTACCTATCAGAGGATGATGACTAGAATGTTTGAGCCATAGCTGGGCAAAAGCATGGAAGTTTATATCAACGACATGGTGGTCAAAAGCAAGATCATAGCCGAACACATTGGGGACCTTAGAAATGTCTTTGAAATTCTGAGAGGACACAGATTGCGCCTGAATGCCTCCAAGTGTTCGTTCGGTGTTGAATCAGGCAAGTTCCTAGGGTACATGGTCACTCACAGAGGAATCAAAGTCAACCCCGATCAGATAAAGGCCATCAAGAACTTGCAAGCTCCTCGGAACCCCAAGGAAATTCAAAAGCTGACTGGGATGGCCGCTGCCCTTAATAGATTCATCTCCAGATCAGCAGACAGGTGCAGGCCTTTTTTCTCACTGATCAACAAGCGGAAGGATTTCGAATGGACGGAAGAATGTGCTGTTGCTTTTCAGCAACTTAAAGACTACCTGGCTAGACCTCCAATCATGTCCAGTCCCCAGCCGGATGAAGTCTTGTTTGCCTACATTGCTGTGGCTCCTAACGCCGTAAGCTTAGTGCTGATCCGAACATACTGTGGAGTGCAAAAACCAGTCTATTATGTGAGCAAATCGCTGCAGGAAGCTGAGACTCGTTATTTGCCCCTAGAAAAGGCCATCCTAGCTGTAGTACTCGGTACGAAGAAGTTGCCTCACTATTTTCAAGCCCACACCGTCATAGTCCTCACACAGCTCCCGCTCAAAGCAATACTCCGAAGTGCAGACTACACAGGAAGGATTGCCAAATGGGGGACGATGCTAGGGGCTTTTGATATCAAGTACATGCCCTGCACGTCGATGAAGGGCCAGGTCCTTGCGGACTTGGTCGCAGAATTCACAGAGTCCCCTTTAGAGGAAGTAACACCAATGCTGGGTGCTGAGAGAAGGGCCGTTGGCATGGTCTCCTCACGAAGCCCCTCGCCCTGGGAGGTGTACGTTGATGGCGCATCAAATCAAAGGGGCTCTGGAGTGGGGCTTGTGCTGATAACCCCAGAAAGAATTACCATCGAAAAGGCCCTAAGGCTGAATTTCTCAGCAACGAATAATGAGGCAGAATATGAGGCTCTACTGATGGGGATGAAGATGGTACGAAGGATGGGGGGAAAGTCGGTTGAAGTATTCTCGGACTCGAGATTAATCGTTGGCCAAGTGTAGGGAGAATTTGAGGCGAAGGATGAGAGGATGCAGGGGTACTTGAACCTAGTTAAGTCCCTGCAATCAGAGTTTGAATATTTTTACTTGCAGCACATCCCCAGAAGTGGCAACACACATGCAGACTCTTTAGCCACCCTCGCCACCTCTTCGGCACATGCATTGCCAAGGGTTATCCTCATTGAGGACATACAGGAGCCTACGGAAGTAAGAAAGAAGTCATTCCAAGTTCATTATGTCAGAACCAACCCGTGCTGGATGGATCCCATCATCAAGTTCTTGAAGGATGAAGTGTTGCCCGAAGAAAAAGGGGAAGCGGACAAAATACGAAGAAAAGCTACAAGGTTCTGGCTATCCGAGGAACAGAAACTGTACAAACGATCCTATACAGGCCCATATTTGTTGTGCATGCCCCCCGAAATGGCTGAGTCTCTGTTAGAAGAATTGCATGAAGGGATCTGTGGGAGCCACACTGGAGGGAGATCTTTAGCTCATCGAGCCATTACTCAGGGTTATTGGTGGCCGAACATGCAAAGGGAGGCCCACGAATACGTAAAAAAGTGCGACCAATGTCAGCGGTTTGCGCCGAACATACATCAGCCAGGCGGTAATCTCAATCCACTATCCAGCCCGTGGCCTTTCGCCCAGTGGAGACTGGACATCGTAGGCCCATTCCCTAAGGCAACAGGAAACAGGAAGTACTTGCTGGTCGGAACAGACTATTTCACCAAGTGGGTGGAGGCTGAACCTCTAGCAAATATCAGGGACGTGGACGTAAAGAAGTTCATTTGGAAAAGCATCGTCACCAGATTTGGAGTCCCACATACCCTCATCTCGGACAACGGGCTTCAGTTTGATAGCAAAGCTTTTAGAAGTTATTGCAGTGAGCTGGGAATCACAAATAGATACTCCACTCCTGCCTATCCCCAGGGGAATGGGCAGGCCGAAGCCGTTAATAAAGTCATAGTTAACGGGCTAAAGAAGAGGCTGGATGATGCGAAGGGTAGATGGGTAGAAGAACTACCCCACGTATTGTGGGCATATAGAACTACGCCTCGAAGGTCCACTGGGGAGACCCCCTTCTCAATGACCTATGGGGCCGAAGCTGTTATACCTCTCGAGACTAGATTCCCAACCTACAAGACTAGCTCTTTTGACCCAACCAACAACGATGGGCAGCTAGAAAAGAGTTTGGATCTGATTGAAGAACGAAGGGAAAACGCAATGGTCCGATTGGCGCATTACCAGCAAAAACTCAAACAGGGCTATGACGCCAATGTGAGGTTGAGACCCCTTGAGCCTGGTGATCTGGTCCTAAGGAAGGTGGTAGGTAATGCAAAGAACCCAGCATGGGGAAAACTGGGGCTGAATTGGGAGGGTCCGTATCGTATCACTTCGAGGGCCGGCGTCGGAGCATACTTCCTAGAAGACCTGGATAATCATGTAGTGCCCAGACCATGGAATGTAAATAACCTCAAAAGGTACTACTATTAAAAGAATTCTTCTTTCAGTCATGGTTGCATCTTGTTATGCTAGTTTCTTACAAGTGTTTAAACTTAAATCTAATCATGCCTCTAGTCCTCGGACCAGATGATTTGGGTTAGTTAACACTCCTTTACAAGTTACAAGTGTTTAAACTTAAATCCAATCATGCCTGTAGTCCTCGGACCAGATGATTTGGGTTAGTTAACACTCCCCCACGTTTTACAAGTGTTTAAACTTAAATCCAATCATGCCTGTAGTCCTCGGACCAGATGATTCGGGTTAGTTAACACTCCCCCACGTTTTACAAGTGTTTAAACTTAAATCCAATCATGCCTGTAGTCCTCGGACCAGATGATTCGGGTTAGTTAACACTCCCCCACGTTTTACTAGTGTTTAAACTTAAATCCAATCATGCCTGTAGTCCTCGGACCAGATGATTTGGGTTAGTTAACACTCCCCCACGTTTTACAAGTGTTTAAACTTAAATCCAATCATGCCTATAGTCCTCGGACCAGATGATTTGGGTTAGTTAACACTCCTCTGCGTTTTACAAGTGTTTGAACGAAAGTCCCATCATGCCTGTAGTACTTGGACCAGATGACTTGGGTTAGTTAATATTCCATCATAGTTTTCCTAAGTGTTCAAACTTAAAATTCAATCATGCCCACGATCCTCGGACCAGATAATCTCAGTTAATACTCGTTCACGTTATTGGTCTGACCTAGTGCTCGGCGAAACACGTAAACTTAAGCTAAATTACTTCAACTGTTATTACCTCAAAGCCTTGTTTAGCAATGCTTGAATGATTACTGTGGTTTTGGTTATATATTAGTTATCAATTTATCATTGTTAGCCATAATGACAATCCAACAGATACCACAAAAGCAACAAAGGACAAAAATTAAACTACTTCATTCATCAAAAAGGTAATTTCGTTACAAGGCCAATGATGAAGGATCCTAGGTATTATACAAACTGAACACCCTAAGCCTTGTTTTGAGGCACTAAATCAGTCTTGGGAAGATCACCCGCATATCCGGTCTGAAGAGGTGCCTGGCTTGTCTCGGTTGGGACTGGAGGGTTCTGATTGGCCGAAGAAGCTTCCAAAGTATCGGGCAGTTCGCATATGTCAGGATGATAGTAGACACTGCCGGGCTGCCTTAAGACAGACTCTGCAGGGACTCCAGCCGCATCGAGGCCCTTGCCCCACGTGATGTCATAGTAGTCCCTGCATACTTTGGTAAACTCCTCGGTCAGCCTCGATTGGGTCTCTTGCACCCCCAACATGTAGGCAGCCTGCTTCTCAGCCTCAACCGCTTCCTTGGCCAACTGAGCGTCCTCCTTGGCTAATTTGGCAGCGTCCCTGGCCTTGTCCAGCTCAGCCCGAAGCTCTTTCACCATCGCTCTCTCTGTTTCCAGATTGATTTCGGTGGTGTATAGCTGCTGGCGCTGGTCCTCAGCTTTTTTTTCAGCAGTCCTCAGGCCTGCCTCCACATTCTTCCTCGCCTTCGCCTCCTCCTTCAGTTCCTCGGAGATGCGGGCGCGGGCGCAGTCGTCTCTTGCCTTGCCCAATGCCTTCTCAACCTCCTCCCTGGATCGGACCTCAGCTTGCACTTTAATATCTTTATCTTTATTCCATTCTTCGGCCACAAAAATTTGCTGGGCGATCTGCATGGCAACCAAAGAATTTTACATAAAGTTGCGAACGCAAATAAAGGCTACAACATAACACCACTTATCTCACCATGCCTAAGTCCCTCTTCAGGGACAGAAAGAGCTCCTGTTCGCTGAAGCGCCGATAGGACTCCATGTCCCTCGGAAGGAGGAGAGGCTTCTCCAACGCTTCTGCTATATGCCCAGCTTTCCCTCCAGCATAGTTTCGGAGAGAGGCATCATATGGGATGGCTGCGCCATCCAGCGTTAGCTTCGGAGACCAAGTCTGAGTCTTTCGCCGCACGTCTGCGGCCAAGTTCTCTTCTCGGCTCTCAGTGGAAGAAGCCCGTTTACCCCTTGTATCATGGGTCTTCTGCTGCTTGGGACCCTTCGGAGGGACCACTTCCCCTTCCTCAACATCTGTCACCTCTGTCACCACCCTTTTCTTCTTCAGATCAGGCAGCGCTTTTAGACCAGGATCTCTTGGGGCTGGAGGAAGAGGAGGGGGTGGTGGGAGATTGACCGTAGGCTGGGATGTACCAGTACCCTTTGCCGCGGCCTTCGGCCTCCTGTTCTTCATCAACTGATCTAGACTCTGCATATCTTCTTCTTCAGAGTCGTCTGGCACGGCTAAATTTAGGAGCGGAGCAGAGGAGTGCCTATCAAGCACCTCGTCGGCGGCCAAAATTTGGACTTCCCCCGAAGTTTCCTCTTCGAACTTGAACTGGTCGATCTGCTTGTCAAGCGAAGGAGTAGAAGAAGCAACTCTTTCTTCCTCCACTACCGGTTCGAAGGGAACTTGTTGAACAGGCTGAACGAGCACTGGAATACCCTGCGGATTAGGATGGGGCACCGAGGCGAGGTCAAAGGGAGCTAAAAAGTTCTTCCGACCCACGTCAATGCGGTTGATGCGGCGATCCCCAAGGGTTATTGCGTTGCCGACCGGCTGAAGTTCAGACTTCGGAGTATAGCCAAGGATGAGGGGAACGGACCTGGGCTGTCCGTCTTCGCTTACAAAAATCTTTGACCGAAGAAGGTAGTTCAGAGCTGCGGTATTTGTGAGACTCAGCCGAGGAGCTACGTGTCTTCTATCTGTGAACATCGCAACAGAACTGTCAGAAAAGATTGAAATGCGATGAAGAGAATTCCGAATAGCTGAAAGCAAAAATGTTAGACTCAATGGGGGATATCCCACCTGGTTTTCCTGGCTGGGTTGGGCAATGAATTCCATCATGCCATGCGCCCGAGACGATCAGATAATCGTCCATCATCCCTTTATTAGACTTGGGGAGGCAGGAGAGAAGTCTGACGACATCGGATCTAGACCTTAGATAGTATCTCGCTCCCTCTTTGGTATGACACTCATACATGTGTACCACATCGTGCCAGGTTAGTCCCAATCCCAGGTGACGGTTTAGGTCGTCAACTGCCCCTAAAATCCTAAACATATTAGGAGCACACTGCTCAGGGCTAAGCCTATGGGCGGTAAGGTAACTTCTGGTGACTGGACCCATGGGGATGGTCATTCCCCCCTCCAGGAATGCGATAATGGGGATTATAACTTCACCCACCTCTCGGTCCATTAGTAACCCCTCCGTGGGGCAATACTTCAGACCGACTTCCTGAGGAATGCGATATGTCGCCCTACACTTCTCTATCTGGGAGGGGCTGTCCACTAGGTATTTAAGTCTACCCATTTTTTAATAAAGTTAGAGGAAGGGAAACGCGAAACAGCAACGGAAGAAAATCTACCGAAGGCCGAAGAGGCAATCTGAATATATTTCAAAAATCTCGGGCAAAGAACTTACGCAGGAGCGAATCGGAGGATGTCCTTTAGCCTTATGGGGAGATCGTAGCGGATTCTGGGATGAGTCGAAGCAGATGACAGGGAAGGCTTTGAGAGTCTGAACGCTGGAGTTCGCTGGAGAGTCTGAAGTTTGTAAAGTGAGAAGACAACCCCCTCTGGGACTTTATATAGAGGTAGGCAAAGGGGTGGGACTTACCCCGCCCAAAATTTTGAGGGGAATCTCGTCCGTTGAATTCGAAATGAGCCGTTAGATTTCAGGGACAAGACGCCGCCTGGAGCAATTAATGACGCCTCGGAAACGGCGCGACAGAAGCGGTAATAAAGAAGGCGCCTAAATTCATGCGCACACACGTGTGAAGTAAAAAATTCGGTGCTTTCTTTTGTCTAGAGGTCAAAACTCCATTTTTTCTCTTTGGGCGCGAGGGAAAAACTGGAATTTTGAGGGGCTATTGTGGGTGAGAAAGCCCAACAACATATGTTGGGCCTGAGGCCCAGTTCGAGTACAACTCTCTGTCCGAAGAGGCTGAAAGTATCAACGCTTTGCTATCCCGGTGGGAGTGCAACCTATAAGGGACAAACGCTTCGTCCGAAGACAACCTGGTCGGTCCGAAGGGATCCTATCCAACGGATCTCCCCAGAACTTGATCAAGTAGATACGCTGAAGATTCCCCTGTAAGGGCTGAGCGTTGGACATGTCAAACTGCGTGGCTATCATGAAATATCTTACAAATAAAGCTGCCACCGCCGTATTTAATGCACAGCAGCAACTTTCCTGGCCGCATTTATGTGGAGAAGACACCTGAACAGTGCATCCTCACCCACCACCACTCACTGTAGGCTAAAGCAGACTTCTGATGTGACTAGTACTGAAGGGAACGCCTAGATGGAGGACAAGTGTGCGGTGAAGATGGGGAAAGGGTGTATATATAAGGGAAACAGGCCTCACGGAGAGGGGGGAGAGAAAAAATGGTATTCACTAAGTTTCAAAATACTAAAGCTCTTCGGACTGAAGAAATTCTTGTTAAACGCTAGTCTGAATTCTTTTTTACACTGGTCTGCTTGTATGAACCGTTGCTAAATCCAAACCCAGCCCAGTTGTTTAACCCATTCTCTACAAATTTATTGTTGGGAATTTGTTGGGCTCACAATACAAAAAGCTGATACCTGGCCCAACAAATTTGGACCCTACATCTAGTATAGTCATTTCTGTCAATTGATATTAGCAGTTCTTCAACACTTTTATCCAAGTGGTGGGGGAGCATCATTAATTGCTTTTAGCCAATCTTGACTAAATGGTTCTTGGAAAATACTACCTAAACGTGTTGTATACTCTAAATCCCCACTTACGCAAAAATAAACTAGCCAGTAATTTAACTTACTAAAAAGAACAATGATCGATACCATAAATTTAAATTCTGCTATATTTATATGAATAAAAAAAAAAATTCATGTTCTACTTTAAAAAAAAAAAAAATTAAATGTTATAAAACAAATACAATATTTCAAAAGAAAAATGCTATATTCACAACATTTTCTTAATACTTTTATAACAAGTTCTAAGTGGTACGTTACTAGTAGCTGTTACAGGTGGGTGAAAAAGTAATTTAAGTTATAAGTTTATGTAGGAACCAATAACAACTAACCACTTAAAATTTATTTTAAAAATATTGTAAATATATCGCTTCTCTTTATCAAATAAAAAAATTCAAGAGAAGTGAATTGACTAAATAAATATATATATCAAATAAATATATCACTTCTCTATCAACTTGACGGTCCTTTGAGGCCCTATCCAAGTGGTGGGTATGCATCGTTTTTTTACTTTTTGACCAAAATTGACTAAGTAATTGTTGGACAACACAATGTCTATCATATACGTGTTGGATACTCTAATCCAACAACTCAAGGTCCTACATGCAGAATCCAACACTCTAATCCAACAACTTAAGGTCCTACATGCAGAATGAATGTACCTACATTATTGATCAAATTTTTGAAGGGTGTGCATCATTTTTTACCTTTTGACCAAAATTGACTAAATTGATTGTTGGACAATACCGAGTCTATTATATACGTCCAACAACTCAAAGTTCTACGTGCAAAATGAATGTCTTGCATTATTGATCAGATTTTTAAAATGGAAAAGTTAGGGACACAACTATGTGGTGAGCTGTGAGCGGTGAAAGTAAAAGTAAAATTATTTTTATTAGTATCATAATTATTTATCATTACTATTACCGACTTCTTATCAATAGTAATTATTTATTTATTTATTTTCATTATCATGACGCACAAAATGATAATGAGAAAAAAAAAAATTCAAATACATAGTAATAATCCAAGTTTAAATTGTACTACATGATAATTTAAAACAAAACAAATTAGTTAAAGCTTTATGATGTTAAAGCTTTCATTTTTATCACACTTGAGCTTTATCATCAAAATGTACTGTTAGATATCTCATACATCTTTTCATACGAGTTTACAAATCTAACTTGTACGTACAATAACTTGTCTGTGTTTCACACTTGATGCCTTGATGAATCTTGTTTAAGTGTTTTAGTTAAGATAGGTTGCAAGTCTATCATGCCATGATCTCATTTCTTGCAAAGTTTTTCAAGAGTTCATAGTAGTAGTTAGGCTTATGTACTTTTATGTAATAGTTATGGAAATTGTTGGTTTGGACTTCTCTCATAATTATGCTTGTGGCTTTGCCACGGATTGCCAAATTGGGAGATTGTTAGGGTTGTATTTTATGTAATTGGCTAATCTTTTGACAAAACACACTTTACTTGTAAATTGGGTAGATCTAAGTTGGGTTTGATACATATCAAGTTGTTGTATTAAAGACATGAAGATTGATCCAAGAAACAAATGAAGAAAAGCTGTTTTACTGAAGCTCGACACTAGCTCGACAAAAGGCTGCTATCGAGAACTAATGGGAAGCTCGACACTAGCTCGACACACTCAATCTATCGAGCTTTACAAACTTAGAATTTCTAGATTTGAATTTCGGCCCATGTTGATATTTTTGTTTAGGGTTTCTTTTCTTACAACCCTAGACATATATAAGGCTTATTTTAAAAGCCGTCATAATAGGGATACAGAGACCAAGAGCTTAATTTTCTCTGTGAGAAACTACTGCGTTTGTACACCGTAGGGTTTGTAACCAAATGCTTCCTGATCTTTGTTGTTGATGAAGTGAAGAACTTTGCAGCCAACAACAACCATTCAAGTTGCTGGAGTTAGTCATGTATTGAGATCTGTGCAAAGGAGTTAGTCACCGTAGGGTTTGTAACCAAATGCTTCCTGATCTTCATTGTTGATGAAGTGAAGAACTTTGCAGCCAACAACAACCATTCAAGTTGCTGGAGTTAGTCATGTACTGAGATCTGTGCAAAGGAGTTAGTCATAGATTAGAGATTTGTGCAACAAAGGAAAGAAGGCTACTACAAGACTAAGTCCAATTGTGTATTGGAGCGAATGTCCAATTGTACGTTGGTATTTCAAGATAGGCCAGGGTAGTGGTAAGATTCTTTATACTTGTAACCACTTAATTTTTGATTAGTGGATTCTTGGAAGTAGTGACCTTAAATTCAACTGGTGGGGTTTTTACCTTGCGAAAGGTTTTCCCCACTTGTCAACAAATCAACATGTCAATTTAATTTTCGCTACATTTAGTTTATTTGGTAATTTGTTGGTACCTCCATAATTTGCATGTAATTTGACTTAATTAATTAACTAGGGCAATTGAATTAATTAACTAGGGTCAAGCTATCTTAACTCAATAGTATCTTAATTTATTGGTAAAAATAATCATCAAGAGGCGGAGTGGACATCATAAATTTAAATTCTACTATATCTATAAAAAAAAAAAAAAAATTCAATTTCTCAAAGAAATATATTTAAGTAATGTGTCAACATGACAGTTCTTGGATGCTTCTATCCAAGTGGTGGGTGTGCGTTATTTAACTTTTTGGCCAAAATTGATGGAATAATTGTAGGACAATGCCAAGTCTATCATGTATATGTTGGATACTCTAATCCAACACCTCATGGTCTTGCGGGCATTTAGAAAGTGTCAGTTTAAAAAAATGCTTAATGAAATTGAGATTTTAAAACAAAAAAAATGTTTGGTAAAAGCTGTTTGAAAAAATAAGCATTAAGTTGGCTTATAAATGCATCGGCACAAATCTTTAGTAATTAATAGTTTCTAAGAACTAAAAATTGTAGCAACAATAAAACATTTCATTCAACACTAGAAAAAGAAAAATATATTGTTCAAAAACAAAAACAAACAAAAAGAAATAAATTCAACATCTTTTTTTTAGTCAAATTGGACAAGTAATTTCTGTCAACTGCTTTTTTCTAAGAAGAAATTTCTATCAACTTGAGAGACACTCCCATCCAAGTGGTGGGGGTACATGATAGTTTTTCCTATCATTAAGTAGCTTTTAAACAATCTTGACCAAATCATTCTTGGAAAATGCTACCCAAACGTGTTGGATACTCTCATTCTTGGAAAATTCTACTCAAATATTTTTATTTTTATTTTTATTTTTATGTAAACTACCCAAACGTGTAGTACATTCTAAATCCCACATACACAAAAAATCTACTCTTATTTTGGTTGAACATTTCATTGGTAAAAAATACCCATACACCCTTTGGTTTAAGTAGAGACAAAATTGAAAGACAACTCGGCAAAAATGCATCCCCAACTCACATGTGCAACATTGTTTACAAAATAGGATCATTTTCCCTTTGGTTTTCAAATTTAATTTGAACTTCCAATTTATTCAGTCAAGAATTTTAAATTTTAAATTTTATAATTTGTTTAGTAAAGGATTCTACTAACCACAAGTAATTTATCCTAAACTCTCAATCATGGCTTTTCATTTTATTTTTAAAACCCCCATGTTTTAGGATAACGGAAATGGAATGTAATAGTAACACTAAGAAAAGATATTTTCTATGACCGTTATTACGTTAAAGTGTGACAATTTTGATTTTATTTTTTAATGGGTGTAGATGTCGTGGCATATTCAAATCTAATCGTCTTGCCATCTGTGGGGGCTTTTTTTTTGTTGTGTTGGGCTGGGCTGCCCTTTCGTGATAGTAGGCCCAAGTGTTCTGGGTTACGAGAGTCGAGACCAGTCCAACTAGAACTCAATTTGGCCAGCTTGTGCACAAACTATGCCCCGTCTGCCAGGAGTGTGCTTACGGCAGGCAGAGCTGTTTTAGAGAAGCTTGTGGCAGACAGATACAATTAATAAAACAAAACCGGTTATTCTGGAATGACCAGATGGCTTTTCAACAGAGAATGACCAAATAATCCTTAATCACAGTAATATTAACGACTTTTGTAAATAAAATGAGAGGGGCAGATGATAAAAAGGGTTAATCAAAATATAAAGAAACTAAGTCCAGTTTTAGTCTGCAAGAGTAAAGCCAAAGAGGAAGAACGCCTCCTCTCAACACGATTAACCTCCGAGGAAAAAAAATCCTACTGTGGAAATTAATGGATTTGAGGAAGGCGGACCTGAATGGATAATGCCCAGGACGATTGTTCACGGAAGAGAGCAGAGATTAGAGAGGGAGAGAGGGGAAGAAACCTAACGGTGCATGCCGCTAACTCTCGCTTTCCTTTCTGTTTTCTCTCTTTTATCTTTTCTTTCTTTCTTTTCCTCAGGTTCCCTTCGTCTTTCCTTTGTGATTTTCACCACGATAATTTCTTTTAGTATGGTGTTTCCTCTCTGTTTTTCTCTGTTGTTGTTCTATTATGTTTCGCTGTGTTGTGTCCCCTGTACACGGCAAAGGACTCCCTTTTATAGTGCCTGCCGTGACTGGATTCTACTATTCTACCCCTTAACCACCTTTATCTGTTCTGGGTGTACTCCCCGACCATTATTGTTTCGTCTACGAGCCATCAGACGAAGACAACAATTTTTTCTGTTAGTCTGCTGTGGCTCTTCTTCCTGCTGCGGTGCTATTTCTCTCTCTCTCTCTCTCTATCCCTTATGGTATGCACCTATTGGTTCCAACTTAGCCTTGCCTCTTTTGGGAAGTATGTCATCCCAGCAAGACGTATCTCCCAAAAGAGTTTGAGTAGGAACTCCAAAACAGGTTTTCCCCTCTCCCCACCACCAAACCATGCCCTCTTACCTCTAACCCATGACCTCACCATGCCTCGTATTGGTTGGGTATAGGCTGGTGGTGCTTGGATCTTGCGCGTGCCTCCTGTCCGTATGTGTCTGAAGTCTGCCTGCTGCTCATGCGTCCGACGTGGTCTAGAGACTATGCCTGCACAGTCTGCCGTTCGTTTCTGGCTTTTTATGAGTTACTACTCTGATTTCCCGCTTCCTTAAGGACTGGACTTCATTTGGTACTCAGCTTTGCATTTTCTTTCAGCCCATTTCTTAACTTACTTGACTTCCTACCACATTACTTATTATTCCTGCCGTAATGACTTACTCCTACTGGGCCTATTTCGGGCCTGCCGTTCCATCCTTTCCCCCAGTGGCTTAACGTGGCCACTATTGTTCTTTCTTATGGGCTCCAGTGTCCCTTTTGTTTTCTTTCAGGCCTTTCCGGCCCATTTACTTTCTTTGGACTTCCTTGGTCCTTTTACTAACTCTACGTTCCCATGGGCTTTTACTAACTTCATTGGGCTTCCCCAACCCAATTTCCTTATTCTCATCCTTGGAGTTCATAGTCTTGCCATTAATCCCTTACTTTCTCTGTTTACATTACTTTAGGCCTGCCGTGGCCCATTTTCACTTTTACATACCATATACTGCCCATGGGTGCCATTTTTCTCTTTCTGGGCCTCCATTTACTTCCTCATGGCCCATTTGTTTTTATTATGGGCCTGTGATCCATTATTCCTGCCGCTTAGGCTTAATGGTTTTACTCTATGCTTGCCACTTCTCTGCTGCCCGTGTTGCTGGGTTAGGCTTCCTTCTTTCTATTCGGGTTGAAAAAGTTACCCTCAACACCATCAAATTTTTACCACTTATCAAATTAGTACACACTATCTCATACACGTTAGACACATATCCTAAAAATGAGTACACACTATCTCTATTTAAAAATATCTCACACCTCTCTTTTTCTTTTAGATTGCCTCTCCATTTTTTTTCCCACCCTTATTTTGGTGGTAGTTTAGTACCGCAAAAAGAATCAAATTCTATCTTTGGTTTTTTTCTTTGTGTTATTTATTTCACTGTGTTTACAATAGTGGTTGTTGTATTTAGTTTAATGTGTTAATAATTATGGTTTTTTTTCCTTCATTTTTTTTTTTAAATTAGTTTTTATGAACAGGTTATGAGTGGGATTGCTTTACTATTAGAATCCAATAAGATATACATGGAGTAAAGATGGGCTGATTGTTATCTTTTTATTTTTATTTTTTTATATTTCATTTTATTACTTGATTTGGTTTGAAAGTGTACATTTCTCTTTTATATTACCACCAATGTGATTGTGTTTATATTTAGGTACATGTTGATTTGGTTTGGTGCATTTATTTTTTTCATTTTCAATAACTCGGTATACACCTTTACGATTTGGGTAGAACTATGGAAGAGTGTTCTTTTTGCAATCAATGGTTAATACGAATTTTGTGTTGAATTAAAAGAAATGATACTAAACCCAAAATAAAGTTAAATTTATAGTTTTAACTTATTGATAAAAATAATATGAAAGACATCATAAATTTAAATTCTACCATATATATATATATAAAAGAAAAAAAATTACATAATCTTGAAAAAAGGAATAACATGTTATAATTTTTTTTTTTCAATTTGTCAAAGAAATAATTTCAAGTAATTTGTGCCAACTTGACGGTTCTTGGACGCTCCTATCTAAGTAGTGAGTCTTTTTGGCAAAAATAGACTGAATGATTGTTGGACAATTCCAAGTCTATCAAACACGTGTTGGATACTCTAATCCAACAAACAACTCATGGTCCTGTTATATCTCATGGTTTGTCTCATTGGCACGACTTTCACTTCAAAACGTTGTTAGCACTCACATCATAGTCGCATAAGTTACCAATTTCCAGAATATCTAGTTGCTTCAAAGCAGAATCCACTGTGCCTATGAAATGCCGCACCCCACACTGTTGTAACTTATCCAAGGAACAAATTCCATTCCTCAAAGCATGGATAGATGAGTGAGCATAAGAAAATTCAGGACAATGCCTTTTGTTAAAACACTCAAATGACATCACACGAGTCCGTAAAATGCCCTTACAAGCTCTCCAAATAAGATTGCTTGTTTTTTTTTTTTTTAGTCAAATTAAACGACTCTAGTATAGTCATTTCGGTCAACTGGTTTTTGTTTTTTTGTTTAAGAAATTCTGTAAACTTGAGAGACAAAACAATTTACTACTACCTTAGCAGTTCTTTGACACTCCTAAGCAAATGGTGGGGGTGCATCATTAATTGCTTTTAGCCATTTTGACTAAATGATTCTTGGAAAATATGACCCAAACGTGTTGTATACTCTACTCTCGTTTACAAAATAATAATAATAATAATAACAACAGCTGGTATCTTAACTTATTAGTAAGAACAATCATTGACACCATATATTTAAATTCTACTATATCTATATAAATAAAAAATAAAAATTTCTTGCTCTGCTTATAAAAAATGAATTCCATGTTATAAAAAAAATAAATAAATACAAATTTTTAAAGAAAAATGTTATGTCCATAATATTTTCACAACAAGTTCTAGGTGGTAGGTTATTAGTAGTTGTTATGGGTGAGTAAAAAAGTAATTTTTTTTTTTATTGGAAGTAAAAAAGTGATTTAAGTGATGAGTTTATATTAGAACTAATAATAATTAACCACTTAGAATTTGTCATAAAAATGTTATGAAAATATTATAGATGTATCACTTCTCTTTCTTAAATAAATAAATTCAAGTAATTTCTATCAATTTGATGGTTTTTTACACTCTTGTCCAATTGGTGGCTGTGCATCATTTTTTTACTTTTTGACCATAATTGACTAAATGATTGTTGGAAAACGCCAATTCTATCATATATGTGCTGGATAATCTAATTAAACAACTCATGGTCCTATATGCAAAATGAATGTACCTGCATTATTGATCAGATTTTTAAAGAGTGTGCATCAATTTTTACTTTTTGACTAGAATTGATTGATTGATTATTGGACAAGGTCAAGTCTATCACATACGTGTTGGATACTCTAATCCAACAACTCAAGCTCCCAAGTGCAGAATGAATGTATCTGCATCATTGATAAGATTTTTAAGATGGAAAATGGTAGAGACACAAAATAATCTACAATTTTTTCTACAATTTACCACGTGGTAAACTGTGTCAAAAGTTTTGGTTTATTTTGTGTCCCTAAACATTGCCCCTTTAAAATTGTGCTTTTCTAAAAAAATAGCGCGGTTTTAAAAAGTGTTTAATGAAATTGAGCTTTTTTTAAAAGTTGAGTGTTTGATAAAACTATTAGAAAGTAATTTTGAAAAAAATTTAGTGTTTGGCTAGCACTTATATATATATATATATATATGATTTAATAATAATAATAATAGTAATATTATTATTATTATTATATAGTTTTTGACTTAGTAATTATTTTTATTAGTTTCTTAATTATTTGTTATTATTATTATCGAATTCTTATTGATAGCAATTATTTATTTATTTATTTTCATTATCATGATGCACAAAATAATAATGAGAAAAAAAATCAAATATATACCAATAATCCAAGTTTAAATTGTACTACATGATAATTAAAAAAAAAAAAAAACAATTTAGTGTTATTAGATTAGGGAATTAATTTGTTCCTTAAAAAAAAGTAGGGAATTAATAATTACACATTCATTTACATTATCAATTATCAATTTATAACAGTATAACTATATAAGCAAATTTGTGTTATCAAATTTGAATATAAAATACAATAGAATAACTTAATATAAAATAAATAAATAAAAGTATAAGTTTTTTTTTGAATATATAACAAACGGTAGAGGAAGTTAAGTTACTGAATATATTAATCTCAAAAAAAAAAAAAAAGTTCCTGAATATATATATATATATATATATAGATTTGACGTTAAAAGAAACCTTTATTATTCTTAAGGAGGAAATTACAAATATTGCAGCAACTTCATCCCCATGTCATATAACTTAAGGGTAAAATTGGAATTTGGAAATAAAACTAAGGGTACTTCGGGATAATACCAGCTTCCCTCAATTTCTTATTTCTTTTTTGTATTGGACTCAGCTGGTCCGATACCCAAACGTGCCTTTTGGGATATAAAGCACTTTCCAAAAACTTGCCAAACGCAATAACGCCAACGACTTTTTGATTGACTTGGAATGGAAGCGCTATAAATATTCATCCCATCCCAAGCCTCCCTCTTAACATCAGATATATTTTTATTTAGCCAAAAAAATCAGATATATATTTTCAGTCTTTCAAAATCAAAATGGGGTGTTTAGCTTGGAAGTATCAAGTTTTGTGTCTACTCTCCTTGCTCTTTCATTTTCCATCTTCTTCTTCCTTGTCTTCAGTCTCACCTTGCTCTGCTCTACTCCAATTTAACAAGTCTATGCCTCTTGACAGACGTGCTTCTCCTTCTTTTCATAGATATAGAATTCCGATGTGTCATAATTCATGTCCAAAGACAGCCTCTTGGAAGGAGGATATGGACTGCTGTACTTGGGATGGGGTCCTGTGTGACCAAACCACCCGCCATGTTATTGGCCTTGACCTCAGTTGCAGCTGGCTTTATGGCTCCATTCATTCCAACAGTACCCTCTTCTTTCTTCCCCATCTCAGGACCTTGAATCTCGCTGGCAATTGCTTCATTCCCTCCCTAATTTCGTCTGAGTTTGGCAACTTTAAGGCTTTGACTCATCTTAACCTCTCTTATTCCTGTTTTTCAGGCAAAATCCCTTACAAAATCTCTCATTTGTCTTCGCTGGTTTCACTTGATCTTTCACTCAACAATGGGCTTTTAATTGAAACACCACTATGGAAAAGAGTCATTCATAACCTTACTCAGTTAAGGGAACTTTTTCTGGATGGCACGAATATGTCCTCAATTAGACCTAGTTCTTTGATGAATCTATCCTCCTCTTTCACAACTCTTAGTCTCCATAACTGTAACTTGCAGGGAAAACTTGAAAATAACATCCTCTGCCTTCCCAGTATACAAACCCTTGATCTAGGGTTTAATGACAATCTCGATTTGGGTTCTCTTCCAAAGTGTAATTGGAGCAGAAATTCCCTAAAGTTCTTAGGTCTCTCTTCAATAAGCTTTTTAAGAGAATTGCTTGATTCTATTAGCAGTCTGAAGTCTTTGAAGGTTTTGGCTCTCGATAATTGCAATTTTACAGGGTCAATTCCAAAATCACTTGGGAACCTTACAAAGCTTACTTCTTTGGATATGTCATCTAATAGTTTCAACGGTGAGATTCAAGCCACTTTTAAATTTTAGTTGTTTTTGGCGCATGAACTAACAATTTGTTTTAATTATTGGGGATTATTTCAACAGGTTTGTTGCCGTTGTCACTATTGAATTTGCCCAATCTCTCAACTTTATTCCTTGACAACAATCAATTTCTTGGTCCCCTTCCTAATCACGTAAGTGGGCTTTTGAATCTCAATGAACTCTCTTTAAGTTCAAATTTCCTAAATGGAACATTACCATCTTGGTTGTTCAATTTGCCGTCTTTGGTGAGGTTAAGTCTTGATGATAATCAATTCATTGGTGAGATTGGTGAATTCAAGTCTAATTCATTGGAGTATCTACATTTGGGTTATAATAAGCTACAGGGCTCTATACCTAGGTCACTATTGAATTTGCCCAATCTCTCAACTCTATACCTTTACAACAATCGACTTGTTGGTCCCCTTCCTAATCATGTAAGTGGGCTATTGAATCTAAATGAACTCTCTTTAAGTTCAAATTTCCTAAATGGAACACTGCCATCTTGGTTGTTCAATTTGCCGTCTTTGGTGAGGTTAAGTCTTGATGATAATCAATTCATTGGTGAGATTGGTGAATTCAAGTCTAATTCATTGGAGTATCTACATTTGGGTTATAATAAGCTAATAGGCTCTATACCTAGGTCACTATTGAATTTGCCCAATCTCTTAGCTTTATTCCTTGGCAACAATCAACTTGTTGGTCCCCTTCCTAATCACGTAAGTGGGCTTTTGAATCTAAATGGACTCTTTTTAGATTCAAATTTCCTAAATGGAACACTGCCATCTTGGTTGTTCAATTTGTCGTCTTTGGTGAGGTTAAGTCTTGCTGGTAATCAATTCATTGGTGAGATTGGTGAATTCAAGTCTAATTCATTGGAGTATCTACATTTGGGTTATAATAAGCTACAGGGATCTATACCTAGGTCAATATCTAGATTTGTTAACCTTTATTATCTATCTCTCTCATCAAATAACTTGAGTATTATGTTGGAGTTAGAAATGTTTTCAAAGCTCAAAAATCTCCAGTATCTTGATTTTTCAAATAACTTAGTTAGTATCAACAATAATGTCACCCTTACCCTACCCAATCTTGACCAATTGAACTTGTCTTCTTCCAACATTAGTGAATTCCCAATTTTCTTAAGAACAGCAACAAAATTACGATTCTTAGACCTTTCTAATAACAGAATTTATGGTCAATTTCCAAGATGGTTGGGAGATGTGGGGAGGGATTCATTATATTTTCTTGATCTTCGTGCTAACTTACTTCAAGGATCATTTCCCACTCTAAGTTTTCTTAGTCTGGAATATTTGTTTGTCTCCAATAACAAATTAACCGGAGAGATCCCTTTTTTAATTTGCAATGCAAGTTACCTTGATGTTCTAGACTTGTCTCATAACAACTTAAGTGGCATAATTCCTAAGTGTTTGGCACACTCTAAATCCCTCACAGTGTTGGATTTGCGAATGAATAGCCTTCATGGTACCATCCCTGCAACATTTTCCAAGAGAAATAATTTTAGGAATATTAACCTTAATGGCAATCAATTGGAAGGGCCATTGCCACGATCTTTGGCAAATTGTAGGAACTTGGAAGTTCTAGATCTTGGAAGTAATAAGATAAATGAAACCTTCCCTTATTGGTTGGAAGGTCTTTCAAATTTGCGTGTTCTTGTCATAAGGTCAAACAAATTTCAGGGTCGTATAGGCAATCCTAAGATCAAATCTCCTTTCCCAAATTTGCGAATCCTAGACATCTCTAACAATGAGTTTAATGGTCATTTGCCAAGAAAATATTTCAAATATTTAAAAGCCATGACAAATGTGGATGAAGGAAAAGTTGCGTTGAAATATATGGGAGACGGGTATTATCACGATTCTTTGAATGTGATGATGAAAGGGTTGTATATTGAGTTGGTAAGAATCCAAACTGTCTTCACAACCATTGATTTTTCAAACAATAGTTTCGGAGGAGAAATGCCAAAGATGATTGGGAGGCTAAAATCACTCAAGGGGCTCAACTTTTCTCACAATAACCTTACTGGTTATATTCCATCATCATTTGGAAATTTGCACAATCTTGAATGGTTAGACCTCTCTTTCAACAAGCTTACCGGGGAGATTCCTAGGCAATTGGCAGATCTACCATGGCTTGAAGTTTTAAAGCTGTCACATAACCAACTTACAGGAGTCATACCTTCAGGAAAGCAATTCAATACATTTGATAATGATTCATACACTGAAAATTTGGGATTATGTGGATTTCCGTTGTCAAGAATGTGCAACAGCCATGAGGCAAAAAATGCACCACCATTGACCTCACAACAAAAAGACAATTTAGAGCCTGAAAATGGGTTTGGTTGGCAAGCTGTATCGATGGGTTATGGATGTGGAGTGCTATTTGGAACGTTGATGGGATATCTTATGTTTAAAATCGGAAAACCAAAGTGGATTGTGAGGATGGTCAAGTTAGAGGAACATATCATGCTTAGAAGGCTGAAGAAGAATGCCCAAAGACATGGTGGAAAAAAATAACTAGTCAAAATAATTTGTGGGTGGCTTTGCTAGAGTTTTTCAAGAAGTTTTATGGTCCCCATAGACACAGGACACTATTCTTTTCCAAGGTACACCTCTTTCTTTAGTTACATCTTTCAGTGCCTTTGTCACTTTCTTCCCTCTTTTTCTCTAAATTCAATGGCTCATTCAAAGGAAAATCAAGATGCTGGGCTTTGTAATTATTATTTATAAAATAAGTTTTCGATATATTTATTTTAATGCAGATGGTTAGCATTGTTGCTGTTGAAGTAATTGGTAAGCCTGAGTTCTCTTTCAACTTTGCAATTTCATGTTCTGTTTTTATAATATTTGTTTTTTATTGATCTAATTTGTTTGCTCCATAAGGTTCAAGGTTGTTGCCTCCGTTGTTTTGAAACCTATCAATAACCTGTGCTCTTGAATAGATCAGGACCTCTATGGCTAACACTAAGGTCCTATTTCTCTCTTGATTTTTATGGTCGAGTCCTGCACCATATCTTTATATTTTCAAATTTTGTTTTTGTTTTTTGCGTCCATTTTTTGATTCTTTGGTGAATCATTTCTTAATGTTTAACATTTTTTTATCTATGTTGAATGTGAATATTGTCACTTTTTGATTGGAAAAGGAAAAGTGAGAATTCAACTTGGTTGAAGATTCATAATGATATTGAGATTGTATTGTGATATATTACAATATTAAATTACCAATTCTCCAAAAGCTTAAGCTATTATAAAATGGTCAATTTAATCATTTAACCATATTCTAACAAGTATCATTTCTCAAAGAGGCTATGACAGTTAAGTCATGGTGTTTAATAAAATTCCTAGTCTATACCTGGTACAAAGTGTCAAGTCTGAAGAGACATTAAGGCCTGGTTTGAGGTTGCAAAGAGAATTTTTTTTTAGTGAATAGTCATGTTGTAATGGGGGGGGGGGGGGGGGGGGGGGGGGAATTTTTCTAATTTTGATCATAGGCATAATTGAGGGTTTTGGTTTGTCTCTTTGTAAGGTTAGTTGCAGCTTCTATCTAGTTTCCTGCTTGGTCTATTTTTGTTGTTAGACGTTGCAGCTATTAGCCGCTTGAGTTTGCCATTTATATGGTTTGTTTCTTTGATAAATTCATTCATTCATAAAAATAAATAAACCAATAAACAAGAGGTTACAGTTATCTATAATTTTCCTTAAGGACTTCTAGTATATCTGCTCACTTAGTTTTTACATTGCCAAACAGTCTACAACAAAAGTGCGCATTCAAACCTGAATTCCCTTGCAGCCAAAACCTAATGTTCTAACTAAATTAACTCTTTTCATTGGTAAAATTGCTCCTGTGGTTATAGTTTTTTTTTTCCATTTACTGTGTTCTTTTTTGTGGTTTTATTATTGAGAAGTTCTAGATTTGGATAAAAAGCACAATAAAATGAAACTTTTGAGGAATGTTCGGTAACAGTTGAGGTTCATATCCTTTAAGAGTTAAAAGTCAAAGGTGATTGAAATTTCAACAGTAGTTGTGCAATCCCTTTTCCCTTATTTTTCAATTTCTATATTTGCATTTTTATTTAATGTATCTTACTGTTAAGATATTAAATTTAATGATAAAGAAATTTTGGTGTTTCAAGTTCAACTCTCAAAGACCAAAATGATATAGATCTATCCAAGAATGTTGCATCATGTAATGCTCAGTGTGCTAAAATCTTGAAAGGTCCAATTAGTCTAAAGGTTTAGTTCTGTTATTTCTTTTTACATTTTAGGTTTAGCTTTAGTGATCATTATTCTAGTGAGTAGTCTTGCCTATAGGTTGGCCAGGTTTGGGATTTAATGATGCATTTGATTTGGGTTCATCTTCAATGACCTTTACCTTTGTCAACAATGATTCTGACTCCAGTCTGTATCCATCATCAAAGAAAATTAGAATATATTTATCAAACTTCTAAGAAATATGCCTCAATCTGGAAACAACCTTGATGCCAAGCTAGGTTGCCTTCTTTAGTTACATCTTTTCATGTCTGCGGCACTTTCTTCTCTCTTTCTCAAAATTTTAAGGCTCATTCATATGTAAACCAAGCTACTAGGCTTTGTAATTATTATTTATAAAATACTGTATATATTTGTTATGTATGCTGAATCTGAATAGTATTACTTTTCAACAAAAAAAAAAAAAAAACACCCTTGTGTTCAACTTTAATGAAGATTCAAGATGATATTGCAGATATATATAGAAGTTACTAGTTAGGTGAGATGTAAGTCAGCTTGAAGGTATAGACTTGATTACTTTTCTTACCTTTTTTTTTCATCTTCAGATTTTGATATATGAATGTGGAGTGAAGGTGAAGATGGTATCAATGTAATTGTCTATAGTGAAAGATTTCCTGATTTCATTTATTAATTATTAATATTATTATTAGTAGTAGTTGTAGTAGATATTGACTCTTCTTCCATTTTAGCAACAGTTGGTATGTAATTGTTTAATATCCTTCAATATTTGATTTCATTTGGTGCAATTCTATTTTCCCTTCTACTTATAGAATAATAAATAATGCATTGACCTATGTTGTGAGTAGAAGAAGGTATTGAGATTAGTCATATTTAGAAGAATCGACATAACATTGCAGTTCTATTGAAAATAAGCTGAGGAGTAAATAAGAACTATATCTCCTGAAATGGAGTGGTAGAAAGTGATCTGACTTTCCACTAAAAACCGGCCATTTAAATGGGGCTATCATGGTGATGTTTTGTGTGTCTTCTTTAGGAGCTTCCTTGAGAGTAGGACCAGTTGTTCTTAGAGTATCCTTTCTCAAAGAGACTATGGGAGCTAGTTAAGTTATGATGTTCAATAAAATCCCAGGTATAAAGCTTGTGTTTAGTGGTTCTGAGTGTGGGGTATGGATAGGTTGAAGGGTAAAAGTTTTGAAAGTGCCATATGCAAACTTACTTGGTCTATGGTGGTTTACTATATTTGGCTTCAAAGAAATGCTCTTGTATGTAGTGGCAATGTAAAGTCTGAGGAGGCTATCCTGCTTTTGATTAGAAGAAAGATTATGTAGGAAAAATCAGATGTGCGCAGCGGAAAAATTAAATTATGAACGGATCTACTTCATTCGAAATTGATAACAAGCACTATGTAAGTTTCAGAATTAGAGAACAAGAAAGCGTACCTTGGTGTAGTGAAATTCAAAACCTTGAAGATCAAACGTTCTTGGGAAGACTTTCAATCTTCACTCCAATTCCACATGATGCCCAAGATGTGTGGTCTCTCAATTGGTAACAAAAGGGATTTTTAAGAAAATGTCTTTCACTCTCTTCCACACCATTACAATGATGTTTTTCTCTTATTAAATATTCTGAACGTTTTTCCCTTTTGTATCTAACCAATTATCTAATTGGGCTGGCCTTTTGGGCCTTTCCAATTGGGCTTAAGTGTGTGGCTTGGAATGGGACCAAAAGGGACCAATAAGACACTAGCTCCAATGGGCCTTGGGCTTTTCTGTCAACTCTTGACAAGTCCAAAGTTACCATTAACTATATTTAATACCACTATATAAATATAGTTGCACTCTAGGCCTTATCAATAAATTATTTCCCAAGACTTTATTGTACATGCAACCCCTTCATTAAAATATTCGTAGTAATACAAAGTCATGAAATGTTGACTGCCACTTTGTAGATTACTACATCTTAATCCTTGAGTACCCAGTTTAATCCTTTATGTTATTCAATATATATTTATGAAATCCAATTTCACAAATATATATACTTTAGTAACTTATTACTAAAGTGGTCGGGCCCGACACTCTGAATAACCAAACCCATTAAACTTATCTCAAGGGAATATTTTATATCTCCGTTAAGAGATTATGAATTCCATCTTGAGAATATATGTTCCATCAACATTAAATGCGGTTGCCCAACATACTGAGGTTTTGACCGTTCTAATAGATCTCACTCCTGATATATCAAAGCAACCTACATCTCATGATCAGGTCCATCATTCTCTCAGGATTTAGAGTTGATGTAAATAGAAGTCGTGAGATTTATTATTCATTTGACAGTCATTAGAGAATAATAAATCTCACAGCGGTCCAGTTCAATATGTCTTAACTCTTAAAACATATCAACATACCAACTAGAAATCTCCATTTCCATGATCAAGACAAATCATCGTAGTTGATATGTTATAGTCTTCGTAGATGAAACGCCCAATTTCATCACCGACTACGAACTAAAATTATGAGTTTACAAAGAACTTGCGATTTATATCTTCTGTGACTTAATCACATAAATCACATACTATGCATCTCATGGACTAAGATAATGTCTCATTAGTTCATAAATAGTCTTACATAATTAAACAACTTAATTATTCATGATATGCCAATAAATTGGATTTTAGGGCATAAATCCCAACAATCTCCCACTTGCCCTCAAAGACAATTTACCACATATCCGACACTTATCTCTCTTTAGAGTAATTCATAGTCACTCTAAGGCAAGGTTTGGAAACAAGTTTCAGCCAGATTTATTGCATAAATTATCTTTTCGACTACTACTTCTTAAGTACTCATATCTCACTAATGAGATAACACTTAAGCTTAATGTGTATCTTCACCACCTAGGATGAACACATATCTTGAAGTCCAACTTCATGAATCACAATCAAACTACAAGTCAGCATTTGTACATCCAGTAACTATCAAAACTTCACTTTGGTGGACAAGCATATAATCCCTCATTATCCTAAGATATATGAGTATATGCTTTACTCCCACTAAATTAAGTGATCTTTGATTCAATTGATATTTGCTTACCATGCCCACCACAAAATAGATATTTAGCCTAGTATTTAGCATAGCATAAAGACTTCCTATCAATTTGATATAAGGAACAGTCCTGATATGCTCTTCCTTTTATATGTCTAAGGACCGTAGTCCTATATAAAAGAACTTCAAACTTAAAAGGAAAGAATCCTTTCTTGAAGTATTACATGCTATACTTGGCTAAAATCTAATCTATTTAAGCAGTTTGAGATAGACCCAACATCCTAATTTATGAATTTTAACAAAATTATAATTCTTAGGATGTGACCAATCTTTCCCAAGTTCTTTATATCAAACTGGACTAGACAACCAAAACTCTATTGATGACAATAACTCTATATCATCCTTAATGATTAGAATGTCATCAATATACATTAAGAAATATATTATTCTATATAACTTTTACACACTTAAGGCCTTTTAATACTTGATCAAAATCAAACAATTTGATTTCTTGATCAAAGATGATATTTTATGACTCATATGCTTGCTTTAGTCCATAAATGGAATTTAAGCAACTTGCATACTAAACAATATTGGTTCTTTGCTATGTACAAGCCTAGGAACATCATATAGATGTCTTCCTCAAGATTGCTACTAAAAGAAGCTTTCTTGATATCCATTGCCATATTTCATCCAAATAAAATATAATGGATAAGAGAATCTAGATAGAGTCAAACCTGACTATAGGTGAAAAAATATTTTCATAATCGAACCATTTCTTTCTGAATAAATCTTTTCGACACTAGTCTTGACTTTGAAGGTTTGCACCTTTAAATCTATCAATCTCTTTTACTTGTAGACCTATTTGAGAACAATAGGCTCAATGCCAATAGGCGCCTCTACAAATTCTAGACTTTAAATAGAATCTAATTCTATTCACATAACCTCGATCCAATAATTCATATTCATATCATTTATTGCCTCTATGTAGGACCGAGGATCAAATTCATATCCTTGTGGAATGACTTCAAAAGTTTATCCCAAAAGTATGAATTTACAATCCTCCCACTACGATATTGTACCCGTGTACTAGCTATATATCTAGAATAATGCCTTGTGGTGTATCTAATACAACCATCTCATTTCTAAATGTATTTTATAGTTGTCTTACAAAAATTCTGATTTCTCTTCTAGAACAATTCTTTAAGATTATTCACATAGTCATCATCAAGAACTTTGTATTTGTACATTACAAACATCTTGTAATCTTTATGACTACCAAAACAATCTTCTGCAAATCCTTTTGGATACTTATTATAATTACACATTTTTCTACCTTTTGATTTCAATTTGTCAGACTTCCTTTCTAGCACAAGTGCCAGACATCTCCAAAAGTGGAAGTATCATATACTAGGTTTTCACCCAATCCACAATTTGACAAGTATCCTAGGAACAAACTTTTGAAATCAAATTTAGAAAATGCATAGTAATAACTAGAGTATATCTCCAAAAGAAATAAGCAAATGGATAAACTTATCATGTACTTTACTATTTTTAAAAGAGTCTTATTCCTCCTTCATGTATGCACTGACTTAAAAAAGTCATTAATACTATTTTCCTTTACAATAAAGGAGTACTAGATCATATTATCCTCTAAATAGAATTCATAGATTGGAAATATTACAAAATAATGGTTGTAAAAGCCCATCTTTCACCAATCTTGAATAAAATTTAGATTAATAAGATCTAGACTTAAGTGCCATAACATACATCACCAAAGGATGAAAACTTTCTCTTTAAAAAACAAAACATGTAAATTTCCATCTAGAAAACAATCATGGACAAAACTTAGTTTAACCAAACCAGAATCACTTTCTTTTGGTCATACTTTTAAGTCTAATTTCCTTTTGGCAACTACTAGGGCAACTTACTTGTCCAACTGTTTGGTATTTTAATTCCTCTTCTTATCACCCTTACCTTTCGGTTCAAGCTAAGAATTTGAATTAAATCATATTGATTTTAGCCTTAGCTTTTAGGATGTCTTCCTTTGCATAGAACTCACACATCAATTCAGATAATATAAAAAGAATTTATTTTCAAAACAATCTGAATTGATCAAATGAAGCTAACAAGGACTTGTGGATCATATCCACATGAGATTAACATTTAATCTCAACATCCAAGAATTCCAATTCATTTTTTTTTAAATAAAATATTTTCATAAAATGGCATAGAATTGGAACTCCTTAAGCTTTTCTTAGCACTCAATATGATTCATACCAAACATCTCATTTAGACTTGATATAAAGTCTAAGTCTGGTACTAACTCTTGCATCTCATGCTGTAGCACAAATGAGATAGAAGCCAATATAACATACTAGCATTTCAATGGAGACTATGATCATATCATAAGCTATCTTCCATAAATGCATCATGTATAGGAAATTATGACAATGCTGAATCAAAACATGAAAATGTAATTCAGCTCCTTTAAGCACCATGTCCAAAATTATTTCTTAGTTAATGTGATTCAACTAAAATAGTAACTAGAGGACAAAATTTATGACAACTTTATTGAGACCATGAACTTAAATACTAGGAACATTATCATTTTGCATCCATAACCATATAATATGGAACCCGAAAACCATACTATACTAGGTGCAACGACAACCTAATCCCGCAATTAACATTCCTCAGCATAGAGTGAATACCAATCACTATGATCAGGCGAGAATTATTCTCATTATTAATGTTATCATGGTAACTCTTACCAAACAAAAATAATTTGCCGCTTTTCCTTTGGCCTCTAAGTAATAATAGCAAGAACTCAGCATAGAGGATACTATTAAACTTAGTCTAGTGTACACCATTGTCTAGAATCATGTGTATCCACATTTCATCCCTTTAACAGGCTTATTTTGTAGTACCATGATAAAAACACCCTCCGCATGGAATGCAAAGCTCGAGGCTAAGACAAGGTGTTTGATCAAACCACTATAAACCAGGAAATTCAATCTTGTAGTACCATGAAATAAACATCCTCCGCATGGAACGCAAGGCTCGAGGCCAAGACGAGATATTTACCCCACACCACTATGAACCAACAATGGAGGCCGTGAGATCCAACCCTTGTATCTCTCTCCCACTAGAAATTTTAAAACAAGTGGATTGTCTTGAAATCATTGTGATTTAATCACAATTTTAACCCTACACATCAAATGTGTTTAATTGTATAAATTCAATGTGATGTTACTAAGTCACGTCACAATAGCGTAACGAACATTCGCATAATCACAAATAAGTTTAACCTTGTAATCCGTGAAGTAAATACCCTCCGCATGGAATGCAAGACTCGAAGTCAAGACGAGGTATCTACTCACATTACAATAAACTTAACAAAAGGGTTATTTCAAGAACTCCCACTTATTATTTGGGTTTTTCTTAAATAATTGTGATCCCATCACAACTAATAACCTTGCACTTATTAAAGACTCTAATCTTATTAGAATCACTAACTAAAATGGAAGTCCTAAACTATTTAGGATTCCTTAAACACTAATGAATCAAAAATTAGTTATATAGAACTCTATTCTTAACTTATTTAATTAAGCATTCTAATCTCATTAGAAACTACATGCCTTTTAATTAAGCTTTAATCTCATTAAAACTTCTAATTAAAATAAATTAAGTTAAAGACTTTTAATCATACAGCAATTCTAATCTCATAGGATGTTTCTTAAAAGACAAGTCCTAAACAATTTAGGACTAAGAGTTCTATTTAACTAATACTTTTGATCTCATTAGGTCTTTTAGTTAGAACTATGTGTAATCCAATCACACATAACCTTGCTCTTAAAAAATGTGAAAACACTTAGAAAAATTTCTGTTTTTCTTTCTTTCGATCTATCGAAAGTGCCCCTCGATCGATCGAAAAAAATTAAGAAATTCGAACTTGATCATCTGACACTTTCGATTGATACTCAATTGCCTTTCGATCGATCGAAAAACAGATTCGATCGATCGACTAGCAATCGAAAAACTATCGTTCTAAAGCGTCTGATCACTGTCTCTTTCAATCGATCGAAAGTGATTTTCGATCGATCGAAAATCGCGAAACTCAAATTCGCAGAAATTTTCTAAGGCAGTTTTCTACGGATTTTCATGAACAAACATCTTGAAAACGAACATGATAGATAGAGATCAATGTCAAAACTGAATTCTATTGATGTTATAGCCTTAAGATTGAATTTAACATACTTAAATTTAAAATTAAACAACATCATAACACCAATTTCAGTTTTCATCAAATCATAGTTTCAACAACATGCAGAAAATTAAAAACTTAATCTTCTAACAATATGAAACTATCTTCTCCAATTCTAAAACTCACAAAACATGTTAAACAATTCGAACTTGAAGACCGCTCTGATACCATTTGTAGGAAAAATCAGATGTGCGCAGCGGAAAAATTAAATTATGAACAGATCTACTTCATTCGAAATTGATAACAAGCACTATGTAAGTTTCAGAATTAGAGAACAAGAAAGCGTACCTTGGTGTAGTGAAATTCAAAACCTTGAAGATCAAACGTTCTTGGGAAGACTTTCAATCTTCACTCCAATTCCACATGATGCCCAAGATGTGTGGTCTCTCAATTGGTAACAAAAGGGATTTTTAAGAAAATGTCTTTCACTCTCTTCCACACCATTACAATGATGTTTTTCTCTTATTAAATATTCTGAACGTTTTTCCCTTTTGTATCTAACCAATTATCTAATTGGGCTGGCCTTTTGGGCCTTTCCAATTGGGCTTAAGTGTGTGGCTTGGAATGGGACCAAAAGGGACCAATAAGACACTAGCTCCAATGGGCCTTGGGCTTTTCTGTCAACTCTTGACAAGTCCAAAGTTACCATTAACTATATTTAATACCACTATATAAATATAGTTGCACTCTAGGCCTTATCAATAAATTATTTCCCAAGACTTTATTGTACATGCAACCCCTTCATTAAAATATTCGTAGTAATACAAAGTCATGAAATGTTGACTGCCACTTTGTAGATTACTACATCTTAATCCTTGAGTACCCAGTTTAATCCTTTATGTTATTCAATATATATTTATGAAATCCAATTTCACAAATATATATACTTTAGTAACTTATTACTAAAGTGGTCGGGCCCGACACTCTGAATAACCAAACCCATTAAACTTATCTCAAGGGAATATTTTATATCTCCGTTAAGAGATTATAAATTCTATCTTGAGAATATATGTTCCATCAACATTAAATGCGGTTGCCCAACATACTGAGGTTTTGACCGTTCTAATAGATCTCACTCCTGATATATCAAAGCAACCTACATCTCATGATTAGGTCCATTATTTTCTCAGGATTTAGAGTTGATGTAAATAGAAGTCGTGAGATTTATTATTCATTTGACAGTCATTAGAGAATAATAAATCTCACAGCGGTCCAGTTCAATATGTCTTAACTCTTAAAACATATCAACATACCAACTAGAAATCTCCATTTCCATGATCAAGACAAATCATCGTAGTTGATATGTTATAGTCTTCGCAGATGAAACGCTCAATTTCATCACCGACTACGAACTAAAATTCTAAGTTTACAAAGAACTTGTGATTTATATCTTCTGTGACTTAATCACATAAATCACATACTATGCATCTCATGGACTAAGATAATGTCTCATTAGTTCATAAATAGTCTCATATAATTAAACAACTTAATTATTCATGATATGCCAATAAATTGGATTTTAGGGCATAAATCCCAACAGATTAAGGCCTAGGTTGAGTTTGTAATGAGAATGGAAAATTTGTTAGTGAATAATCTTATGTTGTAATTCTTTGGAAGAGAGGGAGGGGGAAGTGAAATTTCACTATCTTGTATGATAGCCATAATTGAGGAGTGATAGTTTGATTATTTGTAAGTTTGGTTTCAATTGCTATTTAGTTTGTTGCTTGCTCTGTTTGTGTAGTTTGTTTACTTTAAAAATTCATTCATTCACAAGGGCAAAAAGGTTATGCTTATCTTTGATTCTGCTTGACCATTTTTTCTTACTTATTTTCTACATCACGAAACAAACCACAAAGATAGCAAGCATTCAAACCTGAATTCCCTCATTGCCAAACCTTACCTGAATTCAAACCAACATTTGTTTGGCAAAACAAACTACACTTTTGGTCCTCTAACAATGGGGGTGGTTCTAGTTTGATCCCTACACATTATATTGTGTCAATTTTGTTTCTCGACCTACAATATCAAGTCAACATTTAAGGATACAATTGATTTGATTTTGAAAGTTGAAGGATGAAATTGACACAATTAATAGTTGAGGGACCCTGATTTTAAAATTTGAAGGGCAAAAGTGACACAATCAATTGTATAGGGACAAAATTGGCCCACACTTTTTTATTGACCACATTGCTCCTATAATTAATATTTTTTGCTATTTACTGTCTTTTCATTTTTGGTTTTACTATTGAGAACTTCTAGATTTGGACGGAAAGTGCAAGACAATGCAACTCTTGACCTTGAGAAATGTCCTGTAATAATCAAGGTTAAGATCCTTTATGAGTTTAAATACAGAGGTGATTGAGATTTCTATATGCTTTGCAATTTTATCTTCTTTTTTTGTGTCAATTTTATAGTTGTTTTTATATGGTTATGATATTAAATTAATGATGAAACAATTTATTTGTTTCAGGTTCAACTCTTAGAGACCAAAATGTAATAGCTATATCAAGGCAGCTTGAATCATGTAATGCTCAGAATGTTAAAATCTAAGGTCCTGTTAATCTAAAGGTTTGGCTTTGCTATCGTTTTCTTTTTAGGTTGTTTAAAGGGTTCATTGCAGTTTAAAATATAGAGGCAATAGCATAGAGATCTTGTTTTGTGGATCTTCTACTTTCCACGTTAACTTCTTTGTTCTCCAAAATTTGGGTTGACGTGACATTTTATATTAGCCAAACTTTTTGACTCAAAGACCATATTTCATAAAAAGCCCAAGCCCAGATACACAGCCTAAGCTATTGATACATTGTTCATCTCCTTTCAAAGTAATGATTTGCGATCTCACTGTAGTGATCAGATAAATGTAGAAGATTAAGAGATTTCAATTTGGTCTTTTGGACTTTAGTGCAGTCACTTTTCCCCATATTCTTTCTATCAATTATACATTGCACAAAATTGTGATATCATTGTTGCACGCCCTTTTCCAACTTACTGGACTCTTCCACTACAAATTTATTTTGTTTCTCAAATCAAAAGAGTTTCTCCCATTAATGTTTGCTTTACATGTTCTAAAACCTGTAATTTTATATATTCCCATTTCCCAAATCCAAATTTGATCTATGTTTCATTTCTTCTTGGCAAAACTCAAGGTATTTTTTGCTTTTTATTGTCCTTTTTATTCTGAAAATAGTTCCATTGTTTAATTGAATATCAAATAAGTATTTGCTACATAAGAAGCTGCCTATATAATCTCTAAAAAACCACCCCCCCTTCTCCCTCCTGTAAATTTTGATTTTTGTTACATTCATGCAAAGTGTTTTATACCTGAGGGTTTTTTTTTTTTTTTTTTTTTTTTTCTTTTTATTACAATTGGATATTGATAGCATACCTTCTATTTCATCTTGCCAGCCCCTAATAGAAATTTCAATTTTATGAGGTTTGAATCAAAATGGAATCATTTTAATTTGTTGTAGAGAAGATGCAATGAATGATAGAATGATATTACCCTAACCCTCAAGTTGATTAAGCTTTACTCTACTTTATTGCATTTGAGCCATTTGCACAGTAGTGTGCTCTTAGGAACCATTTGTGGTGTGTGATAATGAAAGTAGTGAAAACAAAATACATGGATTTTGAATTTTGATGGGAAGGAAGCACTTAATCGTTCAGGCATCCAACAACTAAACAATGGTGCTTCTTTAGGTAATAGAATGATAAAAATTACCCTTAGCTAAATACACACTTCTACAAATCATGAATTTGAGAATCCACTTGATGCTTTTATTAGTGTTATTTGATTCAATTTTTTTTGTTGTTCACAATTTGGATGTTATGGAACCAATGATTCACTTATTTGGTGTTAGTACTATTTTTAGTTATGAAAGAAAAGAAAAAGGTTGATGGGTTTTGAATCTTTTGTGTAGAAATAGTATGTTATTTATAGTTTTCAATGTGACTAATATCAATTTAGTACATAGACAGGAAGGTGGAAATGAAAGAGCTTGGTGCTCTTTTTTAAAGCTCTCTGATTTATTATTTTTCTACTGCTTAGGGCTTACTATGTCGATGTTAAGGACTATGATGACAAACTTATTTTGTGTTGATACTATTGTTTTAGTTTTGGGAAAAATTTGATGGGTTTTCAATGTGTGTTTGCAGTTCATAGAGGGATATCGCTCTGCTGGATGTGAATGGTGAAGTTGAGCTACCCATCTTTAAGTTCTGGAAAACTTCCCTCAAGTTATGATCTGGAATTCTGTGATGATTAAGAAGTTTGGTATCAGGACTAAGTACCTTAGTATCGAACATGGTGGAAAAATTGGGTCTGAAGGAAAGAGGAAACATCTTGAATGTGTCAAAGGCTAATAGCACACATGTTGATTAGTTTGGGATTTGATAGTGCCACAGAAGTGAAAGTCTTCTCATTTACTAAGATGTCACGCATGTAAAGTTGATAAGATATTGAAAGTTTTTGCAAAATGCTTATAGTTACAAAAAGTTGTGTTCAGCTATGAAACTACTTAAGATGTTCCTTAAAATATATAACTTCTTTTACATTATGCTTCAAAAATTATTCAACTACATGGGATGCTGATCCAATGTGGCTATTTCACTGAAATTGCCACTTTTCCAACTTCTTTGACATGGTGCAGTATGTTATAGAAGAGGGAAAAAATCTTGAACTTTTTGCTGTGTTAACTTGGACTATTTGGTATCGTAGAAACCAAATAAGAGCCACAAAGACTTCCCTCAATCATAGGTCCTTCCCCAAGCTTTGCAAGCTCTCCAAGACTTTTATAAGGTCTCTCCCTGTAATTTGGCCCGACCTTCCACTGCACAGAATTCTCGAGTTAGGTGGTGTCCACCTCCAGTCTCATCTTTGAAGATCAATTTTGATGGCGCCATGTTCAGGGAAACTTCAAAAGTAGGTTTGGGAGTGGTTGTTCCTCGTAATCATCAAGGTCAGGTTCTTGCATTCTTATCGGAAAAAGTCACACTTCCCCCTATAGTAGATGACATTAAAGCTTTGGTGGCTGTCAGAGCTATTTCCTTTGCATTAGATCTTGGTTTTTCGTCTATTATCCTTGAGGAAGACTTAGAGACAATTATCAAAGCTTTGCGGAACAATGAAGAATCTTTTGCTTCATATGGCCACCTTCTCTCTTCTGCAAAATCTTCTATAGATGCCTTCAGTGTTCTCGAGTTAGGTGGTGTCCACCTCCAGTCTCATCTTTGAAGATCAATTTTGATGGCGCCATGTTCAGGGAAACTTCAAAAGTAGGTTTGGGAGTGGTTGTTCCTCGTAATCATCAAGGTCAGGTTCTTGCATTCTTATCGGAAAAAGTCACACTTCCCCCTATAGTAGATGACATTAAAGCTTTGGTGGCTGTCAGAGCTATTTCCTTTGCATTAGATCTTGGTTTTTCGTCTATTATCCTTGAGGAAGACTTAGAGACAATTATCAAAGCTTTGCGGAACAATGAAGAATCTTTTGCTTCATATGGCCACCTTCTCTCTTCTGCAAAATCTTCTATAGATGCCTTCAGTAGTATTTCTTATTCTCATATTCATAGGTTAGGTAACTCTATAGCTCATAACCTAGCTAAACATGCCAGACATGTTAGTGGTTTATATGTGTAGAAGGAGAATGTTTCTCCACACCTTCATAATATACTTATGGCCGATTATGACTAAGTTTTTTAATAATAGTTCGAGGTATTCCTTCTTAAAAAAAAAAAAAAAATTTATTCGACTTTCATTTTGTTTGTATATTAAACTTTTGTGTTGTGCATATGCAAATCAACAATCGGGCACACAATTTTTACATGATGAAACTTATAATTGCATGGCTAGATAGCTTATTAAATATGCGTTGGTGTCAAATGGTAGGGGTGTGCATGGGTCGGGTTGGGTCGGGTTGAGGAGATTTTTTGACCCAACCCACCATGGTGGGTCAAAAAAAATTCAACCCAACCCAACCCATCACATAAGTCCAACCCAACCCACATGGGTCGGGTTGAACCCATGGGTTTGATAAATTTTTATTATTATTATTATTAAATTTATTAATATATTATTATTAGTATATATTACATATGTGGGTGTAAAAGCCCAACGTCATGTGTTGGGCCTAGGGCCCGATCCAAATACCACTATGCATCCGAAGAGAAGGAAGGGGTTAGGAAGAAGTCCTGGTGGAAGAAACGTACTTGGAAATGAGTGAGAGGAGCGATCCGAAGAGTACCCTATTGGTCCAAAGAGGTTATTCTCCTCTGATCCCAAAAGAGCTTTATCAAACAAATATACTGATGGTCTGAATGATCTTCCCAACTACTTCCACGACAAGGACAAGCTTTGAGCGTGCCTAGGGATGATAAGAACAGAGAAATATCTAAAAGGAAAAGCTGCTACCACCGCATTTAATGCACTGCAGCAACTCTCCTGGCCGCATTTATGTGAAAAAGACCCCTGAACAGTGCAATCTCAGCTACCACCATTCACGGAGAACTAAAGCAGATATCTGACATGACATGTGTTCAAGTGAAGATTTAGATGGGGAATAGTTGACGGTGATGATGAAGCAGAAGGAGAATATATAAATGTAATAGGCCTTTGAAAAATGGGGACGGCAAAAAAGGGGAGAGAAAAATTTGTAAAAGAGAGTGAAGCATTGTATCCACTTTTCAATCAAGAACAATCCTCTTCAGATTTGAGTTGATTACTAAAGTTTGTACTTATGTCAATTGACTGTTGCTAGATTCACAACCAGCCTAGCTTTTTCACCCACTCTCTACAAATTCATTGTTTTGGGTTCGTTCTGCTCACAATCCTGATCTTTAAGGCTTGGGCCATGAAATCTGGATCCTACAATTGGCACCGTCTGTGGGAAGAGCTTGAGCTAAAGTGGAGGCAACATCCCATAATGGCTGAACCGGGGCAACAACCAGCAGAGTCTGGGGCGTCTCAGTATGTTGATCCTTTCCTCAACTTGGAACGGAGACAGGATCGTGAGGGTAGTGTACACACCGCACACGATGATCGAAGTCAGTCACATGGAGGAAGTCATATGTCCCATGCAGAGAAAAACCGGAGCATGCAACTAGAAATTGAAAAGCTGAAGAGGGAACTGCGCCATGCAAAGAGGAAGCGAGCTTCTTTATATTCTGATGAAGATTATGACGAAGAGCGAGACATTACTTACAAGCAGAAATCTCGAACACTAATCAGTGAGTCTTATTCCTATGAGGAAGCGTACCGCCACGAGAGGCAGCCTCGAAGCCCACCACATGGAGGCGTAGGGAACGATGCTATGAGCAAGGCCTTGAATCAAATTTCCAGGTCACCATTTACGTGTAACATCGAGAATGCAAGACTCCCTCGACATTTTCACTAGCCAACATTTACTACTTATAACGGCCAGACAGACCCTGTGGAGCATGTGAGTCATTTCAACCAGAGGATGACCGTTCATTCCAGAAATGAGGCCCTAATGTGTAAAGTTTTCCCATCCAGTTTGGAACCGATCTCGATGAGATGGTTTGATAGCCTGAAAGCGGACTCTATAAGCTTTTTTCAAGAGTTCACTCAGGCATTTGGGTCCCATTTTGTAACGTGTCGTAGGGTTCCGCAGTCCTTAGCCTCTCTATTATCTGTGAGCATGCGAGAAGGCGAGACTTTGAAGTTGTATTTGGATAGATTCTGGGAAATGTACAACGAGATGGAAGAAGATTGCGACCTGGTGGCCATCAGCTCCTTTAAGCTCGGCCTCCCCACTGAACACGGCTTGAGAATGTCTCTAACACGCAAACCTGTTACCAGTATACGCCAGCTGATGGACAGGATTGATAAGTATAAAAGGGTCGAGGAAGACTAGCAGCAGGGCAAGGGAAAGGATAAGGTTATCCCTCAGGACAGGAGGGATTTCAGGTCGGATCGGCAAGGTCATAACAGGTCGCAGAGAGACTGGGTCGGACAGCAAAGCTCGGCGAACCTTCAGACAGTCAATGCCGTATTCCGAGAGCCAGCGCACTTGTCCTAGAGAAGATCAAGAATGAGCCTTTCTTCAAAAGGTCGAACAAGATGGTGGGAAGCCCTGAAAGGCGCAATCACAACCTCTACTGCCAATACCACCAAGACCATGGACATACTACGGAGGACTATAGAAGTCTGTGGGACCATCTAGACTAGCTCGTCAATGAAGGCAGGTTAAAACAGCTTTTACATCATACCTCTGGTCAGGGTAACCAGGCAAGCGCAGGATCTCGGAGGGATGATTCCTCTAAACCCCCCTTGGTATAATAAATATTATCTTTGCTGCGCCAGGAAGAACAGGATCCTGTCCATCAAGAGTACTATCAATTGCTCAGCTGCCCTCGGAAAGTGTCAATAGGGAGCCGAAGAAGGCTAAGTTGGAGATTCATCCGGTTTTAGGATTCTCGAACGCAGACAAGATCGGAACCATCCAACCTCATAATGATGCTTTAGTGATCACCCTTAAGATAAGGGAGTACGACGTGAAGAGAGTGATGGTGGATCAGGGCAGCGGCGCAGAAATAATGTACCCAGACCTTTATAAGGGGCTGAACTTGACGCCCGAAGACCTAACGCCCTATAGTTCCCCCTTGGTAAGTTTCGATGGAAAAATGGTCATACCAAGAGGCCAAATCAGGCTACCAGTGCAGATCGGCTCTGAAATTGTGGAGGTAGACTTTATAGTGGTAGACGCTTATTCACCTTACACTGCGATCGTAGCCAGGCCATGGCTCTATACACTGGGGGCTGTATCCTCCACTCTTCATCAGAAGATTAAATATCCGTTTGAGGGACAAGTCAGGGAGATCTTAGGAGATCAATCTACGGCCAGACAATGTCTGGTGGCAGCGATCCAGCATAAGCCTGAAGCTGAGCCACGGCCCCTAACGAAGGGGACTTATAGCAGTTAAAATCCTCGGTGCTGGACACCGAAGCCTCAGCCTAGGGGGCAGAGTGTGAAAGCCTGATAAAGGTAGTCATCGATGATGATCCAGGGAAATTCTTTCAAGTCGGATCTATGCTCCCTCCTCAAGAAAAGGACGAACTGATAGGGTTTCTCAAGACCAACATTGATGTATTTGCATGGGACTCCACAGAGGCCCCAGGAGTAGACCCAGAGTTCATTTGCCATCATCTGAATGTTAACCCAACCATCATCCCTAAAAAACAACCGCTCCGACGTCCATCAAGAGAACATGCAGATGCTGTCAGGGAAGAGGTAGTAAAACTCTATCGGGCTGGAGCGATTAAGGAAATATTTTATCCTAAGTGGTTGGCTAACATAGTAGTGGTGAAGAAGAAGAGCGGAAAATGGCGAGTATGTGTGGATTTCACAGACCTAAATCGAGCTTGCCCAAAGGATCCGTTTCCCATGCCAAAGATCGATCAACTGGTTGATGCTACTATTGGTTATCCTCGGATGAGCTTCCTGGACGCTTTTCAAGGGTATCATCAAATACCATTGGCTGTGGATGATCAGGAAAAGACAGCTTTTGTCACCCCTACTGGGAACTACCACTACAAGGTAATGCCATTTGTCCTGAAGAATGTAGGAGCCATTTACCAAAGGATGATGACTAGAATGTTTGAACCACAGTTGGGCAAAAATATGGAAGTTTATATCGACGATATGGTGGTGAAAAGCAAGATCATAGCTGGGCACATTGGGGATCTCAAGGAAATTTTCGGAATCCTCAGGGAACACAAATTGTGTTTAAACGCATCCAAATGTTCATTTGGTGTGGGGTCAGGCAAGTTTCTGGGGTACAATGTGACTCACAAGGGAATCGAAGTCAACCCCGATCAGATAAAAGCTATCAGCAACCTACGAGCTCCTCGAAACCCCAAAGAGGTTCAGAAACTAACTGGAATGATTGCTGCCTTGAACAGGTTCATTTCCCGGTCGGCAGATAGGTGCAGACCCTTCTTCTCATTGATCAACAAGTGGAAGGGATTTGAGTGGACTGAGGAATGCGCTGTGACTTTCCGGCAACTCAAGAACTACCTAGCTCGACCTCCAATCATGTCCAGCCCTGAGCCAGATGAAGTCTTGTTTGCTTACATTGTCGTGGCCCCTAATGCCGTAAGTTTGGTATTGATACGAGCAGAATGTGGCGTGCAAAGGCCAGTTTATTATGTAAGTAAATCACTGCATGAAGCCGAGATCCGCTATCTGCCATTGGAGAAGGCTGTTCTGGCTGTGGTTCTTGGTATACGGAAGCTGCCTCACTATTTCCAAGCCCATACAGTTATTGTTCTCACCCAGCTCCCTCTCAAAGCTATACTCCGAAGCGCTGACTACACTGGAAGAATTGCTAAATGGGGCACGATCTTGGGGGCTTTTGATATTAAATACATGCCTCGCACATCAGTTAAGGGCCAGGTCCTTGCAGATTTGGTGGCCGAGTTCACGGAACCCCAGTTAGAAGAAGTAACGCCAACGTCCGACATGGATGGGAAATTGGTTGGTATAATTTCCCAACAGGGCCCTTTGCCCTGGGAAGTGTACGTGGACGGCGCATTGAATCAGAAAGGTTCCGGAGTGGGGCTAGTGCTGATATCCCCTAAGAAAATCATCATTGAAAAAGCATTAAGGCTGGACTTTTCGGCAACGAATAACGAGGCAGAGTATGAAGCTCTACTGATGGGAATGACTATGGTACGAAGAATGGGAGGAAAGTCAGTTGAGGTGTTCTCGGACTTAAGATTAGTTGTTGGTCAAGTGCAAGGTAAGTTTGAGGCGAAAGATGAAAGGATGCAGGGGTACTTAAGTCGAATTAAATCCCTGCAGTCAGAGTTTGAGTCTTTCAATCTGCTGCACATCCCCAGAAGTGGCAATACTCATGCTGATTCTTTGGCCACGCTCACTACCTCCTCGGCACAAGATTGCCGAGGGTTATCCTTATTAAGGATTTGCATAGGCCTACGGAGGCAAGAGAGATAGTCCAAATTCATCAGGTTAGAGCCGAACTCAGCTGGATGGATCCTATAATTAAATTCTTGAAGGACGATATCTTGCCCAAGGAAAAAGGGGAAGCTGACAAAGTTCGTAGGAAGGCAACTAGATTTTGGTTATTCGAGGGCCAGAAACTGTATAAACGCTCCTATTCAGGTCCATACTTATTGTGCATGCATCCTGAGGCGGCTGAGTTACTACTAGAAGAATTGCATGAAGGAATCTATGGGAGCCATACTGGGGGTAGATCCTTAGCTCACCGAGCAATTATTCAAGTTTATTGGTGGCCGAATATGCAAAAGGAGGCCCATGAATATATCAAAAAGTGCGACCAATGCCAACGGTTTGCGCCGAACATACACCAACTGGGTGGAACCCTTAATCCACTATCCAGCCCATGGCCTTTCGCTCAATGGGGATTGGATACCGTAGGTCCATTCCCTAAGGCCGCAGGAAATAAGAAGTACCTCTTGGTTGGCACAGACTACTTCACCAAATGGGTCGAGGCTGAACCTCTAGCAAATATTAGGGACGTAAATGTAAAGAAATTTATTTGGAAAAGTATTGTCACTTGGTTTGGGATTTCTCATACCCTCATCTCAGACAATGGGCTTCAATTTGATAGCAAAGCATTCAGGAGTTATTGTAGCGAACTGGGAATCACAAATAGATTCTCCACCCCTGCTTATCCCTAGGGAAATGGGCAGGCATAAGCTGTTAACAAAGTCATAGTTAATGGACTAAAGAAAAGGCTAGATGATGCGAAGGGTAGATGGGTGGAAGAGTTACCACATGTACTTTGGGCATACAGAACTACGCCTCGAAGGTCCACAGGAGAAACCCCCTTTTCAATGACCTATGGGGCTGAAGCTGTCATACCTTTGGAGACTGGGTTCCCAACATTGAGAACTAGTTCGTTTAGTCCGACTGGCAACAATGAGCAATTAGAGAAGAGTTTAGACCTGATTGAGGAAAAGAGGGAAAGTGCAATGGTCCAACTAGCACATTATCAACAAAAGCTCAAGCAAGGCTACGATGCCAACGTAAAGCTAAGGCCCCTAGAACCTGGCGATTTGGTACTGAGGAAAATAGTGGGCACTGCAAAGAACCCAGCTTGGGGAAAGTTAGGACCAAACTGGGAAGGACCATATCGTATTACTTCTAAGGCTAGTATTGGGGCGTATTTCTTAGAAGATCTAGATGATCATGTAATACTATGGCCTTGGAATGTAAATAATCTCAAAAGGTACTATTATTAAATGAGTTTTTTCTTCAATCAATATGCCATTTTGTTATATCCCAGTTCTCATAAGTGTTTAAATTTAAATTCAATCATGCTTGTAGTCCTTGGACCAGATGATTTGGGTTAGTTAACACTCGTTTACGGTTCTTAAGTGTTTAAACTTAAATTCAATCATGCTTGTAGTCCTCGGACCAGATGATTTGGGTTAGTTAACACTCGTTTACGGTTCTTAAGTGTTTAAACTTAAATTCAATCATGCCTGTAGTCCACGGACCAGATGATTTGGGTTAGTTAACACTCTATCACAATTCTTAAGTGTTTAAACTTAAATTCAATCATGCTTGTAGTCCTCGGACTAGATGATTTGGGTTAGTTAACACTCGTTTACGGTTCTTAAGTGTTTAAACTTAAATTCAATTATGCCTGTAGTCCTCGGACCAGATGATTTGGTTTAGTTAACACTCCATCACAATTCTTAAGTGTTTAAACTTAAATTCAATCATGCTTGTAGTCCTCGAACCAGATGATTTGTGTTAGTTAACACTCATTTACGATTCTTAAGTGTTTAAACTTAAATTCAATCATGTCTGTAGTCCTCGGACCAGATGATTTGGGTTAGTTAACACTCCATCACAATTCTTAAGTGTTTAAACTTAAATTCAGTCATGCCTGTAGTCCTTGGACCAGATGATTTGGGTTAGTTAACACGTTTACAACTCTTCAAAGTGTTTAAATTTAAATTCAACCATGCCTGAGGTCCTGGGACCAGTTTGTTTGAGTTAGTTAACACTCGATGCATTTGTTCCTATCATAAGGCCACCCTAGTCATATTTAAATCACAATATTTGGATGGCAACATTCTCTACGCACGATTGATAAAACCTGTAAAATTTCAATGTCATTTGTTGTTTCCATCGTTTGTTAGCAATTCTCATACAAACAGCTCTCTCAAGTATTAATTTAAATTATCTACATCATTGGCATAATATAGTGATTAAGCCTACAAATTATTGTTATTTGTAGTAATGATGCATCATGATATGTACTGTAAGGGCATTAGAGGTAAAAGAAAAACGACTTCATTGATGAAAAGGAAATAGCTTACAGTCCCTTAAAGGGCTAGCTGATACAAGTAAAAAAAAAAAAAAACACACACACACACACACACATAAAATTAATAATAACAATTAAACTCCTAAACATCTAATTCTTTGTTGGAGGAGCTGAGGAGTCCATAGTCTGACCAGGCTGAGCAGCAGCAGTAGCATCTGATCCTTGAGCATTCACAGATGGCTTGCCCACACCACCAGCCTGATCGGGCGCCTGGATTACATCGGCAGGAGCTAGAGGAGTCTGGCTAATAGCATGCTGATCTAGGGCTTCTGGGAGTTCGTAGATGTCTGGATGATAATAGACGCTCCCAGGCTGCCTCAAGGTAGATTCTGGAAGGACTCTAGCCGCATCAAGGCCCTTGTCCCAGGTGACGTCGCAGTATTCTCTGCAGACCTTGGCGAACTCCTCAATCGGCCTGGCTTGGGTCTCTATCACCCCCAGCGTGTAGGCCGCCCGTTTTTCAGCCTCAAGCGCCTCCTTGGCCAATTGAGTGTCTGTTTCGGCCAACTTGGCAGAATCTCTAGCCTTCTGAAGCTCAGCCCGAAGACCTTTCACCAGCTCTCTCTCTGTTGCTAGGTTAATTTTGGTTGTGTACAGTTGCTGGCGTTGGTCTTCGGCCTGCTTCTCGACACTCTTCAGGCCCGCATCCAAGCTGTTCTTCTCCTTGGTCACCTCTTTTAGTTTCTCGGACAAGTGAGTATAATCCTCCTTAAACTTGCCCAGAGATTTTTCTGCCTCATCTCTAGAGTGGACCACTGCCTGGGCTTCAAATGAGTCTTCTTGTTCCACTCCTCAGCCACGAACACTTGCTGAGTGATCTGCATGGCAGAATAAAAATTTCAGTACAAAGTGAGGAAGAAAGGCGAATAGAAGAGACCGGCATCTAAAAGTTCAGGAATCAGAACTATCTACTTACCATAGCTAAATCCCTTTTAAGGGATGAGAAGAGCTCGAACTGGCTGCAGCGCCTGTACGCCTCCATGTCCTTAGGGAGTAGCAGTGGTTGCTCTAGGGCCTCGGCAATGAGACCTGCTTTTCCCCCTGCATAACTTCTGAGGGAAGCATCCCAAGGAATAGGGGCACCGTCTAGCACCAGCTTAGGAGACCAAGTACGAGCTCCTCGGCGCACATCTGCTACGTGAGCCTCCTCGCGACTCTCAGTAGATGAAGCCCTTTTGCTCCGCGTATCTTGGACCACCTTCTATTGCTTGGGTCCCTTCGGAGGCGCCACCTCCCTTTCTTCAGTATCAGTCTGAGGCCTCTTCTTTCTCAGATCCGGCAATGCCTTTAGTCCGAGATCCGAGGGAGCCTGAGGAGGTGGTGGAGGGAGAGCAATTGTTGGCTGAGATGTACCAACCTCTTTGGCCACAGATTTTTTGCCTCTGTTCTTCATCAAGTCTTTCAAGCTCTCTATATCGTCTTTGGAAGAGTTGTCTGGTACGTATATTCTCTTTGGAAGAACGCTTGATTGCCTGTCTTTTCCCTTTTCGGCGTCTAAAACCTTAACGCCTTCCGAAGCTTCTTCTTCAAACTTGAACCTGTCAATTTGCTTGTCAAGTAAAGAGGTCGAAGAAGCAATTCTTTCACCTACTACTTCTGGTTCTAAGGGAGCTTGCTGAATGGGTTGGACAAGTAAAGGTACACCCTGTGGATTTGGATGTGGCACAGGGGCAAGGTCAAACGGAGCTAAGAAATCCTTCCGAGCAACGTCTATGTGATTGAGGCGGTAATCTCCTTGCCTTATCGCGTTGTCGATCGGCTGAAAATCAGACGATTTTGGTGTATAGTCAAGAATAAGGTGCACGGCTCGGAGTTGCCCGTCAGTACTTGTAAAAATTTGTGATTGTAATAAATAATTCAGTGCGGTGACGTTTGTGAGGCTTAACCGAGGAGAAACATGATTTTTATCTGCAGACACAACAATGAAACTTAGTCAGAAACCTAAAAATAATGATACAAAGAGAAGACGAATTATTGAAAAACAGAGGCCCTGAATCTATTGTTAGGAAACCTAAATCTAGGATGTCCCACCTGGCTCTCCTGGTTGGGTTGGGCAATGAAGACCGTCATGCCACGCGCCCGAGACGATCAGATAGTCGTCTTTCATCCCTTTGTTAGATTTGGGAAGACAGGAGATGAGCCTAATGATGTCGGATCGGGATTTGAGATAATATCCCGCTCTTTTCTGGCTACGACATTCGTACATATGTACCACGTCAAGCCAGGTGAGTCCCAACCCTAGATGACGATTCAGATCCTCAACTGCTCCTAGGATTCTAAAGACGTTAGGCGCACATTGGTCTGGACTAAGCCTATGGTTTCAGAGGTAATCTCTAGTGATGGGGCCCATAGGAATGGTCATTCCCCCTTCTAGGAAGGCGATGATGGAGATTATGACCTCGCCCACTTTCCGATCTGTTAATAACTTCTCTGGAGGACAGTATCTAAAACCTACGTCTTGAGGTATGCAATATGTCTCCCTAAACTCCTCCATCTGGGCGGGGCTATCCACCAAATACTTAAACCTACCCATCTCAATTAAAACAAAGAAGGGGAATGTATTCGATGTCCGAAAAGGTTAGCCGACGAGAGGATGAAAGGCTCGGATGAAGAAGAACTTACGCAAACTGAACCGGAGAGGATCTTCGAATTTGTGGAGAGATTCTCGCAGATTCTGAAGAGAGTGAGAGTTGATGGCTGAAAGAGCTTGATGGGTGTAAGTGCTTGAGTTCGCTGGAAATCTGAAAATCTGTAAAGGAGAAACAATCCCCTTTAAGGCTTTATATAGGGACAGGTGAAATGGTGGGAGTTATCTTGCCCAAATTTGGAGGAAAAACCACGTTCGTTGGATCAATAGCCTGCTGTTGGATGCCAGGGACAAGACGCCGCCTGGAGCAATTAATAGCACCTTGGAAACGCTGAAATGACAGCAGCAATGATGAAGCGCCTAAATCTATGCACATACATGTGTGGACTCAGACATTTGGGGATTTTTAAACTTTTATTTCGCAGCAAGTCAAAATTTCATTTTTTTCTCCTCGGCTACGAGGGAAAAATTAAAATTTTGAGGGGCTATTGTGAGTGTAAAAGCCCAACGTCATGTGTTGGGCCTAGGGCTCGATCCAAATACCACTATGCATCCGAAGAGAAGGAAGAGGTTAGGAAGGAGTCCTGGTGGAAGAAACATACTTGGAAATGAGCAAGAGGAGCGTTCCGAAGAGTACCCTATTGGTCCGAAGAGGTTATTCTCCTCAGATCCCAAAAGAGCTTTATCAAACAAATATACTGAGGGTCTGAATGATCTTCCCAACTACTTCCACGACAAGGACAAGCTTTGGGCGTGCCTAGGGATGATAAGAACAGAGAAATATCTAAAAGAAAAGGCTGCTACCACCGCATTTAATGCACTGCAGCAACTCTCCTGGCCGCATTTATGTGGAGAAGACCCCTGAACAGTGCAATCTTAGCTACTACCACTCACGGAGAACTAAATCAAATATCTGACATGACATGTGCTCAAGTGAAGGCTTAGATGGGGAACAGGTGGACGGTGATGATGAAGCAGAAGGAGAATATATAAATGTAATAGGTCTCTAAAAAATGGGGATGACAAAAAAGAGGAGAGAAAAATTTGTAAAAGAGAGTAAAGCATTGTATCCACTTTTCAATTAAGAACAATCCTCTTCAGATTTGAGTTGATTAATAAAGTTTGTACTTATGTCAATTGGCTGTTACTAGATTCACAATCAGCCTAGCTTTTTCACCCACTCTCTACAAATTCATTGTTCTGGGTTCGTTCTGCTCACAATCCTGATCTTTTAGGCTCGGGCCACGAAATCTGGACCCTATAATATATATTATATATAAGCACTTATAGTATATAATATTATTATTAGTATATATTAAATTTACAGCTGATTTAAAAAAATTATTAAATATATAATATATTTTAAATATATATTAAATATGGGTGGGTCGGGTCGGGTCGGGTTTGGCGGGTTTGTAATTTTATAACCCACACCCAACCCGACCCGCTATAAAAAAAAAAAATTTGTGACCCAACTCAACCCACCAAGCCTTAAAAACCGACCCAACCTGGTGGGTCGGGTTGGGTCGGATCGGGTTTGGCGGGTCAGTGGGTTTTCTGCACACCCCTATCAAATGGGGTTTCTCATATAATTAAATTACTTCAAAGCATAAATGTGTTAGCACTTAGCACCAATTGTGTTTTCAACCAAACCAAACCAATCTTCTAACTTTGCAATTTAAAATAAACATTTGACTTGCATAACTATTTTTCAAATACAAAATGTACCAATAATGAGAGGCACTATATCAAAAGGTAGCTTTAATGGAATAATAATTGTGATTGCTAGAGGAGGAGCATGAATTTATAAATTTCTTTTGCCAGCCCATAATGGAGTAATTTTTAAAGGCTATGATTGTGAATTCATCAAACTTAAAACATTTAACCATCCAAACTTGTTGTTTAAGTGCAAGAATATTAGGGAATTAATCTTGTAGCTTTCATTTGTCTAGAGGAAGATAAAAAACAATGAAGTTGTTTAACTTTTTTCCACATTATAATTATACTTATATGTAAATTTTTAATATGATTATAACTCATTTTGCTATTAAAATAAACAATAATCAGATTTTCATTAAATAAGTATCATTTATAAATATTTTTTGACGAATTTTCTCATGCATCACATGAGTAAGTGACTAGAATTCGTGAATGGAAGGATCAACGCAAAATTATCTACTCTACTTTTGAGAATCTTTTAAACTAGATATTCCATTCCAATTAATACATATGAAATATGAAAAGTTGTGATTTCCAACTAGCCTCTGTTGGCTTTAATTCCGTGCCAAATTTGATTGTAATTTTCTTCAATCATTTTCCTGTATTTATGTGGGTTTATTTGTAAGGGATGAGTGTGAGAGATTGGTGTTATCTTGTGTTTGCATCTCTTTTCCCTACTCTTTAAGCTTGTTATTTATTGTTCATTGTGGTTGGATATGGCTTAGAGTAGTGTTACTGGTTTATTGCACATATTTACTCTTGTTCCGCACTTTGTAAAGTTAAAGTAAAAATAATCTAGCCGTAATTTTTAATTTGGGGTCTGAACAAGCTCTAGTGTTTTCACACTAATTTGAGCTTTCAAAATACATAATCTTTGTGCGTGTGTGGAGAGGGGGGGCTAGATTCAACTTCAACACTTAAAACCATAACTGGTATCTTCACCTCTAAAACTCAAGAAGATATCATAGTTCCATCGATGAGTAGAAGAAAAAGAGGAAACTCCTTTGTTGGTCAACAAAGCCATCACAATATATAAGGAGAAGGTAAGATCAAGAAGATCTTAAAAAGAGGAGAGATGGTCGTCAATGTATGGCCTATAACTTTATTATTCAATAGAACTTCTCAAAACGATTGAGATGTCAATGATTTCAATTATCATGTTCTCTAAAAATTATGTGACCAAGCAACAGCAAGTGTTGACTGCCTTAAAGAATGTCGCACCACAAGACAAAGGGCCTTTGCCTAGTTTGAAAATCTAATATTTTCTTGAATAATCATATTCTATTCACTATTTAGGGTCACTATAGTGCATATTAGTTTCACGGCTAGAAGAGCAGTCTTATGCACCATTGTAATGCCTTTTCTGATAGCGTGCAATGTATGGCCTTAAGGAATTTTAAAACAGGTCTTGGAAAACTAATTGTATTGTATACGTTTACGAATAAAAAATAAAATAAATAAAACAAAATAAAAACCTATCAGATGGTCCATCCCATTACTTATTTGTTAATGTATTTATATAAGGGTGTGGCTTTTGAGAAAAATACAAACAATTACTTAATAATTTGATTGGTCAAACACTTTTTTTTTTCTTTTTAAATTTGTCATATACATGAAAGCCACAATTCATGCATATTTATTTATAAAAATATGTTCATGTTTCCAAAGCTATTGCTCAATCTTCTTTTCCTAATCCTAAAAATGTTGATGTTGAACCCCCCAGAAAGCCAAATAATGTATGGCTTTATGTCACTTGTATATAAAAAGAGTTTTTTAAAAAAATGGTTCATAATCAATTATAAATTATTTTAGTATAATGAAAGAAAGTAAAGTATAACTTTGTTGAGTTAAATTTAAGTTATGAAATAAAACTTTTTTTTATTTCTACTATAATGAATTTTATAATATTTAACTTGGCCCCCTTGGATAAAATTCATGGCTTCGCGGCTGGCTGCTCCTGCCTTCATTTAAAAATTTCTAAGCATAGAACCATACACAAATTATCAAATCAACACAAATAATCAAACCAAATGATATTTAAATAGTAAGATATCAATAGTTTTATCAAACTCAATTGAGAAACATAATAAAATAGTAGCAGTAATACAACTATTTGTTGTCCCCTACCATCTTCTAAAAATTCTAAGTAGTATCATCACTATACACAAATTATTAAACCAAATGAGATTTAGCTAGTAAGAGCATTCACATTAGCACATACAAAAATTCATGTCTATTTTAGCATAAGAACCTTTTTTTATCTTACATGCTCACTTTTCAAAACACCACACATCAAACTATCTATTTTACACTACATTTCATTAAAATTTAATTTTTCTTGATTTTTTTAATTATATCTCTTTCTTTACACACAACAACCACCATCCACTCTCATCCTTCATCTTCGGGATATGTAAAGAAAGAATAAAAAAAAACTAAATGCAAAATGAATAATGTTCGTGTAAATTTACACGGTTAATGTAGCAAACCTATAAATTTACATAATTATACACGGATTGGTGTGTGTTATTTTTAGGCAAAAATGTGTAAATTCTACACATTTTTCTGTTATACACCTATTGATGTGAATGCTCTAAGAGCATCCGCATCAGTGGAAGTAAAATTTCAATCTATTTTGCAAAAAATAAAACATACTTTTTTCTATTTTACATACCCACTATTAGAAAATACCCACATCAGTTTGTCTATTCTACCATCAATTTTCACTACAAGAAAAGAGTCTACTAGCGAGGGCCATATTCCCTCGCAAAAATTCAAATATCGTCGCAAAAGGTTATTAGCGAGGGTATATGGCCCTCGAAGGCTGTCGTATTTGCACTTGTCACTAAAAGATATTTTGCGACCATACCTTCGCAAATAAATAATTTACGAGAGCAATCCACCATCGCTACTGAACAAATTCACCTTCACAAATATATTACCAAACGACGAGAAAAGTCGACGACTTATTTTTAGCGAGGGGAAACAGTCGTCGTTAATAACTATTTGTGAGAACCTTTATACCCTCGCAATTAATTATTTGCAAATTCCAAATTGACGACATACTTTTTAGTGACAAATAATGGCATTGCTAAAATTTATTTGTGAGGGCTTTTAACCCCTCGCAACTTACTTTTTGCGAGGGGAAGCAGTCATCGTTAACAACTATTTGTGAAGACCTTTATACCCTCACAATAATGGCATCGCTCAAATTTATTTGTGAGAGCTTTTAACCCCTCGCAACTTATTTATAGCAAGGGGATGCAGTCATCGTTAATAACTATTTGTGAGGGCATTTATACCCTCGCAATAATGGCACTGCTAAAATTTATTTGTTAGGACTTTTTAACCCCTCGCAACTTATTTTTAGTGAGGGGAAGCAATCATTGTTAATAACTATTTGTGAGGACATTTATACCCTCGCAATAATGGCATCGCTCAAATTTATTTGTGAGGGCTTTTAACCCCTCACAACTTATTTTCAGTGAGGAGAAGCCGTCATCGTTAATAACTATTTGTGAGGACATTTATACCCTCGCAATAATAACATCGCTAAAATTTATTTGTGAGGGCTTTTAACTCCTCAACTTATTTTTAGTGAGGAGAAGCCGTCGTCGTTAATAACTATTTGTGAGAACATTTATACCCTCGCAATAATAACATCACTAAATTTTATTTGTGAGAGCTTTTAACCCCTCGCAACTTATTTTTAGCAAGAGGTTAGGGGTATCACTATTCTATTAATTGTGAGGGACTTTGTCATCACTATAAATTTATTTATGACCAAATTTTTATGTTATCGGTGGTAATATTTTATATAATTTTTGTTTAACTATCATGTTACAATAGTACAATAATTATTAAAAATTGATACAATAGTCCAATAATTACTAAAAATTGATCCATCGAAAGATAAAAATTCATATAAGTTCAAACTTTAAAAAATAAATATACAAAGAAATCCTGAAATTCAACTTTGTTTTAAACTTAAACAACTATTCTATGACAAGAAATATATTAGTCTTCCTCTGAGTCACTCTCCAAGTTGTTTTCAACCTCTATGTTATTGTCTGAGTTGTCCTCTTCATCTCTGCTAGTACCATCCTAAAAAATAAACAAAAAAACATTAAACACGAGTTATGAAACAATTGAAGTGAATTCTAGTATCCCTAGACTGCTCAAGGTAACCTTTTTTTTTTTTTTTAATTTAACAATAACAATAACTTAATTTGATTACTTAAACCACTATCAAAATTAAATATAAACTAAAATAATATAACAATTATGAAAACCGTAAACCGTAAAACACATATGATATACAAAATTAAATACAAAACCTATACACAGCTGTCAAAACTCAAAACAGTAGATAGTGTCATAATAGTCCTATTATCATTTATCAAAACTCAATATAAAATAATATAATATTATAATAGATGCGAGCTGTAAACCACAACAAACCAATAGAAAGTTTTAGAAGATCCAAGAGGCAAAAGCATAAGTTTGAGATTGTGCCGTGGTAGTTGGATCTATGTCAGATTGTTGTGGTATGCCCATCGACTGCAACTTTTGTGCAAACTTCTCCTTAAGCTTCTCCACAACTTTTGCAAGTTTGGAATCCATTTCATCTCTAAGACGAGCCTCCAAATCTTCTTTTTCTTTTGTAAAATCTTCTCTGCAACGTTTGCTACAACCTTTACCAGATGAAGTTAAGCCGTACACATCCTTAGACTTAATACCTATTCCCATGCCAAGAACACGACCATGACTTGGTTCACCAACCACTTCACGAAAGATCTGATAATCATTTGTCTTAGTACCTTCAGACATAGCTTTGGCCTTCATGGCATCCATTTTTTCCTACACATAAATAAAAACCACGTGGATGATCAAAACAACAAAAAAAACTAAAGTTGATAACAAAATTAAAATTTTGGTATAAGTTGCATACATATAATGTCTTAGCATGATCAGTTGCCCATTCTTTGCCATCCTTCTTTGTGTGAAATTTCTTAAAGCAATCAATGGGGCTAGGCTCAGAGCCAGTCTCAAGCTACTGCAATATTTAAAAGAATAAAAAAACATTGGTAAAGTTATTAAACTATGTAAATACACAATAAAATGTAAAACTATTTGATGATAGTATAATATACCGTTTCATATCTGTACTTGGCCATTGGTACAGAACCTGTAGTGGAGAAAATTTTAGACTTATTTCTATTGTTCTTATTTATCAAACTTGTCTCCTGCACGCAAAATTCATACACTAGAACATTAGTTTCTATGAAAATATTAACAAATAATGATTAGAGAGAGAGTGAGAGAATTTATGACATGTATTTCATTTATACTCACCCCCCAATCTCCCTTCATCCATTTATCCACCATCTCTTTCCAAAAAGGTGTAGGAATGAAGGACGGCCCATTCTTGTAACGATCTTCTTTCGCTTCGTACTTCTGAAAAATAGGATTTCTAATGCGAAACATCCAATCAAAATAGTGGTGTTTCACTGATTCTATAAATGCCTTCTTGACTTCCTCATCAGGCTGCTTATGCTTAAAGCGTTGAGCTCTGTATCGAGCATATAATGTCTCTAGCTTAGAATTTGGGTATTCCGTAAAAGTTGTCCAAGCTCCTTTAAGTTTTTGGTGAAAAAGAATGGTAATCTCTCAAATGGCTTTTGGTGTAATAATTCTGAAAATTGAAATCAAGCATGTTAACAATATCATATAGCTATGATACCATAATTAATTTCAATAAACCAACATAGCAATAAGTCACTCACTTGCCATCATAAATCTCAACCTCTATTTCACCATCTCCGGCATTGATGCCTTTAGCCTTTCCTTGACCCCTCTTTTTTCCAACGTTAGTACCTATTGATAAAACAAATAATAATAAAAATTTGATAAAGAACGTGTACATATTGAAAAAAAGAAAAGAAAAGAAGAAGAAGCTCTCCTAATAAGGGAAAGAATCGTATAATAATATTGTGAAATAAGTTAAGAACAAAACATATATCACATTTAGAATCTGTTCTTGATCTTTCACATATTCAAGCACAAGAATATTATTTTAACAGCAAAAGAAATTAACGAAAAAAAAATTCATGCTTAAAGCTTTGACTCCAGCTAACATTTAATTTTAGTGCATGGTTGCATACCCTGCTACCAGATTGAAGAATTATTAGGCAACACAAGAATTTCAATGCTATTAAGGATATTTTACCTCATGTTAATAATAAAATTCCCACTCACATTATCTAATTAATGAACATTATACCATGAAAAAAAAAAGCTAGAAAAATTATTTATCCCTCCAAAAATAACACAATGATTTCATCAATTTCAATTGGGTATGATACAGCAATTCAGTAGATTTAAAATATGGATATCCAGTTGATAGATTTTACCCAGAATTTGAGCTGCCCCATTTTCATAACTTCTCAAAAAAAAATTTTATAGGTAAATGAACCATTCAATAAACTTAAAGCACAACCCAAGTACACAGGAAGTACAACTTAAAATTTGCATGTGTCGTGAACAATCTCAGCAAAAGGTGCGTAACAAGAGAGACAAAAACTCAATAAGATGGAAACTGTCTTCAGAACATCATGTAAGACCATCACAATATTCTCAACTAGCCACTTGCAATGATGCTATACTAATATAATGGATTTGGAACTGTTATGCATGATGCAGATCCTTGGTGGAAGTGCAATAATGAAGGTGCAACCAAATCACAACATAAATTATGAATATAAGTAAATGCGATAAAAAAAAAAGTATATAATGTAAATACTACCTATTATAATGGAATTAGAGGCCTGAGGTGCTCCTTCATCAGTTTGAGGCTCAAATGATGGAGGTAGAATTTGTGAGAGCTCCTGCTCACAAACTTCATTATGATCAAAGGAAGGCCTAGTTGACTGAGTTTCTTGTAGTTGAGAGTCTTGAGACTCACTAATGCATTTACCTTTCCTCTTAACTTTCCTTGCCATGCCTACCTACTATTAGAAAAACTAACATTTGTAAACAACACAATGAAAGTAGAATATAAATATGTTAATGCAATCACAAAAAATAAAGAACACTAGCAGTTATGAATATTAATGTGAAATTACACATGAAACACAGCTCTACCTAACTCACAAAACTTTTACTTCAAATACATTACTGTGAAGAAAAATATAACTAACAATTTTTTCAGAACTAAATACATGCCCATCATCCTATCACATTGATAAATTGAAACATAAAATTTTAATTGACAACACTTTAATCAATAAATAGTTTCTCAAGTTGTGGTGTCCAAAGGTTATCGTCATCAATTGTGTTAGGACATATGTGTTTACATGTTAAGAACATATGTCATATTTTATGTAAATTGGCTAATCCTTTGACAAAACGCACTCTACTTGTAATTGGGTAGTTCTAGGTGTTTTTAATACTTCAAGAAATAATGTTTCAAGATCAAGTATTGAAGTCATCAAGTCTGTCCAAGAAAAAGCAAGCTGAAGTGCAGAAATTTTAAAGCTCGACACCTTCTCGACACCTACCTCGACACCTGCTAGCTGTCGAGAATTAAAAAGTGAAAATTCTGATCTGATTTTCTTGGGATCCGTGAATGTGTTTTTGGGCCTTCTTTTCTTCTAACCCTAAACATATTTAAGGAGTGTTTTAAGAGCCGTCAACATAGACACAAGTTGCATAAGCATTGAGCAATCCTTGTTCAAGCAAATTGTGCTCTAAGACGAAGTTCTTAACCTAGGTCATCTTCTTCAAGAAGTTACTGTGTATTGTGCACCTTAGGGTTTTGTGACCAAGCATCTTCCTGATCTTCATGCATAGGATGATCTGAAGAACTCTGCAGCCAACCTCTCATTCTAAAGTTGGTGATTGAAGTCGCGTACTGGAATCCGCGCATCTGGTTAGTCACGTACATGGGAACCGTGCATCAAAGGTGGGAACTGTCGCTACAGATCAAGTCCAATTGGGTATTGGGGTAAGGGTTCAACTGCAGGTTGGTAAGGTACTTGGGATTCCTTATTTGTAACCGCTTGATTTGATAATAGTGGAGTTTCGGGAGTGGTGACCTAAAAATCACCCGGTGGGGTTTTTGCCGTTAGGGTTTTTCCCCGTTCGTGAACAAATCACCGTGTCATTTATTTTCCGCTGCATATTTAGTTAGTCGGTGATTTGTTTGTGCTACCACGTATTTGCATGTTAAATTGATTAATTAATAACTTGACTAAATTAATTAATTAGTTTAAATCACAAGGGGTCATTCAGTTTGTGGCCTATCAAGTGGTATCAGAGCGGGCACACTCTGATTAGTTATTAATCTTTGCTGTGATTGATCCATTGACCCCTGTTTGTCATGGATAGAGGACAATCTCTTATTATACCTCCTTTATTTGATGGGACTAACTATGCCTACTGGAAAGTACGCATGAGAGCTTTTTTGCAGTCCTTAGATGAGAAGGTGTGGCAAGCTGTAGAGATTGGCTGGACAAAGCCAAAAGAAGCGCCGGCTGATTGGGATGAAGCCAAGATCAAGGCGGCGAACTTCAACAGCAGAGCGCTGAATGCTCTATTTAGCGCTGTCACCAATGAGGAGTTCAAGAAGATATCCTCAACAGAAACTGCCAAGGAGGCGTGGACCATCCTCCAGACAACCTATGAAGGAACAAAGGCTGTCAAGGATTCAAAGCTACAGAGGCTCACTACTAGCTTTGAAGAAATTAAGATGGAGGAGGATGAGTCGTTCGATGAGTTCTATGCCAAGCTGAAAGACATAGTGAACTCAGCCTTCAATCTTGGGGAAACCATCCCTGAACCCAAGGTTGTAAGGAAGGTGCTCAGATCTCTACCCGAGAGATTTCATGCCAAGATTACGGCAATTGAAGAATCAAAGGACATTGATAAAATTCCTTTGACTGAGCTGGTTGGGAACTTGCAGACCTACGAGCTAGGGTTATCAAGGATAGGCAAGTCAAGCAAGGGCAAGAGCATGGCCCTGAAGGCTAAGAGCAGTGATACAGATGAATCTTCCGATGATGAAGATTCAAAGATGAAGTCCTACATTACAAGGCAGTTCAAGAAGTTTATGAAGAATGCCAATGGAAGGAGCTTCGATAAAGACCGCAGGCAATCCAGTTCTTCACAGTTCAAGAGCCAAGACAAGGGAAGGAAGGATGCCAAGGATGGCGGTCAGTACACTGTTCCTGCAGGACCAAAGTGTTTTGGGTGTCACGGGTTTGGACACATGAAGAATGAGTGTCCTACTTATCTGAAGAGCATTGGGAAAAGCAAGGCTCTAGCTGCAACCCTTAGTGACACTGAGCCTGAAGATGATTCCGATGATGAGGATGACGGAATCCTAAATGCTTTCACTGCTTCAGTCAATTCTACTGATGGGATTGTTGAAGAAGAAGAAGAAGAATTGGTGGACACTAAATGTGAAAAGATGGATGACAAAGATGATATCCATTCAGCCTATGAGAAGCTTTACAAGCTCTCTGAAAAGCATGAGAAGTTATACAGGCTGGCCACCAAGAAGCTCAGTGATGTGGAACTCGATAGAGAAGAATTGTCCACAAAGTTTGATGAGGCTAATCAAACTATTGGTGCACTGAGATTTGAGAACAACTTTCTGGCTGAGAAGACCAAGAAGCTTGAAGCAGAGCTGTCTCAAGTCAGAGCTCAACTGGAGAGGACGTCAAGTGCCAAACTTGATGAGGTGCTCAGCAACCAGAAATCTGCTTCAGATCGAACAGGTTTAGGGTATGGTCTTTCTATCTCTAACTCTGCTTCTACTAGTTCTACTGTTTTTGTTCCTCCTGCTAATAATGTTAAAATTGAGAACATTGATGTTAAAACTGAATTAGCTAGTGAGAACATAGACAAGGGTAAATCCATCTTAGGAGCACCCCCTAAGTTAGAAAAGAAAGATGCTAAACTCCCTAGGGATAAGAAGGCTAACTCTCAGAAGCCTAAACAAAAGAAGCAGCATCTCTGTTATCATTGTGGAGCTGCTGGTCATACTCGACCTAATTGCTACAAGTGGCTAGCCACCCAACAGAGCAACAGTGTGACAGCATCTGGAAGCCAAAATCAGCTTCAATCCTCTCTTGCTCCTCTTGGAGATCTTCTGAAAGCCATCATGTTCCTTTCAAACTTGAACGGTTTCAATTCTTCCCCCTCACCGCCGGTTCAAGGTTTCAATCAAAGGAAAGGCTCTTCCAAGGTGTGGAAGAAAAAGGACTCTAAGTGATTTCGTCACTTTCTTTTCCCGTCTTGTTTTTCTTATTCTTTGCATTGCATGTGTGTTTTGCATTTTATTGAGTCAGTCTAATTTTATGCATTGTTTTGCTTTGTTAACATGTTTTTGTGTGTTTACTTTCAGTTTTGTTTATTTTGTTTTTTGATATAAAAATAAAAAAAAAAATAAAAAAATTGAAAAATTGAAAAATACAAAAACAGTGTGTGTTTTGTGTACTTTGGTACTTGTGTACCTTAGATGGCCAATGAAACAAAGTTTTCTAAACTTTGTATCTCTTGTAGCTTAGATGAGCATCTTTATGCACAACTAAGCAAGTGAGCTTTGTGACTCGTGTTTGTGATGAGTAAGATTAGGTTATTTCTTAGACTTAACACTCATATCACTCTTTTTGACGGGTAGGACTAGAAAATCCTAAGAGAAAGGCATAAATAACCATCTCACCACTGTTGCCCGCCAATCATTAATGACATCTGTATGCTTCGGCATAGCAAAAGTGTGATGTCAATGACATTTGTGTGCTTAGGCATAGCAAAATTGAAATGTCAAAATATCAATGGGTATTTCTTTTCTTTCTCATAAGCCCATGTATGATATGTGTAAAAAGAAAATATGCAAAGAAATAAAAAGCAAAAAGATTAAAATGCTTTAAAAATGGTTGCAAGCGTGTATTCTAGGAGATGTGGGAGTTATAGGATGTACCTCGAAGGTGATAGTCCCCATCAAACAGTTATGATTGTGTGTGAGTTAAAGTTATTTTCTCATATCTCAGATCGTCATAACATGTATACACTTATGCAATCTTGCGATGTTTTTCACACACAACACGCAATATTCTTTGCTACTTTTGATACATGTGCAGGTACAATGTGATTTGGCCATCACAAAGGTTTTACATGTGCTTTTGTATGCTCACTAAACTGTCATGACTTATTTTTTAAATATAAAATTGGTTAGACTTGTTTAGTGTGTGTGTGTGTGTTTTTGGGAGATCCATGTGCTTAAATTTTCATTGAGAGATGATTTTTGAGAGATTTATATGTTGGTTGGATCATGGTTGAGGTGCATGTCTTGATTGCATTCATGTTTGTGTTTTTCTCTTCTCGAAAAACTGCATTTCATAGCTGGCTCGACACCTTCTCGATACCTCCTCGATACCTGGTCAACTGTCGAGCCTCTAAAGCTTTTTTCTTATCGCAATCTCGACACTTCCTCAACACCTGGTCGATCGATCGAGATTCTCTTTTTCTGCTCGATACCTTCTCGACACCTCGTCGATCGATCGAGATTCTGGTGTTGGTTCAGTTGTTTGGCACCTCGATACCTCCTCGATACCTTAGCTGTCGAAGGCATATTTTCTCGACACCTTTCTCGACAGCATCTCGATACCTCTCGACACCTCAGCTGTCGAGATTTACTGAAGGTTCTATAAATACTTCTGTCGCGATTTTCTCCTTCATTTCTCGATCTCTCTTCGATCTGTCCGAGGCGGTTCGACTTCCTGAGCAGTTTTCTTCAATCCAATCTTCATCCCAAGTGATTTTCAGCAATTCTTGCTTCAAATCAAGTGGTATGATCTTCTTTTCCATTCCTTTTCATGCATTTCATGATTTAAATCTTAGGTTTTGGGATTTTTTTTTGAAAACTTTGGGTTTTTCAAAATCTTTGAGTTTTTGTTGAAATTTTGGGTTGGTTTTTCAATGAAAAGTGTTTAAAATGTCATGCATTGCATTCCATGTGCATTAGAATGATATTTTCATGCATTTAGTTGTGTGATTCTTGTATGTGTGCTGCTAGGATTGGATTGGGCTGAGCCCATGATGTTTTTCTTGTTTGCATGTAACATGATCATGCATTCCCATGCATACGTCCATTTTGTTCAATATACTGTCATATTTGAACTGTTTGGGACTTTTCTGATTGTCTCCCTCTCTTTTTTTTCTTTCTTTTACGTTAGTTGCATCTATGGCACCTAAACGTAAATCCACTCCGGCTCGGAACCCTCTGCGTTCTGGAGCTTCTTCATCCTCTGATACTGCTCCTCATACTCTTCGGTTCCGTGATGTAGATGCCCAAAAGGCGTTTACTGAGAACTTTTCTAGACGAGGTGTTCATTCGGAACGCCAAGTCATTCTGGCGGACTTCGCCGACACTGACCTTCCCTCTGTCATTCACAGTAGGGGATGGGAGTCACTGTGTGACGTCCCGGTCACCTGTCCTCTCGTGCTGATTCAGGAGTTTTACTCCAACATGCACGGGATTGATCGTTCAGTACCTCTCTTTTTCACTCGCGTTCGAGGTACGCGCATTGCTGTCACACCGCAGCTGGTTGAGGATGTGCTTCATGTCCCTAGGATAGAGTTCCCTGACTATCCTACTTGTGAGCAACTGAGGACTGTGTCCAAGGATGAGCTCATTTCTGCCTTTTGTGAGTGCCCTTCTGAGTGGGGTGAGCATATGTACACATCATGTAGACCTTTTGCTAAAGGTCCTAGATTTCTTAACATGGTGATGACCTTTGTACTTCATCCTCTTTCTCATTATAACTCTATCACAGAGCCTCGTGCTCGTTTCTTGCTTTCTCTACTTGAGCATCTCACGATAGATTTTCCCTCTCACTTCATTTTCTCTATCATAGATGTTCATTTAGATGCGGCGTCCCGTGATAAGCTTATCTTTCCTTCCGCTATCACGAGGATTCTACGCCATTTCTCCATCCCTTTCCCTGTGTCCGACCACTTCACACACATCTCTGCCATAGATGCCGCTACCGTAAAACGTAGTCAGGCACAGTTCAGGTCGAGACAGCCGGATTCCATTCCGCCCTCCCGTTCGGCTCCATCCAGATCTGCTCCATCTACATCGACTCCTCTTCCTTCCTCCAGCGATGTATCTCTTGGAGATATCATGGCGCAGCTGCAGCGCATGGATGCTCGCCTTGATACACTCACCACTGAGTTGTATCAGGTGAACGTTCGTGTTGGTCGTATTGCACGACGGCTAGCGACCATGGGTGGTTTTGCTTCTGAGGCTTCTCCTCCACCACCTCCTCCAGTTGCTTCAGATTCTGATGCTGAGGATGATGATGATGATGGTGATGACGATGATGCTTCTGATGATGATGATGGAGATGCTAGCTCTACTGATGAGATGTCTACATGACACTCTACCCTTTGTCACTCGTGACAAAAAGGGGGAGTAGTTTTGGATTTATGAGAGTAGTCATCTTAGGGGGAGAGTTAGTATAGGACATTTTTGATAGGGGGAGTGTTCATACTTTTTGAGGGATGTAGTGAGGCTTTAGATGTATCTTTTCTTTTCATTCTTTATAGATACATTGGTCTTGTATATCAGTTTTACATACATTGTACTTATCTTTCTATATATGTGGATGTATGTTTTTCTTTCACCTATCTCTTCATGTGTTGTTTCTTTTCTCTCTTTATACACATGTTCTTTATATTTGTATGCAATCTAGTTAATTCTGTTTCACACAAGATGCCTTGATGAGTTTTGTTTATAAGTGTTTCAGAAATACAGGTTGTCAAAGTCTACTTGCCATAAACTCTCTTTTTGCAAAGTTCTTCAAGAGTTTGTGTTAGGATAGATTTTATTGTATTTAACAAGTGAATATGAGTTGAGTGATTTATGACTTCTCTCATATGTTCATTTGTTTGTTGTGGTTTTGTCACGGATTGCCAAAGGGGGAGATTGTTAGGACATATGTGTTCACATGTTAAGAACATATGTCATATTTTATGTAAATTGGCTAATCCTTTGACAAAACGCACTCTACTTGTAATTGGGTAGTTCTAGGTGTTTTTAATACTTCAAGAAATAATGTTTCAAGATCAAGTATTGAAGTCATCAAGTCTGTCCAAGAAAAACCAAGCTGAAGTGCAGAAATTTTAAAGCTCGACACCTACCTCGACACCTGCTAGCTGTCGAGAATTAAAAAGTCAGAATTCTGATCTGATTTTCTTGGGATCCGTGAATGTGTTTTTGGGCCTTCTTTTCTTCTAACCCTAAACATATTTAAGGAGTGTTTTAAGAGCCGTCAACATAGACACAAGTTGCATAAGCATTGAGCAATCCTTGTTCAAGCAAATTGTGCTCTAAGACGAAGTTCTTAACCTAGGTCATCTTCTTCAAGAAGTTGCTGTGTATTGTGCACCTTAGGGTTTTGTGACCAAGCATCTTCCTGATCTTCATGCATAGGATGATCTGAAGAACTCTGCAGCCAACCTCTCATTCTAAAGTTGGTGATTGAAGTCGCGTACTGGGATCCGCGCATCTGGTTAGTCACGTACTTGGGAGCCGTGCATCAAAGGTGGGAACTGTCGCTACAGATCAAGTCCAATTGGGTATTGGGGTAAGGGTTCAACTGTAGGTTGGTAAGGTACTTGGGATTCCTTATTTGTAACCGCTTGATTTGATAATAGTGGAGTTTCGGGAGTGGTGACCTGAAAATCACCCGGTGGGGTTTTTGCCTTTAGGGTTTTTCCCCATTCGTGAACAAATCACCGTGTCATTTATTTTCCGCTGCATATTTAGTTAGTCGGTGATTTGTTTGTGCTACCACGTATTTGCATGTTAAATTGATTAATTAATAACTTGACTAAATTAATTAATTAGTTTAAATCACAAGGGGTCATTCAGTTTGTGGCCTATCAAATTGAATTGTTTCCTTTCATCTATTATAATACAATGAAACATGGAAACAACTAAGGAACAACCTCAGAACAAATGCCAAACCCCCAGATCAACAAATACAGAAAAAAATGGAGATAATGACATTAAATTTTAGATACAATTTGTATAAACTGTTGAAAAAGAGAACAAACTTAAACCATTGCATAGTTGCTGCACAAGGATATCTTATTATATGAAATCACCTTGTTAAGAAATTCATTACAATACAAAAAGATATCACAGAATTCAAAAAAAAAAAAAAAAAAAAAAGGCTACAATATTTTGTGTTTCATACAACACCTTTTCTTTTCTTTTTATTAGACATGGCAAAACGGGCAGGTCGGGTCGGGTTCAGGTCGGGTCAATCGGGTTCAGGTCGGGTTGACCCGTATTTTTCACATGATTTTTTTTTTTAATAAAGAAAACAACATGTATTTGCCATTTGGAAAGTTATGCAACAAATTACTTGATGTAAAATGCATTATTTTGAATTCACCACTTAATTATATCAAGAATGAACTCAGTTAAACTTATTAATATTTATTCAATAATTTTAAAATTATACAAATCCTAACATTGCTATCTAAAACAAAATAACACAAAGATAAGTAAAACAAATACACATGTTTTATTTCTACACAATATCAACATTACAAAATATAAAACAAAATTACAAATGACTTATTGGATAACTTATTTGATAAAGAATAAAAACATATAAGAAATTTACAATCTTGAAAATTAATTTTATAATCTATTATCAATTGTGGTTGACACTCTATTTCAATTTGAGATATACTTTAAAATTTGATTGCTTACTTATTTATATATGATATCTTTTATGAATATCATATCATTGTTAAGTAACACACACTCTAGAAAATATCATAATTTATTTTTAAAAGCAGTTTATTTTGGACATAAATTATTAAAAAATAAGTCTAAGTATTCATAATTTATACTAATTTGATACTTTAGCTTCACTATTTTCACACTTGTGAATGTTTCTCACACATATCTACAATTTTAAATATATGTTTTTAACTTTACTGTAACCAAATTATCTTGGCATTTACTTTACTATTTGATATCTAAAAATTTTTACTCATTACAGATTCTTCAATTATTTATCTTTTAATTAATTTGCATGCAGTTATGTAAATGTATCAATTATTTCCATAAAGTTCATAATAAACAATTAAACCAATATTGTCTTAGTTTTATTATTTTTTTTACCAAAAAAAAAAAAAAAGTTTCAAAAAAATGGTTCGGGTTCGGGTCAGGTTGGGTTGACCCACAAAAAACACGGGTCGTGTCACGGGTCAACCCGTTTTTGCTTCGGATCAAAAAAATCAAGTTCAGGTCGGGTATTTTTTGGGTCAGGTCGGGTCAGGTCAGAAAATTTTGACCCGTTTTGCCATGTCTACTTTTCATGAACCATACGGCACCTGTTAAATCTCACACTACAATTGCACTATTATATACCTATAAAACTGGAATCCTATAAACTAGGACAGTATTATATGCCTATAAAATAAACCAAATGTGCTAACACTATTATATACATATAAAATTTCATAAAAAAAAATTATATACCTATAAAATAAACCAAACGTACTATTCTATCACATCAATCCTTAAGATTGATTCTGTAAAGCTAGTTATCCTTGTAACATTAGTTTATTCTAAGTTAAAGTAGGTCTTATTTATGTAGATAGTAAAATATTATTTTAGATGCGTACCTTTGACTGATGGATCACCAAAAGCTGTAAAAGATTGAGCAAATCTGCTAATAGAAAACAGAAATATGAAATTAGGAATAGAGAGACTACCTAGCTCGAACTATTAGACAAAAAAGATTGTATGTTGATGGAGTAACAAGTCCTTTAGTATGTTGATGGAGCTGTTAAAGGATGCATTTCCTATGTGTGAGAGACTACCTAGCTCAAACTATGAGGCAAAAAAGATTGTCAACGATCTAGGCCTACATTATGAGAAGATAGATGAGTGCAAAGATGATTGTGCACTTTATTATAAGGAGTATTTAGAAGCGACTCAATGTCCAATTTGTAAACTTTCAAGATGGCAGCCAAATAAGGGTGGTAAAGGGAAAAATAAAAAAGTACCATGGAAGGTTTTGCGCTTTTTTCCACTTAAATCAAGGCTACAACGATTGTTTATGTCAACAAAGACTGCTGCAGATATGAAATGGCACCATGAAAAATGTGTTAATGATGGAGTGTTACAACATCCAACAGATTGTGAAGCTTGGAAAAAATTTGACCAAATTCATGAGTCATTCGCAATGGATCCCCATAATGTTAGGCTTGGACTAGCTACAGATGGGTTTAACCCATTTGGAAATATGAGTATTAAATACAGTGTCTGGCATATTATCTTATTTCCATATAATCTTCCCCCTTGGATGTGCATGAAGGAGCCTTACTTATTGATGTCATTACTTATACCAGGCCCAAAGGGTCCTGGGAATGACATTGATGTATTCTTGAGGCCGTTGATTGATGAGCTGAAAGAATTGTGGGAAGATGGGGTGTGTACATATGATGCTTCAACAAAGGAGAACTTTCAGATGAGAGCAGCAGTGTTGTGGACTATCCATGACTTTCCTGCATATGCTGTTATTTCCAGTTGGAGTACAAAGGGAAATTTGGCATGTCCTTGTTGTCATAGTGAGACTACTCATTGCAGGTTATGAAATGGATATAAGATATGTTATATGGGACATCGTCGGTTTTTGGCCTTAGACCACAAATGGCATAATAAGATGTCACAATTTAATGGTAAAAAAGAAAGGAAGACAGCACCCAAACGGTTATCTGGTGATGATGTGTTAAAAAAAATTCGTCCATTAAAGCCAATTATATTTGGGAAAGGCCAGAAAAAGCAATTTCTAGAAGGGCATGGGCAGTTTCATAATTTGAAGAAGCATAGCATTTTTTTTGAATTGCCATATTGGAGAACACTTTTGTTACGTCACAATTTGGATGTGATGCATGTTGAAAAAAATATATTTGACAGTGTGATTTGGACAATTATGAATATTAAAGATAAAACGAAGGATTCTTTAAGCACTCGTCTTGATCTAAAAGAAATGGGCATACGACATACGCTCCACCCCATAGAGGTTAATGGGAAAATAGAGCTACCCCCAGCTTGCTATACACTGTCAAATGATGAGAAAAGGGCCATATGCTTATGGCTAAAAAATCTTAAATTTCCGAATGGCTACTCTGTAAATTTATCTCGATGTGTGAATATTGAGGAGATAAAAATTTTTGGTATGAAGACTCATGATTGTCGTGTTTTCCTAGAAAGATTACTCCCACTTACAGTGCGTGACTTTTTACCTAAAAAAGTATCTGATGCTTTGACTGAGTTAAGTAACTTTTTCAAAGAATTGTGTTCTAAAGTGTTACAAGTGGATGATTTGGATCGTCTTGAAACCCAAATTGCAATAACCCTCTATAAATTAGAACAAATTTTTCCACCTTCTTTCTTTGATGTAATGGTTCACTTGGCCATTCACCTATCTTGGGAAGCTAAAGTTGCAAGTCCAGTGCAATACAAATGGATGTATCCAGTTGAGAGGTAAAGTTTACAAAATTTCATTATAATCTAAATTACAATTGCACACTAGTATTTTATTTTTGATAAAATTTCATATTATGCCTTCAAATATAGGTATTTGCACAAGCTTAAGAATTATGTCCGTAATAAGGTACACGCAGAAGGGTCTACTGCAGAAAAGTATTTAGCAAATGAATGTCTAATATTTTGTTCTCGCTATTTACATGGAATAGAAACCAAATTTAATCGGGTAGAGTGAAATTATGATGGAGGTACTTCCGCATGTGCAAATACCTCTCAATTGTCCATATTCTCAACACCTGGACGACATTTAGGGAAAGCAATAAGGTGTGAGTTGAATGATGATCTTCACAATGCAACAACATTTTATGTCCTTCAAAATTGTGTCGACGCTGACCGATTTGTTGAGTAAGATGATCTTCACAAAAATTACTTCTTTGATATTCTCATGATATGATATTAAAACTGATTAGGAGATTTAACTGTGTGTAGAGAACATAATAACATCCTTACAAATGCAGGTGTTCTCGACATTGACAAAGTGCATAGACAAGAATTTATTGCGTGGTTTGAAAAAAGAGTAAGATAGTAATTTATTTTGAAAATGTATGTTTGTTTATATTTTTACTACTACAACTTGAGTTTAACCTTATTTAGGTTTTATTGTAGATCACCAACTTATATAATACAAGGCAAGTTGATGGGCATATTCTTTCATTAGCTCGGGGCCCTAAGAAAAGGGCTATTTTTTATCGTGGTTACAATGTTAATGGGTTCAGATTTCATACAAATCAATGTGATAAAAGTAAAAGAACGCAAAATAATGGAGTTATGGTGAGAGGGGAGGATCAAAGTTGCAATGTGCCTTATTATGGACAACTAACAGACATTGTTGAACTTCAATATACTGAAGGGAACAAAGTTGTGTTGTTTAAATGTGATTGGTATGATGTATCTTGTGAAGGAATTGGTTATAAGAGAGATCGGCACGGAACCACTATTGTTAATACATCACGAAAGTTGAAAACCGTAGAGCCATTTGTATTAGCATGTCAAGCAACTCAAGTTTACTATGCTAATGGAATAAAAGATCCCACATGGAATGTTGTGATTGAAACCAAACCACGAAACCTTTATGAAATGCCATCAGATGAAGAAGAGCCATACCAAGAAGAAGAAAATTTACACTATAATGCAAATGTGCTGCAAGAAGAAAATGAGGATGATGATATAGATTGGAGAAGGAGTGGTGTTGAGAATATGATAATCGAGTGACTTCAAAGGCTTACAGCCTCCACTCCATCACCGTATTTGGCTTCATCCAGATTAGTTATCCGTGTGCATAATACTAAGGATGCTTATTGAAATAGAAATTTAGTTATAGACAAGGTACGGGTAGTTATCTCTCTTGCTTTCTTTCTTAATTCTCTAAGGTTATTACCCTAGTATAGAATGCTCACATTGACCCCATTGAGTTTAATATGTGATTATACTATCTATTTTGACTATGTCTGAGCTTGAAGTTGCTTTTTTTTTTCTTTTTTCTTTTTTTTTTCTTTTTTTGAAGGAGAGGTCAAAGTGCTACATGGGATAGAATTCTTCCCAGACACAAAGGCTAAAGTTCTTGGATCCAAGTCTAAATTACTGCCTCCAATTCTCACCACTTAATTGCCTTGCACTAATTTTAAAATTGAGCTTTTTTTTTTTTTTTTTTGTTCATCTTATTTCCCAGTACTATGAGTGATTGGCAATCACTAATTGCTATATGTGTTGTGGATATGTAAATAACATTTTTACTATAGTCTAGTTCATGCAACTTTCCAAAGAAGTGATCATGTAGTTCTTGTAGTGGTTAATTACACAGATAGAAAATGATGGATAAATTAGAATTATGAAGTTCAAAGTCAAGCAGAGTCCGAAGGTTTCAAAGAATTTGAGCAAACCATCTATAAGTTTGTGGCCTAATTGAAATCTAGAGATGAAAAATAAGATATTATGAATTTTAATAGGCATAATTTTGAATACAAATTTCCTATCACTTTATGTTTCACCAATCATTATATTCTTGGAATTTTAGTATAACATTTTTCTCCAAAGAAAATTAATATTTTCATGATTATTTGCGAAGGCCTATTGTGGCCCTTGCAAATAATTTAGTATTAGTGAGGGTATATTTTTAACTCACACAAAAAATAAACTTCTTGCAAGGAATTTTTATTGTCCCTTGGAAATAATTTGGTGGGAACATTTCCCTCCCAAATTTTTTACATTTTAATGATTATTTGTGAAGGTCGATCCTAGCCCTCACAAATAATTTAGTATTAGTGACGGCATTTTTTTAACCGTCACAAATAATACACTTTTTGCGAGAGATATTTAATTGTCCCTCGCAAATAATATGGAGGGAAAATTTCCCTCCAAAATATTAGCATTTGTGACAGCTATAACACATAATTGCGACAACTTTTTTTGTTGGTCACAAATATTTCACATTTTATCAAGTATTTGTGAGGGCTTTATTTTGCCATCGCAAATAAGATTTTTTGAGAGGGCTTTTTGGGTCCGTCATAAATTCTTGGTCGCTAATAATATTTCTTTAATTTTTTATTATATAAAAAAAACAACTCCCCACATGGCCCCACCCACCTCTTTCTTTTTCTCACACAAACCCTCTTTCTCTCTTTATTGTTCTCCTTTTCCTTCTTGCTTCTTCTCTTTATTCTTTCTTCTTTTTCTTCTACAGATTTCTCAAACTCGAAGCAACCTCATCGCCGCCATCATCATACTGCTACCATCATCACACCGCCGCCAACAACCTAAGCAAGCCCCAATTGCAACGACCCACCACAGCCACCTCCGATCTTGATGTAGTGCTGCCATGGTCCTCACTTGACTTCATCTAGGTTTTGGTTAATTTTGGGGTCTGATTTCATCTGGTTCTTGCTAGTTCTATAATGGGTTATTGCTAGTTTTAGTTTTTAGGCTTTTGTATTATGATGGGTTATTGCTAATTTTAGTTTTTGGGTTTTTCTATTTGGGTGGTACCACCTTGATCTATGGTTAAGGCTGGGTAGGGGTGGTTTTGTGATTTTGTTATCTGAAGAAGATAAAGATTGGTGGTTGAAGCTAGGGTGGGGGTAGGGGTAGGGGTGATTTTGTGGTTTTGTTGTGAGAAGAAGACAAAGGGGAAGAGCAAGATGATGGGGGAGAGAGAAAAAAAGAATTAAAAAATCATTTACACATGAATAGTAACTGTGCATATATGCACGGTTACTGTAGCACTTTTGTATATATGCACAATTTTGCGAGCACTAATGTGGGTGTTTTTGTTTTTGTTAAAAATGTGTAAAATTAACCACTTTTTTGTATTTTGCACAATTTTGCAACCTCTGATATGGTCTAAGAAATCAAATAAGTTAGAGTTTCTATTTTATATCAAAGAGAGGGGAAAAAGAGTAATTAAAAAAAATATTATAATATGAAAGATATATGTATTTATAATTTGTTAGTGTTATTTATTTTAGATTTGTTACTTAGTTTAAATTTTTTGGAATATTATAACTAATTTTTAAATTGTAATAATTTATTAAATAATGAGCTTTAATAATTTATTGTAAGCCATTTTTTTATTATTACTAGTTATAGGCCCGTGCGTTACACGGTTTTATGAAAAAGCTTATAAAATAAATATATAAATAATTATATATTTTAATAGATTCAATAAAGATAAAAGAAAAAAATTATCAAGTGTAAATAATTATCTCACTAAAATAAGGGGTGAGATTTCTTCCTAAAACTAAATTAAATTGATAATTCCAAATTGAATTTTAAATAGATAATTATTTTTAAAAAAATTACTAAACAATTGATAAATCTAAAATTAATATAATCTTGATAATATTATAAATTAAAATTAAAGTTGATAATTCAAGAATACACATGTAGAACATCTTGATAATTTGATGTAACATAAAAATCAAATAAGAAAATTGTTAAAATTAATCTATTAATTCTAACCATATTTAATCATTAATGCTAACACCCTAACCCTAAGCATATAAATTATATCAAAGATAAGAAAATTAGTTTAAACAAAAGGAAACCAATGCACAAAACCTAATCAATTTAATAAAAGCAAAATACAAAAACAAAGAAGGAGCCTTTAGAAACTTGACAATGTTTTCGAATGTTTTGAATTCATTAATTAAAATCACATGAAGACAAAAGAAAAATAATAACACTAAAGAAAATAAACAAAATGAAAATAATAATAATAAAAGAAGAAAGAATGCATACCTGCATTCTCATGGGATTTAGACATTCACATATTGAAATAAGATTCACTCCAAAAAGGATATATAGGGTTATATATATTGGTAGAGTTCCATTTGAAATATAATTCATTTAAATCTTATTGAAATTAAAGATATCTAATCAATGTGTTTTTTTTTATCCCATAAAAATTGGAATTAAAAAAAAGTCATATGAATAGAATGAAAAAAAAAAAAAAGTTGAACGTAACATATAAAATATTAAAAATTTTTAAAAAAGAGAGAGAAAGAGAACGTGGTTGATAGCTATAAGGAATTTTGATATATATATATATATATATATATATTTTAAATGCCATCAACGTAGAAATTATCAAATTAATGGAGATATATAGTGTTTTTTTGGAATAGATAGAGATTATCAAATTATTGGAGATTTATACTGTTTCTTGGGATAGATTTATATTAATCACCTCTTGAAGAATTTGGATTGTGATTATCCCTTAATAATCAAGTTTTGTAACTTGATATTCTGATAAAATAATATTAATTTAATAATATTAAAATTTTGAAAAATTAGATGATAAATATTATCTAAATTAAATTTTTGTATGTTAAATATTATCCCCTAATTTAAGAAATATATCCTAACAAATAAAAAAATAATGTTAATTAGATGATAAATATTATCTAAATTAAATTTTTGTATGTTAAATATTATCCCTTAATTTAAGAAATACATCCTAACAAATAAAAAAAAATAATGTTAATCTAATTTTAATTAGTGATAAGAATAAATTAGAGTCCTCGTAGTATACTATTCCTTTTTAGTTCTTTAAAAATCTAAAATTTTAATAAATTTCTGCAATTTGATGAAATCACGTGGCACAACCAAGGCGTCTAAGCCCAACTTTTATTATATATAATATGATTATGTCTAACAAAATGATTCCAACCCAATTGGTTCCTTAACGGTTAGGTTGGTTTGCTTTTCAGACCTACAACGGATTGGGTTGAAAAATAACTCAAAGCTAACCCGACCCAACCCATACACGCCCTTAAATATGAATTTTGCTTCTGAATGTGACCTAGTTTAAATGGATCTTTTGATAGTTGAGATCTTTCAGCAGCTTTTATCAATGTTGTAGTTCTTGATGATCTAAAAGCTGGACGACATTAGATGTTAATGTTTAGGATAAATAAAAAGTTTTTATTTATTTAGTGTTTTGATAGACTAATTTAGGGTTGTATTTGTGGATTGATGATATGGCAACATCTTAACCATTTACTTTAAAGGAAATGTGGGGATTTAAACAACTCTACATTGTACACTTAATTAGTCTATCAGTCGAGAGCTTAATGTTGCCAACCATCATCACACTTCATCCAAATTTTCTAAGATGACTAAAACTTCAACATAAGGTCCAAACACCAAATGCAATTGGTGTATATGCAATCCTTGAATCACTAACTCATTCAAATTTAGGCTTACCTAAAATTATTTAAACTCAATATTCAATAAATAATTACAATTTATATAAGTAGTAACTCTCAAAATACATCAAAGTAACAAATTTAAAGTAACAAAATAAATCAAGAAATCTTAAATACACATATTCTTCATACTATTCATATTTGATGGTGTGAAATGGATCGACTTGTTTGGATTGAAAATTACCTGAATTTGAAAGAAGAAGAAAAAAAATTTAGAACCCAATTCATGAAACCCAACTAGGAACATTGTATTGGAATTGGTCTTTAAGTCTAGCCAGCATCTGGACCTAAATTCTCTCCTTCACTCTACGAAAAAGTATTTTGTATTAAATAATATCAAGTCATCCGTATCAAAACTCAATAAATGAGAGATACATGTGTAAAAATAACTATCCACTAACATGTCTTTCATTTGTTAGTAGGGTAGTTATTTTTTGCAGACATGTCTCACATTTATTGGATTTTGATATTGATGACATGGTATCATTTAATACCAAACACCTTCTCCCACTCTACACTTTACACGTTACAGTACTCCACAGCCTTCCTTTCCTCTCTGTCATCTCTCTCTCTCTCTCTCTCTCTCTCTCTCTCTCTGAATTCAACGGCAATGGTAGGCAACAACTCAGTCAAAGGAAAAACTCAGATAGTCTCGAAGCACTGCTTCGAGCACTCACCAAGTAGGTGGGCCTCACACGTGGTTCCCACTATAGGGCCCACCCACTTCGTAAGAGCCCGGAGCATTGCTCCGAGACTACCTATGTATTACCCATTTAGTTCGATGGGGTTCTTTACCTAACAAGATTCTTACACATATTTTTGTTTTCCTATCCATCAAATCCATAATCATCTGTACCTTAGTCTCAAAATGGAAATCACTAATCCAAAACCCAACTTTCATTTCCATTCATCTCCACCACCCCCACAACAAAATCCTCCTTCTCTTCTGCCTCTACCCAGAGATTCACAAAGTATTCTTTGTATTTCATAACGAAGATGACCCTCATTTCACCTAACACTCTAGCTTTTATTACCCTTTCCACATTTCATTCCGTGTGGTGGGTACTTGTGACGGCCTGCTTTGCCTTTCTGAAGATTTACACTTTATCTCTATCAGTGAAAGATTATGTCTGTGGAACCCTTGTGTTAGAAAGTTAGTGAAACTTCCTTCACCCAGTGCCACTTACACTAGGTTTCTTGGGTTTAGGTTTGATCCCAAAACTAAAGACTATAGTGGTTAGGTTTGTGACTTCAGAAGATAGTTTTAACCTTACAAATCCTCAACCCAAGGTTGAGGTTCATTCAATGTCCACTGGTGAATGGAGAGTGATTAGGACTGGTTTGTTCTGCATATGTACTTTACATCGTCTTGAGCCACAAATATTTGTGGCTATCCATTGGGTTGCTTATAGAGTGACATTTCAACCTCTTGTTTTGGTGTTCCATTGCCTATAGTTGTGAAGTATATTTGTCACGATGGGCATGGTTGTTGTCATTTCATTTTATGGGTGATGAAAGAATATAGTGTTGCATCGTCTTGGATAGAGGTGACCACGGGTCAAGTTTGTGTCCAACCCGCGACAGACCTGACCAAGTCGAGTTAATAGTTTTCAAACCCACCACCGATCGGTCAAAGAGTCAAGTCGGATCAGACGATTTTTTGCCAAAAGGTGGTCAGGTCTCGGTCGGGGTTAGATCTGGTCGAAACTCGCCAGCTCTAGCCAAAAATTGGGCAAATCTGGCAAAAATTCGATGAATCTGGCTGAAAACTGGCCTTGTATGGCAAGATCTTGCCAGATCTAACGGATCTCAAAGAGATCTCGCCGAATCTCGACGAGATCATGCCAGATCTCAACGAGATCTCGCCAAATCTGGTGAGATCTGACTGAGATATTGTATAGACGATGGAGATCGGCAACCTTTTTGGTGGCAGAATCAGTTGGGTCAATTGAAATCGGGTTTAGATGCAAGGACCCGCCAACCGACCTACCGAAATTGGGTTGGGTTCCTTGGAAACCATCGCCGACCTGTCACGAGAGTCAGATCGGGCGGTTTCCAGAATTGGGTCGGTCGGAATTTCAGTTGGGTCGGGTAAATGGGTTGTCTTGGACAAGCCTAGTCTTGGACACCATTTTTTACTGCTAATGTTGATTTTGAAGAGACCATACCAAGGCCAATAGGTTTTAGGAGGAATGGGGATGCTGTATTTGTATTTAGTGAAGGAAAACTTGTCTCTTGGAATCCTGAGAGCAAAGAGTTTAAGGATCTTAAGATGATTGGAGATCGCAATGCTTTTGTTGATTCTTACGTTGAGAATCTAGTTTTGCTTGACAAAGCCGCCAACGGTGCAATTCCATACTAAGGAGAATAGGTAAGATGCATTTCATGTTTTTTTTTTTAAAAGGTTTTTTCATTTAGTTCTTTATATATACTTGGCATTGATAATACCATACACTAGATATGAATATGACACTGTTTTATAAATTCTTATTATTGTTGATTCATTACCTTAACCAAGTGACTTTATCTTTACAATAAATAGGTTATCAAGGTTGTGGTTACTGTCGGTTATATTGAGGTGATAGTTGAGTCCATAGCATATATACTTAAAATTGTTTGTCCTCAATTCAAATTTTGTTTAATGTAATATTTTATTACTTAAAAAAAGAAAGTGGTCAGCGTTGCTTATCAACTTTGAGAAAGCTTATTCATGGTTTTGGTATTGTGACCTTTCTGATAGAACTGGATTGCTCAATACGGAGGATCAGGGCTGTCTTCTATCACTTTTGATAATAATATGAAGCATTAATATGTAAAGTTAAAGAATGCAGAATGTAGTGAAGGAAAGTAAAAAATAATAAACAGAAAGGAAAAACCTTAGGGTTTACCAGGTTTACCACCTAAGGGTGCTTGAAATCACCACCAAGTTGAGAAAATTTCTTGACCAGAAAATTGTTATTCAATATGCAATGCCTCGAACTATTCCTAGCACCTCTTTATAAATTTTGAATAAAGAGGTGGTGCTTCTTGCATCAGCCAGCCTCTTTAGGCCATTATTTAGCACTCTGAATGCATATCCACATCATTCATGTGTAGAGCTGCTTTTCACATTTTTGACAAGAAGTTGCACCATTTTCCCCCCCTCAAGATTTCACCAAATGTTAAGTATTTGTAATCTTTCTGTATCAATTTTTAATTTGTTTCTGAACTTTTGGAGAATTTAATCTTTTTAGTCAAATTGTTTTTGGGGGCTTGGACTAGAATGTTGGTCTGCCTAAGCTTGTGTTTTGGTTGCTCAAACATGTGTATTTGCCACTTGTGTCTCAAATAGAACTTAAAACTCCTAGTGTGTTTGATACGGTGCCTTTGGTTTGGTGTTGATCTGCAATTGGTTGTTTGATCTGATTTGATGACCAACTATTATGGTTAAATACAATCTTGTGTGTGTGGTGTATGGAGTAGTCATATGAAATATTAGAATTAGAGCATCTGTTAGGACTTTTAAAGGTTATTATTATTATTATTTTTTTTGGTATATGATTCACTTTCATGTTTTATCCTAATGTTCTCTTATTTTCGTAGTATTTATTTTGCTTTATGTCTCCACCTTTTTTTTGTGCATAAAATGTGCTTACATGCTAAAAATTTTTGGGTAGAAAGGATTATTGGCAAGTACAGTTACTGGGCATCAATTTGCTTTTATATTGTTTCATTTGCTGAAAGGTTGGACAGCTTATTTATGAGCAATTGTCTTGTTAATTAAAATGGCGGTTACATGGAACAATTATATGAGTTTAACTAGAAAGCTTTTATTTTCTAGTTTATATTTTTTATGAGCCTTCAAGGGCACAGGAAAAGTGCTTTGAGTTTTGAGATTAAAATGGTGTTGATATATGGTTTGCACGAAACGGCTCATATCTTGTCAGTGCATATGATCTCTAAGGATGATGGGTTGGTGAATCCATTATTACACATTTTATGAGACGTCCTTTGATGAATCCATGTAAATATTGGTAGCCAATGAACACAGGTTTCATTTAGAACGATTTGGAGATGATGATGATGAAATTTGTTGTCCGGCTGTGATATGAATGCAGCTCATGTTTTGATTAATGAATTTGAAAGTGTACTAGAGGAGGGAGAAGTACCATCATCCCAATTTTCAAAAACATGTATTAATTCTTACCGAATTCTATTCCTCCATGCTTAGGCTGCCGAAAGGTCATCTTCAAGGGCAGGTCCTAGACTCCTAGTTTGTTTCCCAATGTAAATAGTTAATACTTAATTTCAATTAGTTGTTTTGCTATATGCTAATTTGAATAAGGTAAATTTGTTGAGAACAAGTAGAGCAGCTATTTATTTTTTATGACAACCGAATTTGTTCTATTTATATGTTTTGCTTTTGTTAAGAAATATTGTTTATAAGTAAAATGGTTTATTGTAGGCGTAAATGCACTTTTAGTCCCTATATTTTGACTTTTTTCCATTTTAGTCCATACATTTTAATTTTACCACTTTTAGTCCCTAAATCAATTAACGTATTCCATTTTGGTCCTTTCCGGTAGTTCACCACCAGAAATTGCTTAGGTGGCAGATGGAACTATTAAATAATAATAAAAATTTTATTTTACTATTAAAAATGCCACATCAGCTAATAAATTAAAAAAATTTATTTATTAATTTTAACTAAATAAAAAAAATTAAAACCAGATCATTTAAAAAAAATTAAATTAATTAAATTAAAAAAAAAATTCTTTACATTATGTTCTTCTTCTTCCCAGTCATTATGATTTCATGTTCTTCCTCAAATAATATGTTTGGTTGCCGAGGAAATTAAAAAAATCAAGAACATGCCAACACGGAACATGTAAAATCAAAGGGCACAAATCTACAAAATACAAAGAACTTCAAAGATTTAAAACACAAAGAACACAAACCCAAACCCAACCTCAATCTCTAGCAAACCCAGAACATCACATGAAAAATCAAACCACAAACAAACCCATAAATTTCAAACCTAAATTCGAGAAACCTGTAAACAAACCCAGAAATTTTAAACCCACCGATCTAATAGAGACCCACTGATCTGTGAGAGATTGTTCTCGTCGCCATAACCGTCACACGTTTCCTTCAAGAAACTCATGTAAAAGGTCGCGGCCGCGTCGGTCTTCGGGAAAAACTCATACGTGTAGGCGTGTCGGCCGCCGACGATATCACGCGCCCGTCAAGCAAGAGCTGGTTCGACGCGTACCATCAGCGTTTGCCGAGCGCCACTCCGAACCCAGTCGCAGGAGGAGTCATCGTAGGGAGTGAACGTGCAGACCACCCGGTCGCCTTCGTGGTACTTGCCCGTTTGGACTAGGGTTCCGTTGGGGATCAACGAGCCCGAAGAGCACAACGTGTCGGTCTGGACTAGGAGGGGACGAACGGTGTTCAAATCGACGTCATATACGATGGAGTGAGCTGTGCAGTCCGGTGGCTGGTTCGGTTTTTGAATGCAGGCGTTGTTTGGGAGAGAGAGGTTTGAAGGACCCTGATCTGTGAGAGATTGTTCTCGTTGATCTATAATAGAGACCCAGAAATTTTTAATTTAATTTCAACGATCTGGTTTTAATTTTTTTTTATTTAGTTAAAATTAATAAATAAAAATTTTTAATTTATTAGCTGGCATTTTTAATAGTAAAATAAAATTTTTTATTATTATTTAATAGTTTTGTCTGCCACCTAAGCAATTTCCGGTGGTGGGCTACCGGAAAGGACAAAAATGGAGCGCGTTAATTGATTTAGGGACTAAAAGTGGTAAAATTAAAATGTAGGGACTAAAATAGAAAAAAGTCAAAATATAAGGACTAAAAGTGCATTTACGCCTTTATTGTATTAACGTGTTTATATCTCTAATCTCATGTATGTTGTAATATTCCTTAGTTTTATTGACAGTTTGACCATTATGCTGTGCTTAGTTACGCCCTGATAATTTTTCGTAGTCCATTTTGCTTAGAGTTGCCAATACTTGTGCAGGAGAGGATCTTAGGAACTTCTTAACGTTGAGAGAAGCAAATATCTTTTGTGGGATGTCTAGAAAAGAGGAGCTTCCTGTAGTACAATTTTGAAAGAACTTTAAATTCCAAAAATTTGAGAAAGTGAAACAACTTTCAGCTGTTATCAAGTAATGTAGTTTTGACTCTGTAAACTCTTTACTTGCCCTTGAATGTTCTGACTCTATATAATAGGTGATCAATGAGTAGTAGAAGTTTGAACCATGTTGCCTTAAAAGAGCACAATACATGATGGAAGAAAGTCTTTACTCTCAAACTACTGTCGCCTAGATGGTAACTAGAAATAGACTAAGGCTGCATTTGGTTCAATGTAAAATGATTTCAAAGTGTAAAATATTTTCAAGTGAAAATATTTTTCGGAAATGAAAATGATTTCAGGTGTTTGGTTGTGTTTCTGAATATTCTCTAGAAAACACATTTTCTCACATTTTTTCAGCTTTCAAACAAATATTATAATAAGAAATCTGAATATATAAACCAAATCAACAATAAAACATAACCAAAAAAAAATTCAATCTTTCTCAAATATAAGCACCGATCGTGAGAGAGGGAGAAGGAGAGATAGATTGAGAGAAAATATTGGTACAAGACCATAGATTGGTGAGTGGGTCTGAAGGAGGCGAGATGGGCGGGTGGGTCTGACAGCAGTGAGATCGGCAGGTGGGTCTGATAGCGGCGAGATCGGTGGGTGGGTCTGAAGGAGAAAACGGCAACGAGATTGGTTTGTAGATCAGAGATCGTGGGTGGGTCTGATAGCTTCTCAACTTTGGTTGGTTAGAGGGAAAGAGAGAGGAAGAGAGAAGAGAAAGCCTCCTTGACCGGCAGTGTAGATCTGTGACGAAGACGATGACGGTCCGGTGAGGCTGAGGCATGAACCTGCAGCGCGATCAGATCGGCGAAGGTTGGGTTGTCTTCTTCACTTTCGCTTCTAGCTCTCTCTTTGTCTTTGGGTGTGTGAGTCTGCGTGGAGGGGACGAGGACAGTAATCTGACCGGCGAGAATGTGCTTGGGAATCACTTCAGGTGGAGTGTGCTTGAGCTCTCTCTCACTCTCTCCCTCTTCGGGTGTGTTTTCCAGAATTCATTGAAGGTAAAATAAGAGTGTAAACGATTTTACAGCCAAAGGGTCTTATTTTTCGATCAACGTGTACCATATTTTCCGTTGACCGTATTTTCCGTAAGTACCAAACACCCACAAGGGTGTAAAATAATTTCCGAAAACCATTTTCAGGCGAAACAAACGCAGCCTAAATGTAAATGATAGTTTTTCACAAAATGAGCTTCCATGTAATGTTTAAGTCGTCTGTTTGCATGTTAGAATTGAGTAATTAATATTCAATACACTACAGTTTTTTTTTTTTTTTTTTTTTTTTTTTTTTTTTTTTTTTGAGAATCCAATACACTACAGTTATTTGTGTGCCACACTGATAAATTAGTAAAATACTGCAATTTATGTTTGTAGCTGAAAGAATACAGTACTTAAATTTACTGATTTTATGATCCTACTAATGAGGGCAACTCTGACCATGCAAGTTTTATGTCACTTTCTATTTGCAATTTGGCTTAGATTTTTCATTGTGGTAGTGTACAAGTTTTGTAATGACAAGAAACTTATTTTCATTTGATGTCTACTAAAAATTGGTTGAATTGCTTTGGAAGTGTAATGGATCTAATCTACTATAATTGCTAGGAAACGAAATAGGACACTTACGCTTGGTTCATTCTCATTTTTTTAGTTTATGCTGTTAAAGGATCAGCTGGGTTATGCCTCTTGGTAAATCAATTATAAGGGGGCTCGTTGTAAAAATTTGCTATGTCCAAAACAATATAAAAGGAACTTTCTATTCTTCATTTTGATGTCTGAAATTTCGTTTTTTTTTTTAATTAAAAAAATTATATAATTTTTGTTTGAAAAAGTTATGGGTTAGTTACACTTCACTCACATTTTGTTAGGCTCGGATTTGCCTACCTATTATATGAAAAGGATAAAACTTAAATACAGTACCTTAAGTACAGTACATTAGGTATCCCTTCTAAAATTTAAACACCTGTCCACTTACTTAACAGTGAAACTGCCGTTTAACTCTCCGTTTATTCCTTTTTCTCTTTTATTTTTCCCCCCTGTTTTAGACTCAAGAACTCCAGCAAGAAAACCCCAAAACTCACCAGCTCCTACATTTCTCTACAACGCTCTCTTTTCTTCTCTCTCGCTCAGGTTGTCTGAGTTATCGAATCCAGCTCTCTGAACTCTCTCTCCCTCTCTTGCTCTATTTTCACATATTGGTTGGCTGGAACTGAAGTTATTCGTTGGTACGTATCGACTAAATCTCATTATAGGTTTTCAATTTTAGTTGCTGGGTTTGTCTTATTTTGAGGTTGGTATAGTTTTTCTTTGTTGATTTTGACTTGGGTGTAAATTTTGGTTAATGGGTCTGTGTTATTATTGCTTTGGTTAGTTTTGATTTGGGTTTCCAATTCTAGTACTGGGTTTTTGTTATTTTGAGGTTTGGTAGAATTTTTCTTTGTTGATTTTGATTTAGGTGTCAATTTTGGTTAATGGGTCTATGTTATTATTGCTTTGGTTAGTTTTGATTTGGGTTTTCATTTCCAGTTTCTGGGTTTGTGTTATTTTGAGGTTTGGTAGAATTTTCCTTTGTTGATTCTGATTTGGCGTCAATTTTGGTTAATTGGTCTGTGCTATTATTGCTTTGGTTAATGGGTCTGTATTATTATTGGAATGGAGTTTGATTCAGAGGAAGAGGCATATATATATATATATATATATATTATAATATATACGCTGGATATGTTGGATTCAGTTTTCGTAGAGATTGTCTAAACAAAAGAATCTAAGTGGTGCTTATTTCTTTTGGAAGTTACTCTTATTTTGTTTTTGTGTAGTGCTTATTCTATTTCAATTTTACTTGGAAATGGAAGCCATCAAGCATTGCGTTTGATTATTCTGCAAGGGATGGCAGCAATGCTAGTCATTAGATTCCATGGGTTTGAACTTAGTGTGGTGGTTGTTGGCCATGTTTATTATTTGTAGATCAATTTATTATGAGCTCACTAGCTCTGTGACCCTGGCCACCCTATAGGTAAAAAATATTTATCACATTTGGGGATCACCAAGGAAGAATTTCATGCAATTACATGGTTTACCAGCTGGGCAGTAGATGTTGACCATGTTTGAGATCTTCCTGGAGTTCCTGGTGTCAAATTGCATCTAGAGTCAATGTAATTAGTTTAAAATTGTCATAATGTAGATTCATTCTTCAAGTTTTCTTGTAGGAATTTTGGAAAAAAATTTGGGTCGGTATTTCATTTTAAGCAATTGACCCAGTTACTCTTTTCATGCCATGACAGTGATAATAAAGGATGTGGTGGAGATGCAAGTGGAGTTGAAGACATTGTGAGGAACATGAAAGCAGTTGAAAGCGCAGTCTTGGGGTTTATGTGCAAGCAGATTATTGACATGGAAAGATTGATGTGGGCCAAGGAATGTGGTTTAGAAATAGAGTTTGTCATATATGTCCCATCAAGCATTTCTCCTGAAAACCATTTACAGATTACCAGACATACTAATCAATTTTGAGATGTCTTTGTTTTTTCTTTTATGTAAGGTTGTATGATTTCCAATTTTGCTAGAATGTGCTATTGTATGACACTCTTATTCAAGTTTTGAAATGGGGAGTAGATTTCTGAGAATTGCTTGGCAAGTGAATGAAATACATTGGCAAGTGAATGAAATACATTTACACGATTTCACTTTCATCTCTTCAGTTTGGACTTGGCTAGGGACAATTTTACAAATTTTTTTTTTTTTTTTTGGGATGAAATTTGGTAATTGGCATGAGTATTGCAAAAATTTACCTAACCAGGACAAGTACAATCTGCTTTAGCAGAATGCATACTCTCTAGCAGCATTTTAGCCTTCAGAAAAACTAAAGAGGAAAAGCACAAAACAATATCGATCTGATCATAAAACTAACACAAAATGTTTCACTGGTTATAATTTCCTAGTGAAATATGTTCAACTTTATATTGCACATGTAGGTGAGTCTCTAATTCCTTTTGTGAACAGCCTACAATTGATACACTTTGCTTACTTTCCTGCTGCTTTCCTCTTTACTCTTACTTTACATATATAACCAGTTCTTGCTTGTAAAAAATTGTCACTGGCTATCTCTGCCATTGTAAAGTGGAGCAAGTTTAAACCCTTTTACTCTTGGCTATAATTTGATTAGCCATTCACCGATTCCATTCTTGAATTTCCTTAAGCTTAGTAGAATCATAATCTAGTAATCTGCCTGCACTTTTAAGATCGATGTGCATAAGCAGATGTGTCACCCTTATCTGAACTCCTATTAGTCATGTTGACTCGAAAAAGGGCTTGGCCACATCCACTTTGGCTTTTGGAACATACTCTTATCTTGTTTTCGCGTAATGCTTATTCTATTTCAATTTTACTTGATAAGGAACTTAGTTTTGATAATAAAATGAAATAACCAATTTTTTATTAATTTGTAAAGTCACATTACAAAAATCACATGGCATGTTGCAAAAGAGAATTCACTAATTTATTAAATCATTTCCTTTGCTCCAATTTGTAAACTAAAAACATAATTTGCTAATTAAATACAATGCTTATTTTGCAATTTTTAAATAAATTACAATTGTACAGAAGAAATTGAATTTATTCATGAGCTTAAGTCCTACTACTTATTCAATCTAACACCAACTGCCTCTCTACTTGATTGGCAAACAATATGTTCGAAATGGTTGAGCTGCAAGTCACTTTGTCTCCATGAAACTATCATATCTTCTAAGAAAACAAGCAGTGAAGGAAAAAGGCAGGCAAACACCTTTTGTAAAAAATCTTGACAGAAAACAGGCAGGAGCAACCTTGCATCTTGTGACAATTTAATGAAGATGTTCCTTGAGAACATGCTTCAACTGAGAGGTCGAGAAAAAAATGGACAAATCTTTAAGCATGCTAACCCAATTGTAATTATTTTCCTGCAATAATGAAAAGTTATACGTTCAGCAGATACCACATTTAAAAATTAAGCTACAATGTTAATGACCAGTCACCAGAGCAGTCTTAGAAGATATGACAAATAAACCAAAAAAATTCACTAGCCACTAAACACATCTCCAGGAATTGCTAATATCAATGCCTCCAATAACTTCCAAAATATGCAAATTAAGATATTTGTATTTAATTCTCTAAGATTAGTATTTGATTGCTGTTCTAAGAATCTTTTGCCTTTCCAATTTTGAATTTCTGATTTGAAACTATTAATCAAATACCAAAGACAAACATCAGACATTGAAAAAATAATTAGAACTCAACTTCATCAAGGTGAACGGAGAAATCAATGTCCATCTGCTGTTAATTTTCCTTTGTACCTCTTCCACATAAAACTCAAATGCTTCTCACTCCCTTCGAAATTGGATAGCCAGCTTCAAAGGGTACTATCAATAGTTACCAATTTACATTATCACCAACTTCCTGCCACACTACAAGAATCCCATCATCCTTAAGAGGCAATCTTACTAGCAATAGTTACAAAGAAAGCACTAGAACTAAATTATCACAAATAAAGCCAGTGTTCCTCCCTACATATATGATCAATAATTATAAGCAGCCTTATATAACTAGCAATTATTTTTTATACATACATAAATTTGATAAGATTAAGACATGGTGTTACTACAACACAGTGATCCACACACTTAGACATTGAAGGGTTTGTTATTTTCTTGCTTTTCCTGCTGATGCGATGTCGAAATGGTTTCTTAGGAGTCTATCAGCTTTGTGGTTTATCAAACCAATTAACCAAAATTGGCACCCAAATCAAAATCAACAAAGAAAAATTCTACCAAACCTCAAAATAACACAAACCCAGAAACTAGAATTGAAAACCCAAATCAAAACTAACCAAAGTTATCATAACACAGACCCATTAACCAAAATGGACACCAAAATCAAAATCAAAAAAGAAAAACTATACCAACCTCAAAATAAGACAAACCTAGCAACTAGAATTGAAAACCTATAATGAGATTTAGTCGATACGTACCAACGAATAACTTTAGTTCCAACCAACCAATATGTGAAAATAGAGCAAGAGAGGGAGAGAGAGTTCAGAGAGCTGGATTCGATAACTCAGACAACCTGAGCGAGAGAGAAGAAAAGAGAGCGTTGTAAAGAAATGTAGGAGCTGGTGAGTTTTGGGGTTTTCTTGCTGGAGTTCTTGAGTCTGAAACAGGGGAAAATAAAAGAGAAAAAGAAATAAACGGAGAGTTAAACGGCAGTTTCACTGTTATGTAAGTGGATAGGTGTTTAAATTTTAAAAGGGGTATCTAATGTACTGTACTTAAGGCACTGTATCTAAGTTTTGCCCTGTATGAAAAATATCATTTTACCTACCATATGAAAAATATCATTTAACCCACTTGAGATTGGTACAATAATCAATGATTACAATTTCAAATTTTATCAAAACGAAGCCCCAAACTACCAAAATAATCAATGTAATGATTTTTTAAAACCTCTCAAAATTGAAAATAAATCAAAGTTTAAAATATGAGAAATACAATGTTCATAATATTTTCACAACAAACCTTAAGTGGTAGGATGTTATTGGTTGTTATGAGTAGGCTAAAAAGTCATTTAAGTTGTAAATTCAAATTTGAACCAATAATAACTTACCACATGTGATTTGTTGTGAAAATATTGTAAATATAGCACTTTTCTTAAAATATACTTAAACTGACTTTTAATTTAGCAAATTAGTAATGTAATGATTTTTTAAAGAGAAATGATATATCTACAACATTTTTACAACAAATTTTAAGTGGCAGGTTGTTACCGGTTGATATTATTAGAACAAAAAAGTAATCTTGGTGTTAAGTTCAAATTAAAACAAATAACAACTAACTACCTATGATTTGTTATAAAAATGTTATAGATGTAGCACCTTTCTTTTTTAAAACGTCTCCAGATTGAAAATAGATCAAAGAAATTTAAGAATGAACTTCATTAAATTCTAAATTATTGAATTTGAAATTAAAGATCTCGGAGGAAATGTGCAAAATACCTGTGCAATATAGTTGTATATAGTTAGTTAAGCATGCGCTGAAAGAAAAATGGAAAGTAGCATCTCGAGTTTTAGAAACTCGAGATGCTGTTTTCAATCCCACTCCACCGCATCGCGGACCAGTTGGTGAGCTGGAGATAATTTTGTCCACTTAGATCTTGAGTCTTAAAGACTCGAGATATGACTTATAGAACTCGAGTCTCAAAGACTCGAGTTTTACTGGAAATATTAAAATCAGATTTACATTGAAATTTCAAGGAACTCGAGTCTATAAGACTCGAGTTCCACTAGACAAAAAAAATTACACGCTGAGCCCGAAAAAAATTTAACACTTAACCATATAACACGCTCACTACACAGCCTTCTCACCCAAAAACAGAGCATCCTCACTAAGTCTCTCAGCCTCACTAACTCTCACTCACCCATAACTCTCACACCACATTGCCTCTCACTCTCACTCACCACACTGCCTCTTTCACTGCTCTTTCCTCTGAACAAATTCATATCTCAGGTAAGGGTTTGCATAAATTGATTGTCATTGTAGTTGGGTATTAGTTGTCTATGGGTGTGGGTTAAAGAGTTTGACTGTTTATTTTGTAGATAGTTGACATAACTTAGTTAAGTTTCCAATATTGTGAATTAGAACTTTGTTTTGTCAGTGTTAATTTTGTTGAGTATTTATTTGCCCATTTTGTTAACAAAATTTTATTCATCATTTCTAGGCTTTTATTTTTAGCATGATCTTACACGTTTTTTTGACTTTGTTCATCATTATTTTGGGTATGAAATGGGTAGTGAATGAATGGGTATCATAATCAAATGCCTGAAAGTAATTCTTAAAATGCACTGACCTATACAATACATGGCTGTATAAGGAATTGATCATTATAAAAATAAAAATAAAAGAATAAGAATTGGTCATTTTGGAAACAATTTGGTATCTGGTAATGACATTTAAGCCTTAAGGATATGGAATACTTTGGTTTTGTGAATTTAATATGTTTTGTTAATGCTACATCATCTTTGTAAAATCTCTCCTCTTGTTCTATGTATTCTTTAAATATATATATATATATATATATTTATATTTTCCTTACCTTTTATTTTTTGGGGTTGCTCCACTAGATATGTTTCAAATTTTGTTCTGAAGCCAAACTTAGAACCATGGGTACCACAAGTTACATAATGTCTATAAAACTAGTAATTACCTATGAAAATTCTGGCTTGAATATGTTCTGCCTTAAGATCACATTACTTTTTTTTCCCCCAGTTTACGACTATGTGATTTAACTAACATGGTAACTTGACTTTAATAGGTTCACAATGCCTGAAATTGATATAATCTTATACCACGGTGGTCCCCTGAAGAATGCCAATGCGAACAAGGGCTTGCCATTTGAAGGGCCGGGTATAAAGAGCTATTATACCCAAATTGATCGTAGGTTCAAGACCCTTGACGAATTGAAGATGATGGTTATGGAAGAGTTGTGTGAGAATCCTGCTGTGCACAACATAGAAATTACTTATCGTATGCCAAATGAAATCCTGAGGCACCAAATTAATTACAAGTACATGGCGATAGAAACAGACAAACATGTGAAGATCATGTTTGACAAGTTGGAGAGAATACCTGAAGTAACTAACATTGAGTTGTACATACAGTTAAAGCCGCGTGTAGAAGTTAGTATCGACGAAATTCAACAAACACAAACAAGTTTACCGGTTATAGTTCCGGATGCTCAATATGAGTATTTTACACATGTAGAGCATGATAATTTTCATACCGATGATGATGATGATGATGAGGATGAGAATGATGATGAGTATGAGGATGAGAATGATGATGAGGATGAGAATGATGATGAGTATGAGGATGACGATGATGATGATGACGACTATGTTGATGGGAGTACTGCCATTGATGATGGAGATGAGATTGAAGACAGGATTGAGAGAGGGGACTTTAGGGACTGTGAGAGGGACATTGATGATGATGAGACATTGGACGGTAATGAACTTAATGCAGACAATGTTCTTAGTGTCCAAAACATTACGGACACAATCCCTGCCTACGCACCTCCTGCTTTGTCATTTTCTGCAAATACTTGGAAAAATATGGTTGATCCTTCACATATGGAGATACCATTTGTGTCTACTTGGAGAGAGGGGATGAATTTGTACAAAGGCTTGACTTTTGCCAATAAGGTGGAGGTGCAGCGTGTATTAACAATATGTGCCCTCAAGGAAAACAAACAGTATATGATCAGTAGGTCGACGACGACAAAACTTTGTGCAAAATGCGTGGATGAGTCATGCAAGTGGTATGTCTGCGCAGTCATGAAGCCCAATCTCCAGCGACTATGGATGGTCACCATGTACAAGGGTCCTCACACGTGTATACGGACTGGGGTGCGAAATGATGGTAGAATGATGAATTGTAACTTTATTGCATCAGACATCCTTAAGAAGTTAAGTGAGGATCACACTACTCCAATTAAGCATCTTAGATCTATGATAGAGTCGAAATATGAGGGCCATAAGCCTTCTTACTACAAGGTATGGGATGCGAAACAAAAGGCGATTGGGAAGCTGTTTTACCAGAGGTTGCAAAAGTTGCTTATGGCATATATTGATATGGATCCGACTACCTAAGTGTTCTATCGTATGACACCCACCGATGAAGATGACACCGTATTATTGAATTATGTGTTTTGGTCTTTCGGTCCAAGCATTGATGGATTCAAATATTGCAAGCCAGTTATCAGTATTGATGGGACCCATCTGTATGGTAAATATCAGGGAAAGTTGTTGGTTGCAATGGCAACCGACGCTAACAACAAGGTATTCCCTCTTGCCTTTGCTGTTGTGGATTGTGAGTCAGGGTCCAGTTGGAGGTGGTTTTTACAATGCCTCAGAGATACAATTGGCCACGTGATACCCGAAGAAGGCATTTGCATAATTTTTGACCGACATCTCGGTATCAAGAATGCCATTGCAAACTGGCCTAGAGGGGATGATGGAAGAACACGGGTATATCATAGATATTGCATTCGACGTGTTGCCAGCAACTTCAACACACATTTTTAGAACTCGACTCTAAAGTCAGCTTGCTTGAAAGCAGGATATGCTACTCAGGTAGTTAAATTTGATACCATAATGGATTCCATTAAGCAAGTGGAAATGGAGGCCATTCGGAATAAGAAGAAGGTGACGGGGAAGGATGGGAAGGAAAAGAGTCAAGATTATCTTCCATACACATACCTAATGAGCGAGTCTGTGGATATGTGGACCCAATCACATGATAGTGGAAGACGTTTTGGGGCAATGACAACCAATATATCAGAGTGCTTCAATGGTGTACTTAAAGGTGCACGGGGCCTTCCTATTGCCGCATTGGTTGAGTTTACTTGGTCCAAACTTGTTGAATATTTCCACGACCGACACAAAGAATACCTCAATCACCTGTTAGAGGGTAAGAAATGGAGTCAATATGCCTTTGAGAAGTGGGAAGGAAATAAGCTTAAATCTGAGAAACACTATCTCAAGCCATTTAATAGTGAACAGATGATATATCAGATAGTTACTTCATTCACGAGTAGCGCAGGAGGGGGAAACCACAGTTATGAAGTTCGGATACGGGAAAGAACATGCAGTTGTGGGAAATGGCAAAACATAGGGATCCCGTGTTCACAAGCAATTAGAGTATGTGACTATTTGAATATTGATTCGACCGCATATATTCACCCATGTTAAGGTTTGGACAATGCCCTTAACACTTATCAGCATGCATTTGTGATTCCCAAGTCACAATCATTGTGGAGGGATCCCATGGGGCCCAAGTGGTTGCCTAATCCAGCATTGTTGCGGGCCAAAGGTCGACCAGTGAAGTCAAGAATAAGGAATGAGATGGATGGAGTGAGGAATAAGGATCGAGGCTCGGGATGGCGGAGGGAGGATGCAGATTTGATAGAGACTCAACCCAAGCAAACATGTGGATTGTGTCACGCTTCTGGGCATAACCGTAGAAAATGTCCGCAGTCCCGTGGCGCTTCCACAAGCAGTAATGTTTCACAGTAGGTAGGTAGATGGAAAAATATTATGCATTGGTTAAATGTAATTGTTGTTCATTCTACCATTAACTACTGTTTTTACTACTTCTCTATTAACGTGATTAGTCTACGTTTTGTAGGCATGCTTCCATGGACGCCGTTTTTGTTGTGCGAACTGCTGATCTTAGGAAAAGTGACTACATTGTATTGGCACATTTAACTTTTTGGTTTTTGTTGAATGTACTTATAATTCTCTACCCAATGTACCTCTATGAAGATCGTGACTTGAGTAGTACGGTTAGAATTGCAAATTAAGGATGGTTGCGCATGTTTAGAATGTTGATATATTGAGAAGGGCTTTTTGTTGTGATGCCAATGTATTTGCATTGTAAAACTATATTTATGAATAGAGCGTAACAGTTTCTATAGCTTTGTGCGAGAACACGTTTTGATGTAATGGTTGTGCATTTACATTATCAACTTCTCCGCCTCTCAATGAGTGTTAGATTACATTCTCAGCTTCTTTATCTATGTTTCTCAGCAGGTGCATGTACACATTTTAGTTCCTGATTTGCCTGCATGTGCAGGAAAAAAAAAAAGAGCAACCAATCTGTCTGAACAGGGGATTTGCCCAAGTAAAAAAAAAAAAAATTCCTAGTGGAACTCGAGTTCCACTGGAAAAACAGAGGAAACAGGGCAACCCCCTTCTGCCTGAACAGGGGATTTGCCCAATTCAAAAAAAAAAAATGTTTCCCCAGTGGAACTCGAGTTTATAAAACTCGAGTTCCACTAGGAAAAACAGGGGAAACAGGGCAACTCCTTCTGCCTGAACAGGGGAGTTGCCCAAAAAAAAAAAAAAAAAATTATACCCAGAGGAACTTGAGTTTATAAAACTCGAGTTCCTCTAGTGAAACTCGAGTTTTATAAACTCGAGTTCCACTGGGGAAAAAAATTTTTTTTTTTCGTTTGGGCAACTCCCCTGTTCAGGCAGAAGGGGTTGCCCTGTTTCCCCTGTTTTTCCCAGTGGAACTCGAGTTTTATAAACTCGAGTTCTACTGGGAAATTTTTTTTTTTTTTTTGCATGTTATTTAGAAACAACAATCGTCCAAGAAAAATAGTAAATATAAAGCAAAATTTATGAATAACGAAATTATTCATGTTACATCAGTCAATGAGAAGTACAAACAACATATTGGTCAAAATGAGAAGTACAAACAACATATTGGTCAAAATGAGAAGTACAAACAACAATTTTGTAAGTTTTTTTTTTTCAAGAAAACATAATGCACTTTACAGTCAATTTATTATATAAAGCAACATATTTTATAAATAATGTAATGCTTGGTTGGGATTTGTTTCTAGTACTTCTTACAAATGATTTATATTCTATACGTCTTGAATGACCTAAAGAGAAAACATATATAAGTAAATTTATCATGAAAAAAATATAGAAGACTTTAATAACATAATAAAAATGTAATTTTATCAAGAACCTACCAAAATCACACTAAGAATGTGACACAATGAAGCAGCTCCTCTTTCTACAAAAACTTCTACTTCCAAAATATCCACAAAATGGACTGAATGGAAGTAGACTAAAATGGATCTAAATAGATTGAAATAGATCAAAATGGACCGAAATGGACTAAATGAACTGAGATAGACTGAATGGACTGAATTAGAGTGAAATAGACCAAAGTAGACTGAAGTAGACCTAAATGGATTGAAATGGACCAAAGTATATCAAAATAGACTAAAGAGAACCTAATCGACCAAAGTGGAATAAATAGGCGAAAGTGGACCGAATTAGACGAAAATGATCTAAAGTAGAGCTAAATGGATCGAAATGGACTGAATAAATTGAAGTCACCTAAATGGATTGAAATGGACTAAACGGATTAAAGTAGACCTAAGTAGACTGAAATGGACTAAAGAGAACTTGATGGACCAAAGTCATCCGAAGTGGACTAAATAGGCTAAAGTGGACAGAAATGGACCGAATAGACTAAAGTGGACTGTATAGACTGATTAGACCGAATTAGACTGAAATAATTAGAAGTAGACCTAAATGGATCAAAATGGATGGAGCTGAACCAAATGAACGAAAGTGGACGGAACGAACTGAAGTGACCTAAATGGACTAAAATGGACCGATCTGGACCGAATTATACCTAAATGGACTGAAGTGGATTGAACTGGACCAAATTGGACCATGTTGAACCGAAATGCTACGCTGATGTTGCTTAAAGAAGTATAAGAAAAATAAATATTATGCTTCAGTTTTTAGATATTATAAATGCGTTATAAAAGGCACATGTAATTGAGAAACTAATTTTCATTTAATGGAATTAGTTTGCATGATTCTTAGTAATTTCTTAAGAAAGTGGATATCAAGTTTATTACCTTCCCCCCAACATTGACACCAAAGAAACAAGAGAGGAAACAGGGCAACCCCTTCTGCCTGAACAGGGGAGTTGCCCACGTAAAAAAAAAAAAATTTTCCCCAGTGGAACTCGAGCTTTTAAAACTCGAGTTCCTTTAGTAAAACTCGAGTTTATAAAACTCGAGTTCCACTGGGAATTTTTTTTATTTTTTTATTTTTTTTTTTACTTTGGGCAACCAATGATAACAAGATTTTCCAATTCCACTTTCAAGTATTCTTTTCATAAAAATAGACTACAACTATAGTTCAAAATGAGAAGTACAAACAACATATTGGTAAAGTTTACTAAATAATGAGGTGAGGCCTGTTTTACACTGGAATTGACTCGGGCTCTGGTAATGATTCGGGGGAGCCACTGCTACCTTTGAGGATGGTCACGTTGCCATCAGAATCAACAGGCCTATTTTACATTGTTTTTCCCAGTGGAACTCGAGTTTTATAAACTCGAGTTCTACTGGGAAATTTTTTTTTTGTTTTACTTGGCTCCAAACTTTCAATACTTTTGACATAAAAAAAACCCCCAATAGCCCGATCTTTAGTCGTAGGTTAGGTTTAAACCTTGCCAATGGTTGGCATCAAATTTGATTTGCAACTTCCAGTTAGCCATTCTATCTCTTCGATTTATGATTTGCTGGATGCTTGTAATTTTTTTTTTCTTGATTGTATTGATCCCCAGCTATATATGTCGTGACTCGTGTATACTTCGAAGACTATTTTTTTTAATGCTTGAATAAAATTATTATTACTTAAGAAAAAAAAAGTCTGCACAAATTCATCTAGTCCTCTCCCTATAGTCAACCAGCCGACATAACAAACCATTTAACTTCTCATATTGTTCTTTAATGAATAATTAATGACTCGTGAAAATGAGTATGTTCATCTAGATTGAAGATCCAATACATGTAAGTAACCTAACTTCTTCAATACATACTGCATGACTAGTCCACACATTTAGATCATTGAAAGAAATGAAAACCACTATATAGCCTTAAATGTCAAAACACAAGACACTGTACAGTCTTCACATCTGCAATCCGTATGTAGGAAAAGAGCAAAAGAAACTAATACGCAAGATTAAATTAATGATTTATGGTTTAGTTCGCAAGATTACACAATACAGAGGTTTTACTTCTGTGATCAAGTCGTAAACTCAACTTGACTTCATTGAAATTTAGGGCACATAATACCATTTCAGAAGTCCTGCCTTTGCATGATCTGAACCGTGAAATTGAACAGAATCTAGGCATAATAATTCAAGCTTGATTTCTTCTTTGCATGTACCTGAATGATACCTTCATTAAAGTCCTCATGGTTCACCTGAAATTGACAAAACCAACACTGTGATCAATACTTGTTCTCATGCAAGGCCCGAATTAAAAAAATTTGTCAGATTTGCGACAAGTTGCAGAAATCCTAGAGAATGCACACCTCAGACGCATCGCGGCGAAGGGCTAGCATGCCTGCTTCCACACAAACAGCTTTTAGTTGTGCCCCATTGAAATCATCAATGGAGCGGGCCAATTCTTCAAAATTTACATCTGGGTGAACATTCATCTTCCTTGAGTGGATCTAATATATCAAGGAAAAGGTTTCAATAAGAGTCTGGCACATAACAAATATAAAAGCAGTCATCACCAAAAGTACTCCCCCAAATTATGTCACTAGCAATAGGTAGTATCTTTTCCCTTTGGTTTCTTTCATCTTAGTACTACAGCTGATTGTAAAACTAGCAATAGGTAGTATCAACAAAAGTACTCCCCCAAATTATGTCACTAGCAATATGTCACTAACAATTTCTGAATATCTGTCATGTTAGTTGCTATATCATACAATGGTTAACAACTAACTAGGAAATGAGGCCAATTAAACAATTTGAATGGATCTCCCTTTCCAAAATAATAATTGTATTGCCTAAATGGTTTGATTTGATAAAGTTAGCGGAAGTTGTAGCCAAACTTTGTCCAAGTTATTATTCCTAGGATAAGAAATTCAAAGGATGTACAATTACATGCCTATGGAGTTGTTATTCCAGAAATCAACCTATTTTCTCCTCTCCTCAACAAAGAGAAAGAAAACTGTCGCCCCAATCTAGTTTCGAATTTGAACTATCAATTGCTTGTGCTTGCTGCATAATAACTAATAAGTCATGGTATATTCTTCCAAGTCCTCATGTAACTTTTTAGTGATACAACCAAGCCCAATGGACGTGAAGAAGTTAATAAAAAACCATGTATTCTTGGGATTATCCCAAAAAAGATAGATTCAAAATAACTTGTATTGTTGGTATAATAAAAACTGTTAAAGAGAATAAAATAATACCAAGAAGCGGAAGCAAAAAAAAAAAAGAACACATGAGATTACGTTATTCAGCCAATGGCCATAGCATAATGCCCTAATAGCTACATCTTTACTATATGCTCAAGTCATCTATTGTTGGAAAAAACTGGTTTTGTATCTCATACAAAACGCACACGCAGCGGAAGCAACAAAAAAAAAACGGATCTACTTCAATCATGAATGATAAACATGTAACCATGAATTCTAGAATAAAGAAAAAGATGCGTACCTTGATGCAGTGAATTTCAAAACTTGAAGATCAAACGTTCTTGGGAAGACTTTCAATCTTCACTCCAATTCCACATGATGCCCAAGATGTGTGGTCTCTCAATTGGTAACCAAAAGGGATTTTAAGAAAGTGTCTTACACTCTCTTCTACACCATTACTATGATGTTTTTCTCACATAAAATATTCTGAACGTTTTTCCCTTTTTGTATCTAACCAATTATCTAATTGGGCTGGCCTTTTGGGCCTTTCCAATTGGGCTTAAGTGTGTGGCTTGGAGCGGGACCAAAAGGGACCAATAAGACACTAGCTCCAATGGGCCTTGGGCTTTTCTGTCAACTCTTGACAAGTCCAAAGTTACCATTAACTATATTTAATACCACTATATAAATATAGTTGTACTCTAGGCCTTATCAATAAATTATTTCCCAAGACTTTATTGTACATGCAACCCCTTCATTAAAATATTCGTAGTAATACAAAGTCATGAAATGTTGACTGCCACTTTGTAGATTACTACATCTTAATCCTTGAGTACCCAGTTTAATCCTTTTTGTTATTCAATATATATTTATGAAATCCAATTTCACAAATATATATACTTTAGTAACTTATTACTAAAGTGGTCGGGCCCGACACTCTGAATAACCAAACCCATTAAACTTATCTCAAGGGAATATTTTATATCTCCGTTAAGAGATTATGAATTCCATCTTGAGAATATATGTTCCATCAACATTAAATGCGGCTGCCCAACATACTGAGGTTTTGACCGTTCTAATAGATCTCACTCCTAATATATCAAAGCAACCTACATCTCATGATCAGGTCCATTATTCTCTCAGGATTTAGAGTTGATGTAAATAGAAGTCGTGAGATTTATTATTCAATTGACAGTCATTTAGAGAATAATAAATCTCACAGCGGTCCAGTTCAATATGTCTTAACTCTTAAAACATATCAACATACCAACTAGAAATCTCCATTTCCATGATCAAGACAAATCATCGTAGTTGATATGTTATAGTCTTCGCAGATGAAATGCCCAATTTCATCACCGACTACGAACTAAATTCTGAGTTTACAAAGAACTTGTGATTTATATCTTCTGTGACTAAATCACATAAATCACATACTATGCATCTCATGGACTAAGATAATATCCTATTAGTTCATAAATAGTCTCATATAATTAAACAATCTAATTATTTATGACATGCCTATAAATTGGATTTTAGGGCACAAACCCTAACAATCTCCCACTTGCCCTCAAAGACAATTTACCACATATCCGACACTTATCTCCCTATAGAGTAATTCACAGTCACTCTAAGGCAAGGCTAGGAAACAAGTTTCAGCCAGATTTATTGCATGAATTATCTTTTCTACTACTACTACTCACGTACTCGTATCTCTCTTATGAGATGATACTTACGCTTAATGTGTATCTTCACCACCTAGGATGAACACATATCATGAAATCCATATCACAATCAAACTACAAGTCAAAATTTGTACATCCAATAAACATCAAAACCTCACTTTCGTAGACAAGCATATAATCCCTCATTCTCCTAAGATATTTGAGTATATGCTTTACTCCCACTAAATTAAGTGATCTTTGATTCACTTGATATTTGCTTACTATGCCCACCGCAAAATAGACATTTAGCCTAGTATTTAGCATAGCATAAAGACTTCTTATCGATTTGATATAAGGAACCGTCTTATATGCTCTTCCTTTTATATGGCTTAGGATTATAATCCTATATAAAGGAACCTCAAACTTAAAAAGAAATAAATCCTTTCTTGAAGTATTATATGCTATACTTGGCTAGAATCTTATCTATTTAAGCAGTTTGAGATAAACCCAACATCCTAATTTCTGAATTTTAACAAAGTTATAATTCTTAGGATGTGACTAGTCTTTCTCAAGTACTTTATATCAAACTGGACTAGACAACCAAAACTCTATTGATGACAATACCTCTACATCATCCTAAATGATTATAATGTCATCAATATACATTAAGAAATTTATTATTCTATATAACTTTTACACACTTAAGGCCTTTTAATACTTGATCAAAATCAAACAATTTGATTTCTTGATCAAAGATGATATTTTATGATGCATATGCTTGCTTTAGTCCATAAATGGAATTTAAGCAACTTGCATACTAAACACTATTGATTCTTTGTTATGTACAAGTCTAGGTACATCATATAGATGTCTTCCTCAAGATTGCTGCTAAAAGAAGCTTTCTTGATATCCATTGCCATATTTCATCCAAATGAAATATAATGAATAAGAGAATCTAGATAGAGTCAAACTTAACTATTGGTGAAAAAAATCTTTTCATAGTCGAACCATTTCTTTTTTAATAGATCTTTTCGCCACTAGTCTTGACTTTGAAGGTTTGCACCTTCAAAACTATCAATCTGATTTACTTGTAGACCTATTTGAAAACAATAGGCTTAATGCAATTAAGCGCCTCTACAAGTTCTAGACTTTAAATAGAATCTAATTCTATTCACATAACCTTGATCCAATAATTCATATTCATATCATCTATGGCCTCTATGTAGGACCAAGGATCAAATTCATATCCTTGTGGAATGACTTCAAAAGTTTATTCCAAAAGTATGAATTTATTTGGTAATCCTCCCACTACGATATTGTACCCGTGTATTAGCTATATATCTAGAATAATGTATTGTGGTGTATCTAATACAACCATCTCATTTCTAAATGTATTTTATAGTTGTCCTTTAACAAATTCTGACATTTTTCTTCTAGAACAATCTACCTTTACTTTGAAAGAGCCCTATTCCTCCTTTATGTATGCACTAACTTAAAGAAGCTTTGGAACTTCATTCCTTTACAAAAAGGAACCCTAGATTTTATTATCCTCTAAATAGAATTCACAGATTGAGAATATAATAAAATAATGGTTCTAAAAGCCCATCTTTCACCAATCTTTGAATACCATTTAGATTAATAAGATCTAGACATAAGTGCCAAAACATACAAAACCAAAGGATGAAAACTTTCTCTTTTAAAAAAGTAAAACATGTAAATTTCCATCTAGAAAACAATCATGGACAATGCTTAGCTTTACCAAAATCAGAAACACTTTCCTTTTTGGTCATGCTTTGGAGTCTAATTTCCTTTTGGCAACTATTAGGGCAACTTACTTGTCCAACTGTTTGGTATTTTAATTCCTCTTCTTATCACCCTTACCTTTCGGTTCAAGCTAAGAATTTGAATTAAATCATATTGATCCTAGCCTTAACTTTTAGGATGTATTCCGTTGCGTAGAACTCACACATCAATTCAGATAATATAAAAAAGAATTTATTTCCAAAACAATCTGAATTGATCAAATGAATCTAACAAGGACTTGTGGATCATATCCACATGAGATTAACATTTAATCTCAACATCCAAGAATTCCAATTCATTTTAAAAATAAAATATTTTCATAAAATGACATAGAATTGGAACTTCTTAAGCTTTTCTTAGCACTTAATATGATTTATACCAAACATCTCATTTAGACTTGTCTAAGTTTAGTACTAACTCTTGCATCTCATGCTGTAGCACAATTGAGATAGAAGCCAATATAACATTTTAGCATTTCAATGGAGACTATGATCATATCATAAGCTATCTTCCATAAATGCATCATGTATAGGAAATTATGACAATGCTGAATCAAAACATGAAAATGTTCTTCAGCTCCTTTAAGCATCATGTCCAAAATTATTTCTTAGTTAATGTGATTCAACTAAAATAGTAGCTAGAGGACAAAATTTATGACAACTTTATATTGAGACTATGAACATAATAACCAAGACATTATCATTTTGCATCCATAACCATATAATATGGAACCCGAAAACCATACTATACTAGGTGCAACGACAACCTAATCCCGCAATTAATATTCCTCAGCATAGAGTGAATACCAATCACTATGATCAGGCGAAAATTATTCTCATTATTAATGCTATCATGGTAACTCTTACCAAACAAAAATAATTTGCCGCTTTTCCTTTGGCCTCTAAGTAATAATAGCAAGAACTCAGCATAGAGGATACTATTAAACTTAGTCTAGTGTACACCATTGTCTAGAATCATGTGTAACCACATTTCATCCCTTTAACAGGCTTATTTTGTAGTACCATGATAAAAACACCCTCCGCATGGAATGCAAAGCTCGAGGCTAAGACAAGGTGTTTGATCAAACCACTATAAACCAGGAAATTCAATCTTGTAGTACCATGAAATAAACATCCTCCGCATGGAACGCAAGGCTCGAGGCCAAGACGAGATGTTTACCCCACACCACTATGAACCAACAATGGAGGCCGTGAGATCCAACCCTTGTATCTCTCTCCCACTAGAAATTTTAAAACAAGTGGATTGTTTTGAAATCATTGTGATCTAATCACAATTTTAACCCTACACATTAAATGTGTTTAATTGTTTAATTTCAATGTGATGTAACTAAGTCACGTCACAATATTGTAACGAACATTCGCGCAATCACAAATAAGTTTAACCTTGTAATCCGTGAAGTAAATACCCTCCGCATGGAATGCAAGACTCGAAGTCAAGACGAGGTATCTACTCACATTACAATAAACTTAACAAAAGGGTTATTTCAAGAACTCCCACTTATTATTTGGGTTTTTCTTAAATAATTGTGATCCTATCACAACTAATAACCTTGCACTTGATAAAGTCTCTAATCTTATTAGAATCACTAACTAAAATGGAAGTCCTAAACTATTTAGGATTCCTTAAACACTAATGAATCAAAAATTAGTTATATAGAACTCTATCCTTAATTTACTAAACAAAGTATTCTAATCTCATTAGAAACTATATAACTTTAATTAGAATTTTAATCTCATTAAAAACCTCTAATTAAAATAAATTAAGGACTATTAATCATAAAATGATTTAGTACCAAGAGTTCTATTTAACTAACATCTTTGATCTCATTAGGTCTTTTAGTTAGAACCATGTGTAATCTAATCACACATAACCTTGCTCTTAAAAAACTTGAAAACACTTAGAGAAAATTCTGATTTTCTTTCTTTCGATCGATCGAATGTGTCTCTCGATCGATCGAAAAAATCAAGAATTTCGAACTTGATCATCTGACTCTTTCGATTGATACTCGATTGCCTTTCGATCGATTGAAAAACAGATTCGATCGATCGACTAGCAATCGAAAAACTATCGTTCTAAAGCGTCTGATCACTGTCTCTTTCGATCGATCGAAAGTGATTTTCGATCGATCGAAAATCGCGAAACTCAAATTCCAGAAATTTTCTAAGGCAGTTTTCTACAGTTTTTCTTGAACAAACAACTAACTGTTTTGGACATCTTCATTGTTCTTCCATCAAAAACACTTTTTGATTTTATCAACGAAGATTTTCAGATCAAACATTAAGGTTTTCAAGATAATTATCAAGAACCCTAATAATATGCTAGAAACCTTGAAAACCATAGTCCTAATCTCATTAGGAGTAAGTTTTAAAATCCTAGCAATACCAAACTGTTTAATCATAAAATTATAAAGCAAGATTACCAACAGTACAGGTTTGCCATTGAAGAATCAAAAACATATAATCATACATGTACATTCAGCCAATTAACAAACGCTACTTGCAATATAATAACCAAACTTTAATTAAAACATATGAACAAAAGTATTAATAGCAAGTTGTATATGAAGAATGGGTCCCATGATATTCATCCAATAGCTATGACCAATTGCCAACTTTATCCATACTGTGCGAAAACAAAAGTTTACACGGTGGACATGATGCAATTGTCTTATATTAGATATCAACAAACCCAACAATATATGATGAATCTTTTATATGATAAAGCATAACATGGCATCATGAACAAAAGACATGATCATTGCCTTCATGAAACAACACGAACCAATGTATATATCATATATTAAATCAACGCATTTCAAGAAGACAAGAGAACAGTACATCAAACTCTATCAATGCTTTATAGGTTTATGTGTTCATCGTGTTCATGCCTAACACAGACACTATCAAAACACGGTATATATTGAGAGATATAATCATGACAACTTCGAAAAAAACTGAATTTAAATGGCAACGGTTACCAACTATATCCAGGCAGTGCAAAACGTAATGCACATGCTTGACCGATATATCAATTCCATTCAAAACTAATGCCATGAATCTCTAAACATATCCACATCATAAACCACCATTAAAACATAAATTTGCAGAAAATTTTACTGCAGAAAATTAAATCACCAAGAAAACGTTTTTCCTTTGATTCTAAAATTCAATCACATGTTATACAAGCATGATATTGAAGACCGCTCTGATACCATTGTTGGAAAAAACTGGTTTTGTATCTCATACAAAACGCACACGCAGCGGAAGCAACAAAAAAAAAACGGATCTACTTCAATCATGAATGATAAACATGTAACCATGAATTCTAGAATAAAGAAAAAGATGCGTACCTTGATGCAGTGAATTTCAAAACTTGAAGATCAAACGTTCTTGGGAAGACTTTCAATCTTCACTCCAATTCCACATGATGCCCAAGATGTGTGGTCTCTCAATTGGTAACCAAAAGGGATTTTAAGAAAGTGTCTTACACTCTCTTCTACACCATTACTATGATGTTTTTCTCACATAAAATATTCTGAACGTTTTTCCCTTTTTGTATCTAACCAATTATCTAATTGGGCTGGCCTTTTGGGCCTTTCCAATTGGGCTTAAGTGTGTGGCTTGGAGCGGGACCAAAAGGGACCAATAAGACACTAGCTCCAATGGGCCTTGGGCTTTTCTGTCAACTCTTGACAAGTCCAAAGTTACCATTAACTATATTTAATACCACTATATAAATATAGTTGTACTCTAGGCCTTATCAATAAATTATTTCCCAAGACTTTATTGTACATGCAACCCCTTCATTAAAATATTCGTAGTAATACAAAGTCATGAAATGTTGACTGCCACTTTGTAGATTACTACATCTTAATCCTTGAGTACCCAGTTTAATCCTTTTTGTTATTCAATATATATTTATGAAATCCAATTTCACAAATATATATACTTTAGTAACTTATTACTAAAGTGGTCGGGCCCGACACTCTGAATAACCAAACCCATTAAACTTATCTCAAGGGAATATTTTATATCTCCGTTAAGAGATTATGAATTCCATCTTGAGAATATATGTTCCATCAACATTAAATGCGGCTGCCCAACATACTGAGGTTTTGACCGTTCTAATAGATCTCACTCCTAATATATCAAAGCAACCTACATCTCATGATCAGGTCCATTATTCTCTCAGGATTTAGAGTTGATGTAAATAGAAGTCGTGAGATTTATTATTCAATTGACAGTCATTTAGAGAATAATAAATCTCACAGCGGTCCAGTTCAATATGTCTTAACTCTTAAAACATATCAACATACCAACTAGAAATCTCCATTTCCATGATCAAGACAAATCATCGTAGTTGATATGTTATAGTCTTCGCAGATGAAATGCCCAATTTCATCACCGACTACGAACTAAATTCTGAGTTTACAAAGAACTTGTGATTTATATCTTCTGTGACTAAATCACATAAATCACATACTATGCATCTCATGGACTAAGATAATATCCCATTAGTTCATAAATAGTCTCATATAATTAAACAATCTAATTATTTATGACATGCCTATAAATTGGATTTTAGGGCACAAACCCTAACATCTATTTCAATGAACCCTTAATAAGGTTTATATAAAGGCTAGAAATTAAGATTAACCCAATATAGGTTTACAACAAAATTCGGCCTCTTGGGCATTTCGTCAATCATAAACCCAAAAATATATACCCCCTCATCCCAATAATTGAAGTCTAAATCTTGCTCCCCCTCACAACGATGGAAGCTATTGGCTGTATTCATAATAAACTGCAAAAAAAAATTGAAAAGACACGATAACAGCTGTGAATCAAACATACCACATTGTTGTCTGGCCAAAAAACACATATAGCATAGTTCACGCCAAGAAAACGTGTAACATCATCAATATATCGCATCAAAGTAACAAAGTTAATGTGTAAAGCCATTTTTATTTTATTTTTTTGCATAAAAAGCTATTGTTGGGAGACCATTTTGTGGGTCCTTAAATCATGCTTTTTAAAGCAGCCCACCACCATTGCACATTGGAAAATGCTGAGTTTTCAAAGATACTTGATATAGGCTATAGTTCAAGAGAGATACAACAACTCCCCCCCCCCCCCCCCCAACCCTCTTTTTTTCTCACTTTTTCCCCCTTGAAACCAATTTATATTTTTCTTTTAAAACCATAATTCCCATAGTAGCAAAGACCACATAATTTCTGCTAATAAGATGTATAGGCAGGATTTATGGTAAGCCAGCAAAGGAAGACAAGGCATGAATCCAGAATCCAGAATAGGCAACAAAACTATCATATTCATTCATTTCATTGAAACTGTATTACAGCTCAAGTGTCTCAATCTAGTCATAATTTACAGCCAGCCGCATAATGAACACCCTGGACCGAAAAAATTAAATAATAATAATAAAATCTGTAATGTGTTTGCGTTAAGAACAAATACTGAAGCTTTTTTCATCCAGGCTACATCACTCCACATGCAAGCCAAAATTTTCCTAAAATGATCACAATGTATTGAACAAAACAGCATAGGCTCTAACCACCAAAAGGTCGATATTGGAGACAGCTATAATCCTCTTAAAAACTACAACATAATTACTAATCCAAAAGAATTATCATCCAGTACTCCTTTTGCTGCAACACTACTGCTGAATCTTAAGGACTGGGAACGCAATTACATCTCGGATACTGGCAGAGTTGGTCAAGAGCATCACTAGCCTGTCAATTCCAAGTCCCTGAAAACAAATTCTTTCAATTAAGTAATGCTCAGGAAGATGCGTAGCAATAGCAGTTGAATGAAAAATAAAATCACTAATGCTCTCAATCCTTCATTTTCTTTGCAAGAATGAATAGATGTAGTAGATGTACACATGGAACCACCCACCTATGCACACATTTCTTACAATGTCTTCTTGTATATAAATACTGATTCAGGGTCTTGAAATTATTTACTATGTGAAATATTGCAACAGCAGGCATTTCAGTTAGAACTTAGAAGAACATGCAAGAAAATGAGTTGCGTTATCAGGAAAAAATTAAAACGTTGGAAAAGCCATGGGAACACAGCAGACCCCTCTATATTTCATATTATAAATAATTAACAATTCCAAGTATATCATAATTTTTTTGGAACCAACTTTATTCAGTAGGTTATAATGTGTATTCTCTATTTTTTTTTTTAATTCATTATCTTTTTTTTTTTCTGAGAAAAAAAAAATCATAATCTTTCAAAAAATTTCCTTCATAAAAATGAATTACCAGAATGTTGATTAACTTTCCAAATATAAATATATACATATATATGTACAAATATAATAGTATATGCTAACATTTAAACATAATTATATATTTTTTTTAGTATTATACTAAAAAGAAATTACCAAACATAATACAGTACGGGCAGCCCATGCACCATTTGTAGTAAAAATGTGTGCATTATAATGCAAATTACAAAAGAGATCACCATTAACCCAATTTTGTATTTTGAACTTTTCATTATCATATAATCATATATACATTAAACACACACACACAAAGGGTCTCAAAAAAGGATCAACAAAATGAAGATTATCAGTTTGAAATGATATTAGTAGCTATTTTAAATTCATAATTTCAGCACCAGATTTCTTTTGCTTAACCTTATATCTTAAGGACTAGTTAAATTGGTCTTCTGTTTGTTACTTGTTTTAAAATTAACAAACTTAATAAGCACTAGCTTATCTGTTTAACATGGTATATAAGTTTACTTAATGTAGTTATTGTTAAGGTTTGTACAAAAGAAAAAAGGTTGGAAAATACAGATCAATTGTTGAGTAGCCTTTTGCCTACAAAATAAAATCAAACACCATAAATAGAGAGTATGAACATTTTAATAAAATTGATGCACTTTCTAGATGCATGAAATAGTAAGAGCTCAACCCATTCAAATTTGTAGCTAAAGTAATCATTTATTGAGTATTCCTCCAAAAACCCAAGCAAAATTAATATACAGCAAAAGGACAACCATACCATTCCTGAAGCTGGAGGCATTCCATATTCCAAAGCCGTCAGAAAGTCATCATCAAGTGTCACTTCATATAAGCCATCCTCATCTTTATTACTTTTTCCTTCCCCACAGTTTGTATCCATAGCAGCTGCTGTTCTCTTCTCATTATGCTGCCTCACTTGCTCCAAGCGTCCTCTCTGCCAAAAGACAAGATTAATGACAACCAGTCTCTGCTTTCTAGTCAAAACCACACTATCTACAGGTTTTAACAGAACAACAAAAACAACCACAAACAAGTATAAAAAAAATATGAACTTAACATCAACTTCAGTACCAGTCAATACTAAATTATGCTCAGGACATAAACCCCAATACAACCTCCCAAATCCCATTTTAAATTCTAGCTAGAAGAATAATTATCCAAGTCCAACCAAAGAAAAATCTGGTTGGTGGATGCTATCCAAACCATTACTCCACTTTCTTCAAATCCAAAACCACATCAACCATTCTACCACAACCACATTTTTTAGACTCAGTATTCTGAAAAATTATAAATTGTCTTTGTGTGCATGGAAAAATACATAGAGAAATGTGGAATAAATCAAACTAGAAATCATGGGAAAATAACAAGGAACAAGACTATCTGATTCTGTATCTACCAGCCACCAAGAGAAATGGGGGGATGGCTTAAATGATGACCATAATGAGTTTTATACAAATCTACTCATGTTGTTGCCAAAAGCGGATCCTTGTGGCTCAGTAGCATTGCCCAGTTTCCCTCATAGGGAGAACCTGGGTTTGAATCTCCCCCCCCCCCCCCCCCCCCCCCCCATCCCCACTTGTTATACGGGGAAAAAAATACCCCACTCATTTCGTTAATTATGAAAAGCATTCCTAAAACTTCTATAAATTGTAATTGCCTACTAAGCTCAAGTTAAGGCAATTATCATTGCATTGAAATAAAGGAAGGCCAGATAAAGAAACAAGAACGCCAAAATCACTGACTTTATTCATTGACTCTAATGGATTCGTGAAGTGAATGTAACTGAATTACATTTGAATCCAACCATAACCTACAGACACTTAGTTCATAACTCATCTAGAGTAAATATTTCAAAATCGGATGCTCCTCAGTTGTGAATTTGTTGCAAGAAGTTGACAGTTAGCAAGATAGAAGGAAAATCAGGAAATCCAAAAATGTACGATAAGCTCACCTGATCCATAGGATCAGTCAATTCAGAAAATGCATTGGCCAGCTCACGACCACAGATAAAAAGCTCAAATCTCTCAGTTAACCCTGCATGCCTAAGGTGGAAAGATTAAGGATTAGATTATGAAGAACATCCAAAATAACAAATAAGTTATTCTTTCAATCATCTCTCCACTACAATATGTTCCTTCATTGATGCAAGGCAATGCATGTAAAAGGAACTATTAATTAAAAAACACACACACACACACAGAATTCTGCATGTTTTATCAGAAATAAGTACATAATGGTTTGGTTGTAACGATTAGTCTGCTTAGGACAGGAAAAACAAGAATAAACTGGTGGGAAACAAGGAGGAAAGCTAATAACATCCTCATACGTTTATATATGTATAAGGACAGGGTATCTGTTAGTTGGCCATGTGCATAAAGCAAACCTAGGTATAACCCAGTATATGATACATCAAGACAAAACTAGCTGAGTCAGCCTGGCCATGTGCAATACTAACAAGCACGGACACTCCAAAATCCTTGGTGTGTCCATGTCAAACAAGTGTCAAACAGCAAACACAGACATACCAAGGACACTCTTACATGAATGTCCTCAATGGGTCAGGACGGGAGAAATTTTTTTTTTTTTTTTTTTTTAAATCTCTAATCTTAGATGTGTTTTAAAAGATTTACATAGTTTTTATTTATTTTTAAAAATTAAAATAAAAAAATAAAATATGCCTAAAGATATATCTTAATTAATTAATTGTTGTATCCCCACCGTGCTATGTGTGTTAGTGCCCGTTTCCATGCATCTTAGACAATGAAGATCTGCAATGAATGATTTTAAAATTTCTTTTTTTTTTTTTTTTAAACTTCCAGTTTAGATATGTTTTAAATTATAGTTGTCGTTTATTTTGAAAACTTAAAATAAACATAAAATGTGCCTAAAGATATATATTAATTAATTTTTATATCCCCACCACACCATTGAGTAAGTGTCTATGTCCATGCATCTTAAGAAATGAATGAAGATCTTCATTCTTCAATGAATGGTTTCATGCAAAAAGAAGGCTCTAGAATGCCAGTAGTACAGTAGATGTGGAGACATTCAGGTTTAAATCACAAGATAAACTTGATTCCAAATCAAAGTCATATTTGATGCATAAATGGAATTGACATGGTAATTACATATGAAATACATGCAACAGAAATATTGCACCATATCTTTTAAATTGTTCTTGAAAGTCGTGGCATTGCATAGCAAACAATCTCACCATGCAACTTCAATTACCTTCTATGTGGTTTTGCAAGAGGAGATATCTCAATAGGATAGTCCAAAACAAATGTGGGTTGCAGAAGTTTCGGTTCTACAACAATCTCAAATACCTGGAAAAATTATGGAGGCAAGACTAAATACTGAGAAGGGCTGCATAAAAGAGGAAGTCTGGATAACAAAAAGAAAAGCAAGTACACATAAAAAGAAATTCTTCTTTTTCAGCATTATTGTTTTTCATACAGCAGTGCTTAAATGGGAAAAAAAATTATAAGCAAATTAAAAGAAAATTGCAGATTTAATGAAATTGGAAATAAAGGAAAACAAAGACTAGAAGGGTGGAAAAAAAGTCCACCAACAGTAACAATAATTAAGGAAAATACTCTATGTACATTGCAATTGCACATAAGAAAAACATAAAAATAATAATAATAATACTTTTTATTATTATTATTATTATAAAATAAAACACTAAATCTAGATTCCTTGATATATAGATGCTTACTGACCTCTTTAAGAAGGTGGCCAACAGATGGACTTGCTTCAATAGAAGATTTGTCTTTGTTCTCAAGGTCAATTCCAAAGGCCTTCAGAGTTACTTCCTTGGCAGTTTTAAGATCATTTCCCAACTCACTGAAATCAATCCCAGTGGCTTCTTTTACAAGATTGTGCATGGTTTCCCTCCTCCAAGGTCGCTCAAGACATATCTCCACACCCTACATAGATGTATTACACCAGCTTAGCAGATTAAAACATCAATCATTGCCATATATTACTAACAGGAGGCGTCATTCTAATTTGTTTCTTCAACAGCAATTCCAAGCATGTGAAGCAACCAAAGCTTCTCCCAAATTTAGCATTTTGCTTACCAAGAACTTTTAGGTATCTCATACTTTGGGCAAGTTGCATGCCTAAATTGTGACAACTTTCAATACCAAAATTGTCTTGAACACAGACACAGGCCAGGATTATTAAAGCTCAATAGGGGGAAAAAAGAGCTAATCTTATAAGCAAGGTTGAAATGAAAAGAGGTGATGTTCAGTTAAATTTTAATTCACAGTGACTACTTTTTTTGTTTCTCTTATTTGGCAATAAAAACAATTCCAGAAGATTCCACTTAAGCACAGGTATTTGTTGGTGCTACAGAACTGCAAGTAAGAAAACAATCACCTGGTAGTCAATTGTAAGCTTCCCATGAACTGCAACAGCACATCGACTAACAATTTCCTCCGCCATGTTCATCATGCTCTGGTAGTCTGAATATGCTTCATACATCTATGATCAAACTAATACCAATAATAATAAGAGCTTCATTTAATAGATTGAAACGTTAAAAGCATATATTATTACAGGCAATCAACATTTAACCTCACATAGAGTGCACCAACATTAATTATGTACTAGGTCCAACAAAAGCAAAAATTTTATCCAAAAAAATAAATTTACCTCTATTGTGGTAAATTCAGGATTATGACGAGTTGAAATGCCTTCATTTCTGAATATTCTCCCAATCTCATATACTTTTTCAAACCCCCCAACCTATCATCCACAGGCACAGGTTTTATTGAAGATATAAATTAGTAAAAACCAATTCAAAACTTACATTGGAAGAAAACATAGCTATTTTATTGTTACAAGACCAGCAAGTACCCATGCGAAAAGTTTCAGCAATCATGAAATAAATGTATAGGACAAGAAGATAGTAGTGACATTTAAGCACCTAAAAAGATACCATAATGTTGATCAGGTCCTATTTGTAGGAGAGCATGACTACACTAAAAGAAAGGATTAGTTTGGTTCAGAATGAAGGCTCTACACTAGCAATGATAGGGCCAAAAAGAGAATGAATTGAGTTGGTCAAAAAGATCCTCTTCATATTAAAGAAAATGAAATCCACTAAACAAAGAAAGGAAGAGAAACAAGAAGGAAACTGATACTCATTAGAGGACACAACTCAAGCAAGACAACAGGTTTATATTAAAATTTGAGAGAGAGAGAGTGCAAGAGTATGAAACTTTAAAAAGAAGATACTAAATCTCCCAACACTATTTCAGAGAAGCTGCTCTACTGGCTAAAGAATCACCGTCAACTTTATCAGTTCCAACACTCCAAGGGAAGGTTTTAAATATCTTGCACAAGTGACAGAATCCCAAAGGACAAGGATGCCACATAATGTCCCTTAAAATTAACGATACCTGATCAGTGATTACTTTGAGAATAGTGTGCCTTATCTTGCAAACAAACAGTTTATTAATGAACAATAGATAGGCATTGACAAGACCACTCATAAGTCATAACTTTCTAGAATAGGGAAAGAATGACATGTAAATTCTCACCAGCATTCTCTTTAAGTGAAGCTCCGTCGTTATTCTCAAATAAAGGTCCCTTCCAAGTGAATTATGGTGTGTAACAAATGGCCTAGCTTCTGCTCCACCAGCTGCTCCCTAGTTAATCAAATCAATTAAAACCAAGCTCCATGCCTGAAATTCATGCACATTATGATATTGTGCACTATATAAAGGGAAGAAACTTCGAAGATATTAACAAACCTGTAAAACTGGAGTTTCAACTTCAACAAAGCCTAATGATTCCACTGTCTTACGTATCTCTGACACAATCTGCTCAGAAAGTTTAGCTTTTAATTGCTCAGGCCTTAAAAAAAGAACAGGACAATCTAATGAAAAGCAATCTGTGATACCACATTGGGACTAGGTTGGAAAACCCGGCCATACAATAAGATTATTCAAACTCTCCTTTTAAATTAGAGCCAATCCGCCAATTATATAAACAGAAATTTCAAAATCAGTGAAGAATTTTCCACAAAGTTATCATTTAAATATAGTTGATAATTCAAAAGAAACTTTCTATTCAACCAAAATCCATAACAGATGCTATAACAAAATCAGAAACCTTGATTACAGTGCAGGAAGTTGGGAGCTTCATAAATGTCAGTTTAACTTCCATTTATCCAATTCCTTAAGCATTTATAGATTTTATAGCTTTCATGCCAATCAATTAGAGGCTCTGATTTTGTAGAGAGAACTTAAAAAGTAGACACTGAAAAATATTAGAAAGTCTGCACTACTGAAGTACTTGCTGGCTGAACAGTAATATAGGTGATATATTGGAGAAAAAGTGAGCACTACTTCAAGATGCCAGTTGACATCACAATAACATTAGCAATTTCATGTTGTGAAATTCTTTGACAATGCTAACTTAACATTGCTATAAAGATGTTTAACATTAAATGTTGGGGGAAAAAGTCATATTCTATTGCTGGTATCAAGAGATATAAAACAGCTGCATGAAACCTATGTACAGAAATATCACACAGCTGGCAATTTTACGTTAAATTATACAAAAAACTTATATTTAGAAAAGAAAATGAAAACTTGAGAGCTCCATAAGGTCCTTTGTTACTTTTTGGGAAGAGGGGAAAGGAAGATGACTTACCTTTGCTCTATTCCGGAATATATCAGCTACTTCAGGATTTGCAATCATATCTACATACCTAAACATAGATAAGATACATACAGATATAGTTAGGCATCAGAACTTAACCAATTTGCCAGAGACTAAAAAAAGAATCAAGCTTTAAGGAAAATAAGTATGACCATGGAGATAATTGAAAATAGATTACGGTGGCGGATGGATGAGTAACAAGTTGCATCCAAATGAAATTGAAACAATGAAGTAGGATACATATGTAAGTGTTCCACCAAAGAAAGCTCATTTAAAAAGTTTGGTAGTAGATCCTGTTGGTTACCTAAACAAACACACAAGAGAGCCTATGTATGCATCTGGAGAAAAAGCAATCAAGAGAGTAGAAGTAACTCAAAGAGAAAGTACTCAACAGAAACATGTGAACACCGGACATAGGTACGTAATTACATTATTTTACTAGTGCTCGAGACTTGAAATTGAGTTTCTGCTTGATAAAAAAAATACATATATCCATACTTATAAAATAAAAATAAAAATACATATATCCACTAGTTATTTTTCCAAATGCATGCCATTCAGAATTTATACAAAATTTTGACCAGCTAGAAGAGCTCATAATATCACACTGTATAACGAAAGAGCTTCAACACAACTTGAAAACCAGAATATCTCCTACATCAGTGGCTATCTTCATAAAAATATTATGAAAATCACATCCTTCATACATAATTCAATTGCCTACATTAGAAATTATCTTAATGAAGTCACTCTTTTTTCACATGATTCACTTGCATTGCATTTTCCTCCCTTGTGTGTGTGTGTGTGTGTGTTTGTTTCTAAAAAAAATAAATAAATAAATAAATAAAATCAACAATATGAACTCACCTTTGGCGGTAGCGCTTATCCACATCAGTTAGACCATGAAATTTGTCCGGCAGTGGGAGTAGAGATTTAGTAAGAATGGCAAATGAATTCACATAAACAGAAAGTTCCCCTGAAAATAAACCAAGGAGAAAAGAACTTAGGTCTAAGCTGATGTCCCAAAATGTCATAATAAAATATCAGGAAAGTAAGTGGCATGGCTACAACCAAGGCATTTTCGATATTCCAGACTAGAATGAAAATATGGTTGATATGCAACAGGTTATGTTGGATGCCCTGAACTAATCAGGTAACATTAGTGTCACCGAAGTTCACATGTAAGCCCAACAACCACATCTATATCAGTACAGAAGGTAAACTCAGAATCACAGTATTAATATTCTTTTTATTTTCTCTGATATGTAATATTACATTAGAAGAAGGAAACAAATTGGTACACATGCAGCGTACAAGGACCCCAACTGAACAAATAGAAAAATAAAAAGAAGGAAATTATAACCAATACAAAGCAAGAAAGCTGAGCTAAGGAAAAGGGTCTCTGCAAGCCCCCTCACTCAATTTAAAACTTCTTCTAATAAACAAAAAAGATAGCCTTTTGTTATAAGAAGTAATTTTTTGTCTAGGTGGCCCATCCGAACTGATCTAGATTCTAGAAGTACTTGTTTCTACAAAATGATGGAAAAAAAAAAAAAAAAAAAAAGTTCCAAAATGACTACTTTGTATGCCTTGATTTTACATTCAGCTATTATTTAGTTAACATGGATGTTTAAAATGTCCCCAAACACCGTGCATACATACATATTGTCAGCAGCTATTCAAGAGTATAATAGTTAAAGAAATCTGATTCTAGCTTTCTCTACCCAGATTGTTTTTAAAAGAAAACTACAAATCATTATATCATGCAAACTTACCTTTCTCTGTCCTCTTAATTGAACCACTTGCACCAAGTATATCACCAATATCAACGAGTGTCTTTAACTGGTCAAATTGATCATTTGCAAGCCTCTCCTTCTCGCAATAAAGCTGATACCAATAATTTCATTGCTTCAGTGGGTGCCCTGTTATAGTAATTTGCAGCAGAAGATGCTGGCACTTTTAATAACATCATCTATAATTTTTTTGTAGCAAGTAAGCTTTGGCCCAAAGCGAAGGCAAAAGGGGAGATTTCAAGTTTGAACTAGTGACCTCCGCTTCATGAGACATGATCCCCAATCAATTCTGCTACCCTAGGGGTATATATACACCTAGAAGATATATAATGTAGCACCAAAATAAACTCAACAAAGAACTGATAATCTTTTAAGTGAAATGTTAATTATATATAGACCCGATTCTATGCATTACCACTTAATCTATAGAATAAAATCGCTTAAACCACATGCTTCTACACACTTAATTAAAAGATCCAAAACGTTTCACTTGATCTTTTGGAACCCACTAGACTTTCAACTACAACTTTAAGAGAGAGTCCATATTAGCCGTCACCATCTGGCACATTCACGAAAATGCAAGGAATATGAACTTTGTACCAACATAACAAGTATTCAACATACAAAAACTATGACATTTGAGAATTTACTATGACATATATCACACGTGCACCGTCCATAACACAGTAATTTGTTGCATGCATCTTTAACAAACCTCTTTTTCAAGGTTCACCAATTTTGCGTTTTTTAACCCTCGTGTAATATTTGGGCGGGGGAGGAGGCTGCGGGGCATCAGCCTTAGGCTCATCAGCATGCTGCAAAAACATTAGGTGCATACAATCAATATTCGGTGTAATGATAAGAGTAAATAGAATATTACAAAATAGGCGTAAACATCGTAATTAATGTTATCGTACCATAGAGCTGCCTTTGTGTCCTATTTTGTGTCCACCTGTCCCACAAGTGGGTGCTCTTCTAGCACGTTGCGGTCTACCTCGTGGGGGTGACGGCTGATGAGGGAGATGCTCGTCCGATACATCAATATCTGACTGTAGCGTGTCAATCCCAGTCGGAGGTCCTAGAGGGTCGGATGAGGATAAGGTAGGTGGGTAATGATGCTCTATGTACAGGCCAGGAGTAGGGATCATTGGCGTGGGTTCAGTACGGAGTGGGTCCATGGGCAAAGTGAGTGCACTAGAGCTGGTGGGTGTCTCAAGGTGCATAGGAGGGGTCAAGGGACTGGGCTGCAAAGGTGGGATGAGTGAAAGGACCTCAGCCTGAGGAGATACGTCTACCATGGGTGGAGGGACCTCAGACTGAGGAGATGCAACTAGGATGAGTGGAAGGACCTCAGGCTGGGGAGATGCGTGCAAGATGGGAGCAGATATCTCAGGACTACTTACAACCCGAGGGGTTGTTGCACACTGTCCACGGCCCCTAGTTGCACTTGTGCTTGGGCTTGCTGTAACTGGCCGACCACGGCCCATAGCTGTAGTTGTGCTTGGGCTTACTGTAGTAGGCCGACCACGGCCCCTCGCTGCACTTGTGCTTGGGTTTGCTGTGGCAGGCCGACCACGACCCCTAGCTGCGCTTGTGCTTTGGCTTGCAGTACCACGCCGACCATGGCTCGATGTACTTACGGGTGTTGCGCTTGTGATTGGGGTTGCAGTAGCTGCTGATTCAGTCTCATGCCCATTGTTTGCCTGCCCATTTGCTGCAGGACCACCACCAAGCCCAGCCACATTATTTAGGACGCGCCGGACATGGTTGTAAGCTAGGCTGCCTGCAGGAAGCATCTCCAACAACGCTAAATGGCTTTCAATCTGAAACGGATTTGACACATGTATCAATTACAAAATGGATAATATAGTACTTATTAATCTACTCAAATACTCAACTAAGAACAAAAAGCATATGTTGTATTAGAATACTATATGTAAGAGAAAGTGTTTAATTGGATGTCAGTCAGATGAAACCAAATGTGTAGGAAAAAAGAAATCAATTGATTCTACATTCGTAAAACAAAGCAGGCAATAAAATCTAATTAGAACACATTACCATTATATCTAACTTAGCGCTGTTGCGGTCGATATACTTTCGAGTGACCGGACGGTACCACTCGTAATAGGCATGATTGCGGGGCAACTCACCAGGATTAGGGGGTGCATGGCAAAGTTGTTGTCGTCTCGTATTCCAAGAAATGATATACGATTCATGCTCCTCCCTCCAATTCTTTTCCACCTTCTCACGCAAGTCAATTCTATGCAGTCTATCATTGTACACAACATTGTCGGGTTGCTCCTGCGCCAACCCAAACTGTCGAAGGACACGGTCTGGGTGGTGATGCTCTACTATGCAAAAACAGACAAGTGGCACCCTTGCCGTCCACGTATCCCTCCCTGCAGTGCAAAAGTCGGGAAAGTGGCCAAAGTCTACCTCATATGGCTGCCACATAATCTACAATAGAAACAAAAAACAATTATCATAACATGTTCAAATGTGAAACAAGGCAGAATACATAGATAAAGGGAAAAACCAAAAAAAAAAAAGCACAATACTTAAAGGATGAAGCAATCATATTCTTAAGGAAAATTAACATAACGAAACAGAATTTTAGATTTTTATTACCTGATCCGGCTGCATTCTAACTAATTGCTCGCGATAGTGGATCAAGGCCGTGTTAGATGGCCTACTCTTTGGGCTTGGCACCCGCACCCACCTACAGTTACGAGCAAATAACATAAGATAAAATAATACAACTTAGTTATTAAGAAGAGTACATTGCATAACAGTAGATATTAAGAAAAAACTTACTTAAATGCAAGTGGAGCATTTGGCCATGGGCCATAATCACATCCAGGTGGGGGCTCTATCCTCGGGCATAAGAATGGCAACCTTGCCCATGCCCAATACTGGACCAAGGTGCACGCCCCACCAATCTGAGATGTCCCTTTCTGGCTTGCCCGACACAACTCTCTGTACAACCAGGCCAGGCAACCACTACCCCAACTATACTGTGGCGGATCATGAAGGTTCCGCAGGAACGCCAAGAACATGAGATGCACCCTATCTCCCGACTTGTCCATGAAAAGCTTATCCCTTAGCAGCGCTAAAATATAACACCGGGCATACTGGTGTATTTGCATCTCCGTTGCGTCATGAGGCAGTGGCGCTACAATGGCCTCAATAAGGCGACTAATGAGAATTCTTTGCCCCACCAAAGTTTTGCCGTCATTCGCGGGAGTAAAACCAAGCAATCCGTGCACAACGGACTCCAATCCCCATCTGCCACCCTAGTCGGCCCAACCAAGACCTCACCCTCTATAAGAAGTCCGAAAATGACCTCCACATCTTGTAGGGTGATTGACATCTCACCATGTGGAAGATGGAATGTATGAGTCTCCGGCTGCCATCGCTCAACTAGGGCCGATATTAGGCAATTATCTATTTCTCTGGAAGGGGCCCTAAATAATCCTTCCAGCCTTAGCAACTTGATGATGTCAATCACCCGATTATCTCGCATCTGAATAGTTGCCATCTCCTTAGTGCGACCACGGCATGTCAGTGGACCCATGTCCTGCAAAATCGATAACAATTATAACGGTTTTTAGTACTGGATATACAATTTTCAAAAAACTTGCTAACTAAACGTCAAAGACAACGTAAAAATTAAAGCAGCTATTAGAACTAGATATTTCACCTCACCATTCCAAATATCCTCTGATCGATGATATGGTTGTCGTGTCAACAATGAACGATCAAGCGAACCAGGGCGCACAATGTCTAGCTCCTCATCGATTCGAGGCTCCATACTGCAAAGAGTGCTACTGTGAGATCATTAACAGAAAATTTGAAGTGAAAAGAAAGAGTTACAAAAACAATCAACATTTCATTCGCACCCCAATAGAAAGAATTATTTGCAGGTGAGTCAGAAGTTTTTCCACAGATTTTTGTAGATTTGGTTAGGTTCAAAATAATACTGCCTATTTTCTGTGGAACAAGACAGCAATTCAATAAAATTGCAAATTTCTAAAAGGGACTCTATATAATCTACAACAGAATGCATATTGCCAGTGCCAAGTATATGAGACCACTCAAACAATGATCTCAACAAAAAGATTAATGTACATTTGAGTTTTTTTCTTAAAGACATAAAGCAAGAGGACATGCATTATATGTTTCCTCTGCACATGGCTACAACAATGCAATAGCTGCATATAGTATTAGCAAATATGCATTATATTTTCTTTTGATTAAATTAAATTTAATCAATCTATTTCATGAGATATGATTTACGCATTTTCCATGATGATTTGTGTGCTTTCTCTTAGATGCTTGATTTATTATATCATATTTGGTTTGAATTGTGTACTGAAAACTAAATAGCACAATTTAATCTTAACAAATATTTGCTACAAAGAATTTTATAGTTCTCTTATAAAAAAAATAAAAAATAAAAAAAATTTATAGTTCCTTTGAAATTTGTATTAAATTGGGTCTGATTTGATTTGCAGCAAGCCAAGAGTGAGGCAGCAGCTGCATTTGGAAATGATAGAGTTTATTTGGAGAAGTACATTCAAAATCCAAGGCACATTGAGTTCCAGGTAACTGCTGGGTGCTGGGTGTTTTGATGTCTTTTCAAATCTATAATCTCTTGAAGTTCTCAAGGAATTTCATTTAACTATGTCATAGCAAGTAACTCAAGAAAGGCCATTCCTGAGGAAAATAAGTTTATACTTAATGGAAGACCCAATTAGTTGAGCGTTCTTTTATTGAAAAAATTATACTTGGCATTTCTAAGCATCAACCAAAATGGCAATCTAAGTTTATTTTCACTTTTCTTATATTTGTCAATTTCCACACAATGTAATATGCAGCTTGAGGACCCTTTATGCAACAATTAACATAAATGTGTGCAACTACACTCTTTTCATACAGCTTATTAGTTGACCATAGCAAACGCCTCAATACCCATTCAGTTCATACTCTACACCATCTTGTCCTACCGAAATAAACAAAATGTCAGACCATCTAATTCCCTGCACTATCAATGCTCCTTTCACACATATTCATGCGGCCCACATCTTTAGACCTAACATGTATGTCAAAGAGAGGTCGCATTTGCATACACCCATTACATGAGACACTACCTCACTCATCACGACTCTGAAAACAAGCCTAACTTACTCCACTCACCATAACTTCACTATCAAGTTCATTTCCCTTATCTTATTTCCAACCTTGCTATGCCATTGATCACAGCATCCCCAATTCATTAACACTTAAATGCCAAACATCATTATCCATTCACCAAATACAATGCTCCGTAATTCACAATAAGCAGCCATAATATGACTATCATATAACAAAATAGTTTGGGGTCTAACTGAAACCAGCCTCACTGACCCCATCAAAACCAGCCCTACCAGTTTAGCTCAACAAAGGGTCACTCCCATCAAACCACACTGAACCCGAAGCTCTAATAAGGAAACTGTTCAATGTCTATTGTTTTCCCAACTCTCTAAAGCAACCAAACCAAACAAAAGCATTACAAACCCAAACTAGCAAAACCCATACAAAACCATAAATAGGAAAAAACTAGCAACGTATTTCAGCAAAGTAATCCACACATTATAAGCTTCGTAAACAATATTTCAGCAAACTATTTTCCTCAAAAAGTGAATCAAAGTTCCAAAATGCCATCTTTGAATCAAATCCAAAAATGGGTACTTGGGTTTCCTTGAAATGCCACATTAAAAGTTTTTTTTTTCAACTCTAACAATCACATAAAAACTAATGTCATTGCCAAAACATAACCATATTCTCAGAACACCAAAAAAAAAACACACACACAAAAAAAACCCAAACAGCTCCGAAATTGAAAAACGAAAAACCTAGGTAGCATCATGAAATTCCAAAATCTAAAATTGGAGAAAGAGAGAGACAGACAGAGGAATCTAAGAAGCAAAAACGACAAAGTATTGAGAAGAAATAGAGAGTACCTTCGGCGCGGTGGGCTACAAACGGCAACGGCGTTGACAATGAACGATTGCTTTAGCATTGGGCTACGAATTTGCTGGTGTACTGGGGTACGATTGCTTGAGAGTGAACGAGTGAGTGAGTGAGTGAGTGAGTTTGAGAGGCGGAGCGAAATGGTGTTCAAGGAGTGTTTCAAATTTTCTGATTTTGAAATGAGCCGTTTGAAAGGTTGCTGTAGAAGTTTTAAGCAGTGAATTTCGAGTCTTATAAACTCGATTTCTACGTGGCACACGTGGCAATTTTGTCCACGTGGGTTGGGCAGAAAAACACCAAACTCGAGTTTTTAAAACTCGAGTTCTAAATGAATCTCAAGTTTTAAAAACTCGAGATGTTATTTTTACACATACTTCTTAAACCGGGCAACTAACGAAATTTTTCAAAAATGGCTGTTATTTGGCAAGGGTGTTCAAGATCTCGTCTTCAAGACCCAAATTATTTCCTCCACTCTACACTTCACAGTTCACAAGACCCCAAGCTTCGTCTGTATACACAACCTTCCGTTCCTCTTTTGTCATCTCTCTCTTTCTCTCTGAATTTCAGCGGCAATGTCAGACAGCAACAACTCAATCCGATGGGAATCCTTACCTTCTGAGATTGCAACCAATATTTTCCTACTCTCACCCATCAAATCCATCATTGTCAGCACCTCCGTCTCAAAAACCTGGAAATCCCAAATCCAAAACCCAACAACTAAAACCTTCTCCTCTTGAGCCAGACTCACAAGAGTCCTTCGCATTGCATAACGATGATGACCCCGATTTTACCCAACACGCCAGCTTTGATAACCCTTTCCATATTCCATACACCGTGGTCGGTACTTGTAACGGCCTGCTCTGCCTTTCCGAAAATTTAGCCCAATTATTTCTGTGGAACCCTTTTTGTGAGAAAGTTTCTCCAACTTCCTTCTTCCAATATCACCTGCGATACACACTCTGTTTTCGGGTTTGGATTTGATCCCAAATCTAATGATTATAAAGTGGTCAGGTTTGTCAGCTTACTGGGTACTCGACCCGTGGTCGAGGTCGACTCACTCTCCACTGATGAATGGAGAATGGTATTGCATTGCCGTGCTTGAAGAAGGGATAAGGACTCCGTTCAACATATGCGTGATGAAAGAGTATGGTGTTGCATCTTCGTGGACAGAATTTCCACATCAATGTCCAAGTCTGGGAATGCTCCAACCATGCCTAGTTGGCTTTAGGAGGAATGGTGAGGTTGTATTGGAAAATGCTATAAGAGGGCTCGTCTCGTGGAATCCAGATAGCCAAAAGATTAAGAATCTTAAAATTAATAGATTTCATAATACTTTTGTTGGTTCTTATGTTGAGAGTCTACTATTGCTCGACAAAGCTGCCTATGGTGTAGTTACATACTGAGGGAAAATGGAAAATCTGTAAGATGCATTTCATGCTTATTCTTGTGTGGTTTTTCATTTTGTTCTTTATATATACTTGACATTGATCTCATTGCTTATTGATTGCATAAATGGCTTTATCTTCAGGATAAATATCTTATTAAGGTTGTGGTCACTCTCAATCATATTGAGATGATAGTTTAGTGCATAGCATGGATACTTAAAATTGACTGTCCTCGTTTCAAATTTTCTTTAATATAATCATTTATTACTTATAAAAAAAAAATGCACTTATAGTTCTTAAAATCTTGCAGGACCTCATGCAATCATGGTTGGTGATGAGCCTTAAATGAGTAACAGACATTAACTCGGCAAAAGAAAAGATTCAAAAAAGCTCTTTGATGGTGTATAGTTTATAAGTATTGAATTAGCTTATTATGTCAAAATGGATTGTAGTTGTTTTATGTTAAACTCCTTTTGTGGCTACACCATTGTTATATTTGTATTTTTCGATGATTTGCAGTTTGGTTTCAGTGTATTTGCATAAATGGTTAAGCATAAAATTTTATTTTCAATGCTTGCATTGTGATGAGGATGCAAGGATACACTGCTCAGTTGTGTTAAATGTCTTCTTCCTTGGTCAACTAGATACCCATTACACCTGTGTAATGGGTCTAAAGGTTTCAATTGATAAGAAGTTAAAAGGAGAGAGGGGGGGGGGGGGGGGGGGGGGGGGGGGGAATTGCATATTAGATATTACCACCTAAAAGGGTTTTGTAGGGATACATTTTAAATATTTGCATATGTTCTTTAGTTTTATTTTTCTGATAGTGTGTTATACATAAAATGTGAATTTTATCTTTGATATCCTAAATTGAAAACAAGTTTAAGAGATAAAACCAAATGGAATTGGTGACCGATCATCCAGACCTAAGTCAAAAAATTGAGTTGAAGACCATATTCTATGCACATGAAAGGCAGACTAGAGATTCAGAGGGATTTTTTTTGGGACTACATCAATACAATTCCTAAGAAATAGGGGAGTGGCCCCCAACTTAGTGAGTTCGAATGTGTGAATTCTAATCTTTGTAAAAATAATATTGGTAACTTAAACTAAATTTGACGGTTTTAAACTTTTAGTGGCAAGCCTAGGAGCGTGGGCTTTTGGCATGGCTTTATTTTACCCTTTGTGTTAATAATATGCTAGAATACATGTTAAAATATGCTAGATTTTATTTTTGGTTTTGTTCATGATTTTATGTGATGCAAATTTGAAAAGACATATCGGAATTTTAATGAATGATACATAAAATGCTATTTTATGTGAGAAACTCATGAGTCATGACATAGAACTTTGTATTGTCATTAACCTAAGCGTATGGCTCCATAAATCTAAGGATTTCTGCATGATAACATATTCCGTATGGCAAGATTTATTATTCTAATGCATTAAATCATATGTTGATGTGTTGTGTGTGTACGTAAATCAAATCCCTCACTTGTCCTAAGCCCAAAAAAAAAATCTTGCCAGCAATATGCTTCCACCTTTTGTATTATGTTTCTTTTGGTATTTGTACAGATATTAAGTCAATTGTAAATGAAGGCATTTTAATTGAGGCTTCATTCTTTTTTTTCCTTCTTTCTTCTCACAAGGCAGCTTGTTTCTTAAACTTTTTATTTTTTATGAAAATCTCTTGTTTCTTAGTTTAGTAAGAAGGAAGTGAGTGAATAAAACTTATTAGCCTCAATGCTCAAAAGGAATGCTCCAGCCTGTAACTCTTTAATTACTAATTAGGTACTTGAAAAATTACATGTATTTACACTCCTTATTGGACCTGGGAATGGGATTAAGCCTATTCGTTTTGCCTTGGTTGTAACATTTGTATGTGTATATATGTTCATTTTAACCGATCCAGACAGCCCTGTTCCTGTAACACAATTCAATTTATTGTGTTGGTATATGGAGGGTTTTTTTTTTTTTTTTTTTACATTATATTCTGTGATTGGTGATGGGAGAGGGATTGGTAAATATTGGTTTGTCCATGACATCATTTCAATAGTAGTAATGGAGAGGGAATGGTTGATGGACATACTGTGAATTGAGATACCACTACAATTGTCCTCTTATGCTTGGTCACTGTAACTACAACCTCTGAAGTAGTTGTCTCCTTGTGAGTAACACCAATATAATTATCTGAACGGTTTTTGTTTCTTTATTATCACCATTATGTTATGTTTTCTCTTCATCTGTGATGTTTTTGGTTGGAGGGAAATAAATTGTTTCAGTTGACATTAACAAAAGTGTTAGTGGTTCAAATTTCAGCATGTGTGTTTTACACAATTGACAAGATTGTCATTTCTCAAATATGCCTGGTTGGTTCATATGCTCTAATGGGGTCCACACAAGTTGACTTCTTTCCTACTGTTTATGTTTATATGTGGCTTTTGCCTGTTTGGATTTCTGGGAAATTACCTGAAGATATTGGAAAAAGAAAAGAGAGAATTTTCGGGTGGATGAAAACTCTGTTGAAAAGCCTCTTCTTTTAAGGAGAGGTGCTGATAGCGTGAATTAAATTACATTTTACCCCCCTTAACAATATTTTTATTTTTTTTTCTGTGAGTAATGTTACAACCACAAAATGTTTCTATAATATTTTTACAAATTGTTGAAGTAGGAGATTCTTATTGGCTTGCATCAGGGCCCACCTTTTACATCACTTTTTAACATAACAATAACCACTAACCATATCATTAATTTATAAAAACATTTGTAACTTCAGCATTTTCCTCCTTTTAAATGTTGTAAAAAATTTATAAATCTAAAATTTAAAACAAAATATACAAGGCCATAAAAATTAGCCCATCAACAAAAGTTACCAATAGCCAAAAAAAAAAAAAAAAAAATCTATGCCCAATCAACCAATTTTACCCAAATTAAACAACCCGGCCTTTTAAAAAATTTTAAACAAAATAATTTTGTCATTGCCCAGTAGTGGCCATTAAAGAAACTAAAAAAATAAAAAATAAATAAATTTGAAGCAATTAAACAGCAAAGCTGGAGGCTGAAGTTGTCACAAGTAGTTAACAACAAAGCCGCCCCTAATTCCAAGTCCTGACTCCATCCCTAAATAAGTGTGCATACATGATTAGGAAGCACTAGATTTCTTTTTTTGCCCTTTATACCTATCGTTTTCTTCGTTTTAGTTCATGTAATGGTCCACCGGCTAGCCCACTTGCTTGTTTTAATGATTAAAGAGTCAAATGTAGCAAGTCTTTTTCTTCCTATATATATATATATATATATATTTGAAAGATTCTTTATCGATATATAAATATATGAAAAATGTTATATTCATCTTATTTTTATAATAAATTTTAAGTAACAAATTATTACTGGCAGTTATGAGTGGACAAAAAAGTAATTCAAATTAAAACTAATAACAATTTGCCACTTAAAAATTTTATTGTAGGACCGTTGTAAAAATTATGTGGATGTAACACTTCTCAAAATTTATATATAAAGTAGATTACTCTAATAATAATGAAAAGAGGCCTATGTTATATTCAATTTCAATTTCATTCTTCAACTTTCATTTTATATGAATTCGATCATTCTATCCACTTTCATAAAGTGGATTGTTTTTTAATTGGTTAAGAAATAACTTATTTAAATGTTATAAGCAAATTATATTTAAAATATAAGAATAAAAAATCCTGCCGTGATCGATTTTAATTATCATTCTCCAGTTCTAAGGTTATACAAGGCAGAGTAACAATGATGTATTGCTGCTATTGCAGGTTTTCTTTTGGGAAAAAAAATAGAGAAAAAATTCAACTTAATGAGATAAGAAAAAGAAAAGAAAAGAAAGAGTGAAGAAAATAATTCATAAATTTCCCTCTACATTCTCTATATAACCCCCACCCCCCCCCCCCCCCCCCCCCCCAAAAAAAAAAAAAAAAAAAAAAATCCTTAGAAAGCAAAAAGTACATTATGATTCTCCATTTTACCTTTCTTTATTTTCTATGGTATTAACGTTTTTATTTATTTATTATTAGGTTATGATTTTCATACATTTCATTATTTCACATCCACTTTTACGTGTTGACACATAAATATTCTCACATCAATAATAAATATGTGTGATGTGATTATAGAATTCGACTCCACATGCAGCATTTGGTCTTCCACTCCAAGCTGCATTTATCCCTGGTAGAAAAGGGCTGGACAATATGATTATAGCCCAAGAAATTCTTCTCTCCATGGAAAAGAAAAAAGGGAGGTGTGGCATAATGGCATTAAAGATCGATCTTGAAAAAGCCTTCGACCGATTGGAATGGAGTTTCATAAGGGAAGTTCTTGTGCTTTTTAATTTCCCCCCAAACCTCATTGCCTTAATCATGGATTGCATCTCTTCTACCTCTGTTTCTGTGATCTTCAATGGTGGTAGGCTCCCTGCTTTTAGTCCATCCCGTGGCATTTGCCAAGGAGACCCATTATTGCCATACATATTCATTTTGTGCCATGAGTACCTCAGGTTACTTATTCGAGACAAAACTACTAACAATGCTTGGAAGCCTGTCAAAGCCTCTAGATTTTGCCCTACTTTCTCCCACCTATTCTTTGTCGATGACTTGATGCTCTTCGGTCAAGCCAGCCTTGAGAATAGCGAGGCAATTGATGAAGTGCTAACTACCTTTTGACGATTATCTGGGCAGAAAGTTAGCAAAGAATAGTCTGGAGTTCTCTTCTCAAAAAACACTCTAGAGGAGACTAGAAGCGATATATGTGACTCTCTTGGAATCTTAGAAACACGAAAATTTGACAAATACTTGGGTTTTCCACTAAAATTCTCTGACCGTGGTTCTAGAGATTTTAACTACACCATTCACAAGGTTCAAGAAAAGCTAGTTGGCTGGCAAGCAAGCCTTCTCTCCCCTGCAGGCAGGCGGACTCTTATCAAATCTTCTTCAGGCACAATTCTCGACTATATCATGCAGGGGGCCTTGCTTCCAAGTAAAGTTTGTAAGGAAATTGATCGTGCCAACAGAACTTCCTATGGGGCTTAACTCCTTAAAAAAGGAAGATGCATTTAGCCAATTGGGACATTGTTACTCGGCCAAAAGATCATGGTGGGTTGGGTATTCATGAGTTAAAGATACGGAATCTGGCACTCCTTGCAAAGCTTGATTGGAGATTGTTAACAAAGAACTCTTTCCCTTGGGCCCATGTTCTAAAGGCAAAATACCTCACTAATAATGCCACCAGAAATCCATGGACTTCTAATGGCTCTTGCTCTCGCACATGAGCAGCATGCAAAGCTGTAAATCCCCTATTGGATAATGGCTTAAGGAAAGTGATCACCACAGGGACTTCTACCTCTCTATGGTATGATACCTGGATCTCAAATGGAACTCTTAGAGCCCAATTAATTGGCCCCCTCAATGTTGGGGAGGAAAACCAGCTTGTAAGTCAGATTATTGATCAATACAACAATTGGCATTTTTAGCTTTCATTTGATCTTCCGAAAAATCTGGTCAAGCTTATCCAAGCTATCCCCACAAACATAAATTCCCAGGTGGATGATCCAATTGCTTGGGCCTTCACTAATGATGGTAATTTCTCCCTTCGGACTGCCTATAGTGTGGCAAAAGGTTTAAATGTTTTGAACCCGAATACTCCTTCTCTTTCTTGGATTTGGAAACTCAATGTTCCTCCAAAATTCATTCTATTCATTTGGCTTTGCTCTTACAATAGCTTTCCAGTCAAGGAAGTTTTGGCCTCAAGGAGTTTAAGCCTGGTTCAACGCTGCTCTGTTTGTAATTCTTATGCCGAATCCATAAACCACATGCTCAGAGAATGCCCTTTCTCGGTTAGTTTTTGGAATCAGCTTGGCCCCCCTTCAGGCCTCTACAACTCCTTTACATCCCCCTCTCAGATTGGCTGTATGCAAATTGCAAATCTGGTCTAGTCTCTCGGCATCACGGCATTCCATGGTCTACTCTGTTTCTCTTTGGTCTGTGGTCCATATGGACTAATAGAAACTGTGTCACTTATCAAGCAAAGCATCCAAATCAACACCTTCGGAAAGACTGTGTAGCTAAAGCCCTTGAATTCTACTTCCTGACAGCCTCGAGCAAGCCTCCTCGTGCAAGGGCTCGACTAAATGCTAAGTGGACAAAACCCCCTTCGAGTTGGCACAAGCTTAACACTGATGCTTCTGTCATAAATGGCCATACTGGTGCAGGTGGTCTAATCCGTGACTTGAATGGAAATTGGGTCCAAGGATTCTCCAAAACAATAGGCACCACTTCGGTCTTAATGGCTGAATTATGGGCCTTACGCGAAGGGATCTGAATGGCAAAACATCTGAACATACATAGTCTTATTGTGAATGTTGATTCCTCTGATGTAGTTAATCTCATTTCTTCCCTTGCTTCCACTAATAGACTAACCCAGCCTTTGGTGGCTGAATGTAGGGACACTCTCCAAGTTTTCCATCAGGTCCGACTCAACCACTGCTTCAGGGAAGCCAACCAAGCAGTTGATTCGCTAGCTAGGATGGGTTGCTCTCAGCAAGAGGCTTTTGTGTATTATATTACGCCTCCTTTGTTTATGTTGGACATTTTATCTTTTGACAATGCTAGTAGCAGCACTTCTTATGTTTCTGCTACGCCTGAAACTTTTGTAATGTCTGAAACCCGCTCCTTTTTCAGGTTAGTTCTAATGGACTCCTTGTTTTAACACCACCACCCCCCCCCCCCCCCCCCCCCCCCAAATAAAAAAAAGGAAAAAATTCAAAAAAATATTATGGATAAAAACAATATATATATATATATATATATACTAACCTCATTACATGCACTTCACACGTGGGATGAGGTTTTTTTTTTTTTTTTTAAATGTAATTTTTCAATTTGAATTTATTTATTACTGTATTAGTAAGGTTACAAGAATTTTTTAAAAAAAAACTAAAATTGAGCGTGAGATATATTTAAATAGAGAGTGTGCTAATTTTTTTTTAAAAAAAGTTTCTCTAATAAAATTTTTTTAATTTTATTGAATTACAATTTCACCCTTATTTTTTATTCTTTTAAAATAAAGATTATCTAATTAACTTAGAGGCATTTTTGATATTTTTTGAAAACATAAATAATTTTCTGATTTCTCCCACTCTCATCGCTGATGCTATCAGTACCTGCGTTACTTGAAGTAGCTCCTCCGTAACTCCTCCTAAAACGACGTCATCCTCACTAGTGGTGACGCCACGTATAAGTCAGGGTGTTCCTAGGAACACCTTGACTTGAAAAAAAAAAAAAAAAAAAAACATTTTATACTTAATCTGTATTAGGAACACCCTAATCACAAAATTAGGAACACCCTCAGTAACAAAATTAGGAAAACCCTCAAATTAAAAAAAAAAATTTATGTTCTACTTCCAAGCAAAAAAAAAAAAAAAAAAGCCCAAAAAAAATTTGAACTAAAATCTGAAAAAAAAAAAAAAAAATGTAATAGAGCCAAGCCCACAGCAAGCCAAGCCCATGGCGAGCCCAATAGATTACACAGTAGCCCGTAGCCCATGAATTCTTCAAAAAAAAAAAAAAAAAAATAGAGAACAGAAATTAACCCACGCCACAGTCACGTCGCTGGCAGGGAAATCAGAAACCAAACCCCAAACCCCAATACAGCCAGTCCACGAGCAAAGCAAAACAAACCCCAACTAAGTTAGTGTTTATCTCAAAAAAAAAAAAAAAAAAGGCTCCCAATACAGAGAAAACCAAAACAAACCCCAGCATACACTGCCCACAGACGGTCACGTCGCCGTCGCTCGAAGACCGCTCGTCGTCGCCGTTGCAGTCTCGCAGATCGGTGCTCGATGCTCGCCGCTCGCTGCCTCGCCCTCATCGCAGTCTCGCAGTCGTCGCCGTCACAGATCGCAGATCGCAGTCTCGCTGGTCGGACCTCGGTGCTCGCCGCTCGGACCTCGGTGCTCACCGATCGGACCTCGTGCTGGGCATTTCTCTCTCTTTTTCTCTAAGTCTCTCAGTTTCTCTCTTTACCTATGAAATGCAAAACTGAAATGACAAATGAATAACAATTTCTCTCTCTTTATTCTTTAATACCGGTAACTCTCTCTCTCTCTCTCTCTCTACATAATTATATGCTTTTGCCTTTTTTTTTTTTTTTTTTTGTGTGTTGGTGTAATGGTGTTCACCAACACCATTACACCAACACACTGACCAATAGGATTAGGACAAATTCAAAAACACAAAAAAAAAAAAAAAAAAAGAAGCAAAAGCAAGCAGTTGGTCAGATTGGCTGGCCGAATTGCTTGCTTTTGCCTCTCTTCTTCTTCTTCTTCTTCTTCTTCTTTTTTTTTTTTTTTTTTTTTTTTTTTTTTTTTTTTTTTTTGGAATTTGGCCTTATCTTCCCTGTTGCCTGTTGGTGTTGGTTCGTGTGTAACGTGTGTTGGTGTTGGTCAATGTGTTGGTAATATATTGATTGTCTTTTAGTGTGATGTAAATTATCTATTGTGATTGTGAAATTTTCTGATTGGCAGGTTATTGTTTGTGATTGCTAATAAGACAAATAAAAGACAAACAAAATATAATAAATTAAAGTAGTATAATTAATGACAAACAAATTAAAGCAATATAGTTTATTGTTACGCTAAATAACAATAATTAAAGCTATATAATTAAATTAATTAATACATTATAAAAGACAAATAAATTAAATTATGTTAGGCTAAATAACAATTAATAATTTTATAATTAATGAAACAACAGTATAACAAATTATAATTTATAAAAGAAAAACAAATTAATGAAACAACTAAACAATAATAATTAATAATTTTATTAATATTTCTATAGTTTATTGTTTATTCTTTTGCTAGAATTATGAACAAATATTTGATAAGAAAACCACGTACCTAATCGAATGGGAGATCAATTAATGAATGATTGCTTAGTTGTGTATATTGAAGAAGATGTAGCTTGTAGCATTGATAATGAGACGATTATGCAACGATTTTAAAAGATGAAAACTCGTAAAAGGCAATTGTAAATTTTATATATTTGCGTATTTTTTGATTATTGTTATTGTCAATATATAAATTTTTTTTATTAAGTTATATAATTTATGCTTATTGAATAACAGCCTGAAAAAATTTTCTGGAGTTGTCACTGGTACTCACAACCCTCTACAACTCTCTCTAAGCCCTGGCCAGAAGCCCCCCTTCTCTCTCTCTCTAAAAAAGCGGCAATGTCAGACAACAACAACAACAACAACAAAAAATTGATTGGATGGGAGTCTTTACCTTCTGAGATTGCAACCGATATCTTCCTACGCTTACCTATCAAATCCATAATCATCTGCACCTCTGTTTCAAAAGCATGGAAATCCCTAATCCAAAACCCAACTTTCATTTCCACCCATCTCCACCATTCCCACAACAAAAACAAAAACCTCCTCCTCTTCATCCTCTACTCACACACTCACAAAGAATCCTACGCTTTGCATAACGAAGATGATCCTGATTTCACCCAACTAGCCAGGCATTTGTCAATGGGGCTCTGCATTGGGTTCCTTTTAGGAGTGCTGATGATTATTTGGTGTTCGATTTGGGCAATGAGGTCTTTCGCGAAATACTTCTGCCACAACTTCCAGATTATACAAGTAAATTTGCGGGTTTGCTGTCAGTTTCTGTTTCCACATATGGGAATTCCATTGCCTTGTTTCAAAATGGCTATTTTAGTTTGGTAAAGGGGTGTCAAACTGGTGATTTCTATTTGTGGGTCATGGAGGAGTATGGTGTTGCGTCTTCGTGGACCAAAGTTTTAAAAATTGGGGAGGGTTTACCAAGGCCAATAGGTTTTAAAAGGAATGGTGAGGTTGTATTGTTATCATATGATGGGCAACTCGTATCGTGGGTTCCTTGGAGCACAGAGTTCAAGCATCTTGAGATTATTGGATATGAGGATACTTTTGTTGATTGTTATGTTGAGAGTCTAGTTTTGCTCGAAAAGGTTGCCAACGGTACAGTTACATACTGAGGAAACTCGGTAAGATGCATTTCATGCTTATCTTTTTTTATGGTTTTTCATTTTATTCTTTACATATATTTGGCGTTGATAATACATTAGATATGAATATATAATGATTGATACGTTACTGTTCTATAAATTCTTAAGCTGATTGATTACCTTTTAATGAAGTGGCTTTATTGTTAGGATAAATAGCTTATCAAGGTTGTGGTCGGTGATAGTTGAGTACATACCATGTATTCTTCAAATTTTCTTTAATGTAATAATAAAGAAAAAGGAGTGGTTAGTGTTGATTATCAACTTTGAGCAAGCTTATTTATTTATCCAAGTTCAATGTTTTCTGCAACTTATGGTTTATACAATGTATGCATAGAAGGGCTCAAACTTTTTCTTTGATGGCAATCTATGGTGACCTCTTTTAACTTAATGTTTTCAAACATACTAAAAGTTCTTCACATTCTCCTTGTGTTATTTATGTAAAAGTTTCTCATTCTGTCAAATTTAATTTGTTTATGCTAAAGATTTTTCTTGTACATTTTTAAAATCTTCTATTGCCATAGATGCCTATCTTCTTGCTGAATTTACTGAAAAACATTCCCATAAAGACGTGTTCATTGAGAAAGCAGCTTACCAGCTAGTATTGCTTGCTTTGGGTGATTAATGATTATGAATTGAAAATGAACTGTCTATACTCTTCTCCTGGATCTATTTTGTTATCTTTCCTTACTTAGCATGGTTTGTGTCATTTTTTTAGTCCCAATAAAGTAATTAGGCTTAGATGGATTATTTTGTTGACCCCATTTCATCCCATTGTTTGTATTTTCCCTCTCTTAATCTCTTGTTGATGAGTTTAGATTTCTATTGCGCAATTGTACGAATTAGAAACAAAAGGTCAATACCACTGGAAACAGTAAAGTGAAAAATTAGCTAAATAGAAGACATCAACTTAAAACTACTATTGTATCAATGCGTAATTTGTATCTGGAATTTGAAGAATTTAAATTTTTTTATTTTTCTTCTTTTTTTTTTGGGGGGGGGGGGGGGGGGGGGTGGGATGGGGGGTTGTTGCTTGGACTAGATTGTTGGTCTGCCTAAGCTTATGTTTTGCTTGCTCAAACATATTCATATGTGCCACTTACGTCTCATATAGGACTTAAAAAGGTTTCCCCCCTAGTGTGTTTGATATGGTGCCTTTGGTTTGGTGTTGCTCTCCAATTGGTTGTTTGGTCTTATTTGATGACCAGCTATTATGGTTAAATACAATTATGTGTGTGTGGTATTTTCTTTTTTGACCAGTAATTCTGTTATTCTTGTATTATGGCATATTTTATGAATATTTGTATGTTCCAAGAGCAAATGTAAGTTATAGTTTTCCAAAAAATGAGCTTCCAAGTGATGTTTATGTTGATTTATACGCCTGTCATATTTGGAGCTATCTTGTCCAACCCATTATGTGGTGATTTATAAGACTATTCATTTGTGATTTAAAAAAGTCACATCACTCATTAAAAAAGTCATGTGATCCTCAAATTTTCTTGTTTTTCTTATAAAAAAAATTGTTTAATCCTTAAGTTTTATTAATTTTCACATTACGTTTTTTACTTTGTCTCCACCTTCCTTCCCTGTGGAAAAAATTCACTTAAAATGCTAATAACTTTTGGGTAGAAAGGATTATTGGCAGGTATGGTTCCTGTGCATCAATATGCTTATATATTGTTTAAATTTGCTGAAAGGTTAGACTGTTTATTTGTGTTATTGTGTGCAATTGTCTTGCTAATTAAAATGGTGGTCTTATAAAACAATTATATGAGTTTAACTAGAAAACTTTTGTTATCTGGTTTATAGTTTTTATCAGCTTTGAATGGCACAGGACAAATGCTGCGAGTTTTGAGATATAAATGGTGGTGGTATATGTTTTGCACGGAATGCCTCATATCTTGTTAGAGCTTGTGATATCTCTATGGATGATGAATTGGTGAACCCATTATTACACATATTTTATGAAATGCACTTTGATTAATCCAAGTGCAGATTGGTAGCGAATGAATACAAGTTCTGTTTAGAACAACTTGGAGATGATGATGATGATAAACTTTGTAGTGTGAGATCCGGCTACAATATGAATACATGTTATATTTAATTAATGAATTTGAATTTGGAAAAGTGTACTTGAGGAGGGGAAAGAAGTATTGTCACCCTGATTTTCTAAAAGATGTATTAATTCTAACTGAACTCCATTCCTCCATTCTTAGGCTGCCAAAAGGTCATCTCCAAGGGCAGTACCAAGGCTCCTAGTTTGTTTCCTAATGTAGGTAGTTACGACTTAAAATTCAAACTGTTGCTATTCTATATGTTAATATAAATAACGTAAATTTGTTGAGAACAAGGAGTGCATCTATTTATTTGTTTATAAAGAGCAGCTATGTTTTGATTGTATTAAATAATATCATTTCTTAATTAAAATGGTTCGCTGTATTAATGTGTTCATATCTCTAATCTCATGTAACTGGTAATATTTTTAGTTTGATTGAAGTTAGATCATTATGGTGTCCTTAGTTATGCATTAATTCTTTTCTTAGCCCATTTTGCTTAATGTTGCCTATGCTTGTACAGGAAAGGATCTTAGGGACTTTTTGATGATATTAGAAGAGATTATCTTTTGTTGGATGTCTAGAAAAGGGGAGCTTCCTGTTGTACAATTTTGAAAGAACATTAAATTCAAACAAATTTACGAAAGAGAAGCAACTAGCAGTGCTTATCAAGCATATAGTTTTAACTTTGCAAATTCCTTACTTGCCCTTGAATGACTTTATTATCTAACATAATAGATGAGCAATGAACATTTGAAGTTTGAACCTTGTTGCCTTTTTTTAAATGGCACAATGCATGATGGAAGAAAGTTTTTACTCTTTAACTATACTAGAGGGTAATCAGAAATATCCTATGACAAACAATTTTTGCTTTAGCTTCATTTTGTTAAGTCTACTCTCCCTCCGCCCCCCTTTCTGTTTTGCTTTTTAGGAATACTAATGGCATATTTTGTTAATATTTTTACATTCCAAGACTAAATGTAAGTCATAGTTTTCCAAAAATGAGCTTCCAAGTAATGTTTGTGTTGATTTATACGCCTGTTTGCATGTTAGAATTGTGTAATTCATGTTCAATATATTGCAGTTGTTTGTGTGCCATAATAATAAATTAGTAAAATACTGCAATTTATGATCTCATATGTAAGTTAGAAAGAATATTGCTTAAATTTACTGATTTTATGATCCTTACTAATGAGGGCACTTCCAACACTGATCATGCAAGTTTATGGAATTTCCTTTTTGAAGTTTTCTTATTGAGGAATTTGGTGTGAAATTATCACTCAAATATAAAATTAGTTTGGTTTTGTTGTCACTAACCACAAACTAGATTTGGGGGCTAGCATTTGGTCTCATGCTAACTATATTTTTTTTACTAGTGCTAATAACTCAGGGCTCTTTTTTTATGAAGCTTCTGTCATCTTAGGATATTTGGATGAAAACTGACAGTGGTTGGCAACATTAAGCTCTCAGATATTCTTTGTTTTTGCATTGACTTGGGAATGAAATTGGGAATTGCAACCCTTAATTGAGACTTGGTTAATGAAGCTTGACCCATTTTTATCAGCTCAAGCAATTTAACCAATTTTTATAATCACCCTATAACTTGGATCCATAAAATTATTCTTTAATGTGCTAAGTTTATGTAATTTTTTTATTTGCTCTTTGTCCTAGATTTTTCTTTGTGGTAGACTTAAATGTTTTGTAGCTAGTGACAAGTAACTTATTTTCATTTGATGTCTAATGATAATTGGTTGAATTGCTTTGGAACTGTAATAGATTTACTATAATTGCTTGGGGGCCAAAGAGGACACTTACACTTCTACCTATCTACATGCTGATAACTTGTTTGAACACTTGGTTCTCAACTTGGAAAATTGTGCCGTTAACAGATCAGTAGAGTTGTGTATCTTGCTGAATCATTTGAGCGGCTAGTCGTAAAAGCATGACTATGTCCTCAACAATATAAACTATGTTGGAAAAAATGAATTTTAGATTAAGCAATGCATCTGCACAGTTTCTTATAAAATTTTATTGAATGGTTCCCTGAGTAAAATTCTTTCCCTCAATGTGGCTCTAGGCAAGGGGATCCTCTTTTGCTTTATAATTGCCCTATTTTTGTTCAAGGTACTAATGAAATGCAACATAGTGTTTTGAAAATTTTGAGGTGGTATTTTTTGTAATTTTTTCTAGAGACATTGTAGGGAGCAGGTGAATTCATTTACTAAAGTGGAATTTTATCTGTGCTCATCTAAAAGAAAGATCGGGGGATAGGAATTAGGATGTAGAAAATGGGTCCTTTGAATAAGGTTTGATAGCAAAGCAGTTCTGTTATAAAGGAGTTATTTGTAATCCAAAATGTTTTGTGCATAAGGAGTTAGTGGCTAAGTACTGTAAAGGAAAGCAGTTTTAGTTTCAAGTTTAAGCGCTCTGACTATTTGGTTGGAAAGGTGTCCTGTCTTGAAGATATTCAGCTTTGGCTGAAACTAAATGGTGTATTGGAGATGGTACTTCAGTTTCGCTGAATCGTCTACTTGGTTTAAGTTGAAGGGTAGATTGAAAAATGAGAGTTTTTATGGTAACTATAGATCTAATTGATCATGATAGATTGTGTTGGAAATTTTCTCTCACTAGGAAACTTTTCCAACCTACAGTGGTAGGTGAAATATGTAAGATTTCATTGTATAAGGGGAAAGGACAAGTTAATCTGGCCACACTCTGAATCTGGTCTGTCCTTTATAGTGATAAAAGGGTATTTCTTATCAAAAAGACTATACTTTGGAAGATAATGATGGTTCTGATGTTTCTGCATGGCTGAATTCCTTTTGGGCCAGATTTGAGAGCTTGATATTACCTTTAAGAGTCTGTTAGGAAACAACCTATTTAGCTGAAATTAAAAATTTCTTACTGAAAGTACTTTAGATAAAGTTAAATGTTAGCTAAAATAGTATAGTGAAACCTATAATAGTACCAAAAAGAGCAATGAGACTCAAGAATAGTAGCAAATATAAGCTAAATTGTAAAAGAAGTTGCCCAATATAAGCTTAACCCAAACACAACCTAAATGTCTTATTTTTATGTGGAAATAATTAATAATGATTTGTTTGTGAAGTTAGACCTAAATTAGAAGACAAGTTGTAGTTTCTAATTCATGCTTGCTGTCTTGTGAATATGGGGAAATTGTGAATCATTTGTTTTTCTCTTGTCCAATTGCAGAAGCACTTTGGTTTGCTTCAATGTGTGGTATTGGAGAGGAATTTTTTTTTTTTTATTTTTTTATTTTTTTTTATATACATTTAAAAAAAAATTAGGGGTTGGAGTTAGTTAGAATAGATTCTTTGCAACTCCAATTAGTGAGGGTTAGGTTAGAGAAAGGGCCACATGTTCTCTTTGAAAATAATGCAGTTATTTTTCTTGTTATGGAGGTTACCAACTTTTGCATCTAGTTCCTTTTATTTTTCCCTCATTTAGGTTGTTGTTTCTCTACTGAATAGCTTTTCTCTACTATTCCATTTGGGAATAGCTTATTTAGCTAAAATTGAAAATTTTTTACTGAAAGCATTGTGGATGAAGCTAAAAGGTAGCTGAAATAGTACATTGGGGTTCATAAATAGTACTAAAAAGTGCAATAGTGTTATAAATAGTAGCAAAAATAAGCTAAAATAAGCTAAATTAAAATAATAAAAAAATGGCATTTAAGCTAATGTCAAACGCAATCTATATAATTTTCTGGTTAGGAGGCAGCAATAAGTTGTAGGCATTGGAAACCTTTCCTTATAGACATCCCCTTAATCCCACACCAATGATGTGAACGTGGAATTTAATCCAAAATCCAAACACAAGTCCTAAAAAAATCTACCAGGAAGCTAAGTTAACATAGGTCCTAACACAAATGCTGAAATTTATTTCATCTTATAACGTGCTAATGTTCTTAGTTTTTTTCTTTTGGTCAAAGTTATCTTTTACTAACTAATAGCTAAAAGAATAAGTTTTTGGTGTTATATGAATGGAAATAATACATTGAGTGACCAATTATTGTTGAGTAAGGGATATCAAAAAATTTATTGTTGAAGAAGGGATAGCCCTACAGGTAAGACACATTGAACACTCTGGTGTGTCTATATATATATATATATATATATATATATAGACACACACACATACCCTTAACTTTTTTATTTTTTTTTATAAACGTATACACGTTTAACTAATAGCTAGGGAAGTATTACTTAGAGCATGTTAACGAATAATACCAACCTTAAATTTTAGTGTTTTGTGGTCGCATGGTTGGCTTTGGCTTTGTTTTCAAATGTTTTATCTTGCTTGTAAAAAACAGTTGATGTCATGTTATATTTATAATAATATTATATTCATATTATGTCTTCTCTTATTAATTGCCATTTATTAAGTACCATGATATCTACCTATTATATAATTGTGTAATTGTTGGCATGAGAATATATGCTTTTAGCTCATTTACCTTTGCCCCCACCTTCCTTGGTACACATGTTCATTTGGCTTGGACTACTTAATACGTGAATTCCCCAAAACCACAAAATATTGGTGTAGGTTTTTTCCTTATGGTTACTACACTAATTAGTGTTCATTTATCTATTTCTAGTGTTAAATGAAAAAGAAGAATGAACTTACAGTTCTTCATTTTTTGAAGAAACTTGTGCAATCATAGTTGGCGATTAGCTGTGAAAAAGTAATAGACTTTAACTCAGTAAATGAAAAGATTCAAAAACTTTTTGATGGTGTCTAAATTCTTAGTATGAAATTAGTTCACTATGTCACAATGGTTATTTATGTTGAACACCTTTTGTGGCTACACTATTCTTATGTTAATATTTCTAGATGGTTTCAGTGTGTTTACATAAATTATTCAGCACTTAACTTTGTCAGCCATGACTGTACTTTGATAAAGATGCGAGTGTTATGCCTATTTAAAACATTGAATTAGAGGCCATCTTTCAATGCAAGGTAGCAACGTTGGTCCTGACATTTTATAAGCAACAAACAACCAAACTAACTTCGAAAACACCTTCCACTGGACAATACTATTTCAACACTAGATGCATATCCATATATTCCGTGTCATAAGAAGCAGCCTGATGAAAAATCTGTGATGAAACCGGGTTTGTCCCATTGACACGACTTTCATTTCAAGTAATTTCTGCTAACATCATGGTTCTTGGACGCTCCTATCCAAGTGGTGGGTGTGCATCATTTAGCTTTTTGGCCAAAATTGAAGGAATAATTGTTGGACAATGGCAAGTCTATTATATACATGTTGGATACTCTAATCCAACACCTCATGGTCCTACGGGCATAAATGAACCTGCATTATTGTTCAGTATATTGAAATTCTGCTTTTTTTTGCAAAAGTGTCAATTTAAAAAAACGCTTAATGAAATTGGGAAATTTTTTTTTTATATATAAATAAAGTTTTTGGTAAAAGCAATTAGAAAAAATAAGTAATAAGTTGGATTATAAATGCATCCCAAACGCACATGAATCTCTAGTAATTAATAGTTTCTAAGAACTAAAAATCATAGCAACAATAATATATGTCATTCAACGCTAGAAAAAGAAAAATATGAAGTTCAAAAACAAAAAGAAAGAAAAGAAAAAAATTCAACATATCTTTTTTAAAGTCAAATTCGATAAGTAATTTCTGTGAACTGCTTTTCCTAAGAAGAAATTTCTATCAACTTGAGAGTACTTTTGCAGTTCTTGGACACTCCAATCCAAAGTGGTGGGGTGCATAATAGTTTTTCCCATCATTAAGTAGCTTATAGCCAATCTTGACCGAATCATTCTTGGAAAATGCTACCCAAACATGTTGGATACTCTCATCCTTGGAAAATTCCACCCAAACATTTTTAATTTTATTTTTACAAATACAACCCAAAATGTGTTGGATATTCTAAATCCTACTTACACAAAAAAAAATCGACCCCTATTTTGGATGGACATTTCATTGATTCAAAAATGCCCCTAAACCCCTTGGTTTAAAAAGAGAAAAAACTAAAAGACAACCCGATAAAATTGCATCCCTAACTCTCATGTACAACAGTGCCTACATAATAGGACCATTTTCTTGTTAGTTTTCAAATTTAATCCAAACTTCAAATTTATTCGGTCAAGAATTTTAATTTTTAATTTTTAAAATATGTTTAGTAGAGGATTCTACTAACCACAAGTAATATATCCTAAACTCTCAATCACGGTTTTTCATTTTATTTTTACAAAACCCTATGCTTTAGGGTTACCGAAATTGAACGTCATAGTAACACTTGAAAAGAAATTTTCTATGATGGTTTTTATGTTAAAGTGTGACAATTTTGATTTTCTTTTAATGGGTGTAGATGTCGTGGCATATCCAATCTAACCGTCTTGCCATCAAATTTTTACTACTTATCAAAAAACATTTATGAGAAAATTTTTCTTTACATGAATATAGGTTTCCTTTTCTTGAAAATTAACAAGTCATTATCTCTAATTCAGATATATCTCACACAATTTTCTTTTTAAAAAAAAGATATATCTCATACACGTTAGACACATTTCCTAAAAATTAGTACACACTATCTCTATTTAAAAATATCTCACACCTCTCTTTTTATTTTAGATTGTCTCTCCATTTGTTCCCACCCTTATTTTGGTGGTAGTTTTGTACCGCAAAAAGAATCAAGTTCTATCTTTGTGTTATTTATTTCATTTTGTTTACAGTGGTGGCTGTTGTTGTATTTAGTTTAATATGTTAATAATTATGGTTTTTTTCCTTCCTTTTTTTCTAAATTAGTTTTTATGAACAGGTTGTGAGTAGGATTGCTTTGCCATTGGAGTCCAATACAATATAAGTGGAGTAAAGATGGGTAGGTGGCCCTGGTGGAAATTAATAGCTTTTAGCCAATCTTGACCAAATGATTCTTGGAAAATACTCTCCAAATGTGTGGGTACACAAAAAAATTAGCTGGTTTCTTAATTTATTGATAGAAATAATCATCAAGAAGTGGAGTGGACATCATAAATTTAAATTCTACTATATTTATATAAAAAAAAAATTTCAATTTCCCAAAGAAATAAATTCAAGTAATTTGTGTCAACATGACGGTTCTTGTACACTCCTATCCAAGTGGTGGGTGTGCATCATTTAACTTCTTGGCCAAAATTGATGGAATGATTGTTGGACAATGCCAAGTCTATCATATACGTGTTGGTCTTGTTGGATACTCTAATCCAACACCTCATGGTCCTACAGGCATAAATGAACTTGCATTATTGTTCAATTTTTTGAAATTATTATTATTATTTTTTTTAAAGTGTCAGTTTAAAAAAATGCTTAATGAAAAAAAAATGTTTGGTAAAAGCTGTTAGAAAAAATAAGCAATAAGTCGGCTTATAATACATCCCAAATGAGCATGAATCTTTAGTAATTAATAGTTTATGAGAACTAAAAATCGTAGCAACAATAATACATGCCATTCAACACTAGAAAAAGAAAAATATGATGTTCAAAAACAAAAACAAACAAAAAGAAATAAATTCAACATCCCTTTCTGTTAGTCAAATTGGACAAGTTATTCTGTCAACTGCTTTTTTCTAAGAAGAAATTTCTATGAACTTGAGAGACAAGAACACTTTACAACTTTTGCATTTCTTGGACACTCCTATCCAAGTGGTGGGGATGCATAATAGTTTTTCCCATCATTAAGTAGCTTTTAGCCAATCTTGACCGAATCATTCTTGGAAAATGCTACCCAAACGTGTTGGATACTCTCATCCTTGGAAAATTCCACCCAAAGATTTTTAATTTTATTTTTACAAATACAACCCAAAATGTGTTGGATATTCTAAATCCTACTTACACAAAAAAAAAATCTACCCATATTTTGGATGGACATTTCATTGATTCAAAAATGCCCCTAAACCCCTAGGTTTAAAAAGAGAAAAAACTAAAAGACAATCCGATAAAACTGCATCCCTAACTCTCATGTACAACAGTGCCTACATAATAGGACCATTTTCTTGTTAGTTTTCAAATTTAATCCAAACTTCAAATTTATTCGGTCAAGAATTTTAATTTTTAATTTTTAAAATTTTTTTAGTAGAGGATTCTACTAACCACAAGTAATATATTCTAAACTCTAAATCATGGTTTTTCATTTTATTTTTAAAAAACCCTATGCTTTAGGGTTACCGAAATTGAATGTAATAGCAACACTTGAAAAGAAATTTTCTATGACGGTTTTTATGTTAAAGTGTGACAATTTTGACTTTCTTTTAATGGGTGTAGATGTCGTGGCATATCCAATCTAACCGTCTTGCCATCAAATTTTTAATACGTATCAAAAAAAATTTATGAGAAAATTTTTCTTTACATGAATATAGGTTTCCTTTTCTTGAAAATTAACAAGTCATTATCTCTAATTTAGATATATCTCACACAATTTTCTTTTTAAAAAAAAGATATATCTCATACACGTTAGACACATTTCCTAAAAATTAGTACACACTATCTCTATTTAAAAATATCTCACACCTCTCTTTTTATTTTAGATTGGCTCTCCATTTGTTCCCACCCTTATTTTGGTGGTAGTTTAGTACCGCAAAAAGAATCAAGTTCTATCTTTGTGTTATTTATTTCATTTTGTTTACAGTGGTGGCTGTTGTTGTATTTAGTTTAATATGTTAATAATTATGGTTTTTTTCCTTCCTTTTTTTCTATATTAGTTTTTATGAACAGGTTGTGAGTAGGATTGCTTTGCCATTGGAGTCCAATACAATATAAGTGGAGTAAAGATGGGTAGGTGGCCCTGGTGGAAATTAATAGCTTTTAGCCAATCTTGACCAAATGATTCTTGGAAAATACTCTCCAAATGTGTGGGTACACAAAAAAATTAGCTGGTTTCTTAATTTATTGATAGAAATAATCATCAAGAAGTGGAGTGGACATCATAAATTTAAATTCTACTATATTTATATAAAAAAAAATTTTAATTTCTCAAAGAAATAAATTCAAGTAATTTGTGTCAACATGACGGTTCTTGTACACTCCTATCCAAGTGGTGGGTGTGCATCATTTAACTTTTTGGCCAAAATTGATGGAATGATTGTTGGACAATGCCAAGTCTATCATATACGTGTTGGTCTTGTTGTATACTCTAATCCAACACCTCATGGTCCTACAGGCATAAATGAACTTGCATTATTGTTCAATTTTTTGAAATTATTTATTTATTTATTTTTTTTTAAGTGTCAGTTAAAAAAAATGCTTAATGAAAAAAAAAATGTTTGGTAAAAGCTGTTAGAAAATATAAGCAATAGGTCGGCTTATAATACATCCCAAATGAGCACGAATCTTTAGTAATTAATAGTTTATGACAACCAAAAATCGTAGCAACAATAATAAATGCCATTCAACACTAGAAAAAGAAAAATATGATGTTCAAAAACCAAAAAAAAAAAAAAAACAAAAAGAAATAAATTCAACATCCCTTTCTTTTAGTCAAATTGGACAAGTAATTCTGTCAACTGCTTTTTTCTAAGAAGAAATTTTTATGAACTTGAGAGACAAGAACACTTTACTACTTTTGCAGTTCTTGGAAACTCCTATCCAAGTGGTGGGGATGCATAATAGTTTTTCCCATCGTTAAGTAGCTTTTAGCCAATCTTGACCGAATCATTCTTGGAAAATGCTACCCAAACGTGTTGGATACTCTCATCCTTGGAAAATTCCACCCAAACATTTTTAATTTTATTTTTACAAATACAACCCAAAATGTGTTGGATATTCTAAATCCTACTTACACAAAAAAAAAAAAATCTACCCCTATTTTGGATGGACATTTCATTGATTCAAAAATGCCCCTAAACCCCTAGGTTTAAAAAGTGAAAAAACTAAAAGACAACCCGATAAAACTGCGTCCCTAACCCTCATGTACAACAGTGCCTACATAATATGACCATTTTCTTGTTAGTTTCCAAATTTAATCCAAACTTCAAATTTATTCGGTCAAGAATTTTAATTTTTAATTTTTAAAATTTGTTTAGTAGAGGATTCTACTAACCACAAGTAATATATCCTAAACTCTAAATCATGGTTTTTCATTTTATTTTTCAAAAAGCCTATGCTTTAGGGTTACCGAAATTGAATGTAAGAGCAACACTTGAAAAGAAATTTTCTATGACGGTTTTTATGTTAAAGTGTGACAATTTTGATTTTCTTTTAATGGGTGTAGATGTCGTGGCATATCCAATCTAACTGTCTTGCCATCAAATTTTTACTACGTATCAAAAAAAATTTATGAGAAAATTTTTCTTTACATGAATATAGGATTCCTTTTCTTGAAAATTAACAAGTCATTATCTCTAATTTAGATATGTCTCACACAATTTTCTTTTTAAAAAAAAGATATATCTCATACACGTTAGACACATTTCCTAAAAATTAGTACACACTATCTCTATTTAAAAATATCTCACACCTCTCTTTTTATTTTAGATTGTCTCTCCATTTGTTCCCACCCTTATTTTGGTGGTAGTTTAGTACCGCAAAAAGAATCAAGTTCTATCTTTGTGTTATTTATTTCATTTTGTTTACAGTGGTGGCTGTTGTTGTATTTAGTTTAATATGTTAATAATTATGGTTTTTTTCCTTCCTTTTTTTCTAAATTAGTTTTTATGAATAGGTTGTGAGTAGGATTGCTTTGCCATTGGAGTCCAATACAATATAAGTGGAGTAAAGATGGGTAGGTGGCCCTGGTGGAAATTAATAGCTTTTAGCCAATCTTGACCAAATGATTCTTGGAAAATACTCTCCAAATGTGTGGGTACACAAAAAAATTAGCTGGTTTCTTAATTTATTGATAGAAATAATCATCAAGAAGTGGAGTGGACATCATAAATTTAAATTCTACTATATTTATATAAAAAAAAAATTTTAATTTCTCAAAGAAATAAATTCAAGTAATTTGTGTCAACATGACGGTTCTTGTACACTCCTATCCAAGTGGTGGGTGTGCATCATTTAACTTTTTGGCCAAAATTGATGGAATGATTGTTGGACAATGCCAAGTCTATCATATACATGTTGGTCTTGTTGTATACTCTAATCCAACACCTCATGGTCCTACAGGCATAAATGAACTTGCATTATTGTTCAATTTTTTGAAATTATTTATTTATTTATTTTTTTTTAAAGTGTCAGTTTAAAAAAATGCTTAATGAAAAAAAAAAATGTTTGGTAAAAGCTGTTAGAAAAAATAAGCAATAGGTCGGCTTATAATACATCCCAAATGAGCATGAATCTTTAGTAATTAATAGTTTATGAGAACTAAAAATCGTAGCAACAATAATACATGCCATTCAACACTAGAAAAAGAAAAATATGATGTTCAAAAAAAAAAAAAAAAAAAAAACAAAAAGAAATAAATTCAACATCCCTTTCTTTTAGTGAAATTGGACAAGTAATTCTATCAACTGCTTTTTTCTAAGAAGAAATTTCTATGAACTTGAGAGACAAGATCACTTTACTACTTTTGCAGTTCTTGGAAACTCCTATCCAAGTGGTGGGGATGCATAATAGTTTTTCCCATCATTAAGTAGCTTTTAGCCAATCTTGACCGAATCATTCTTGGAAATTGCTACCCAAACGTGTTGGATACTCTCATCATTGGCAAATTCCAGCCAAACATTTTTAATTTTATTTTTACAAATACAACCCAAAATGTGTTGGATATTCTAAATCCTACTTACGCAAAAAAAAAATCTACCCCTATTTTGGATGGACATTTCATTGATTCAAAAATGCCCCTAAACCCCTAGGTTTAAAAAGAGAAAAAACTAAAAGACAACCCGATAAAACTGCATCCCCAACTCTCATGTACAACAGTGCCTACATAATAGGACCATTTTCTTGTTAGTTTTCAAATTTAATCCAAACTTCAAATTTATTCGGTCAAGAATTTTAATTTTTAATTTTTAAAATTTGTTTAGTAGAGGATTCTACTAACCACAAGTAATATATCCAAAATTCTCAATCATGGTTTTTCATTTTATTTTTAAAAAACCCTATGCTTTAGGGTTACCGAAATTGAACGTAATAGTAGCACTTGAAAAGAAATTTTCTATGACGGTTTTTATGTTAAAGTGTGACAATTTTGATTTTCTTTTAATGGGTGTAGATGTCGTGGCATATCCAATCTAACCGTCTTGCCATCAAATTTTTACTACTAATCAAAAAAAATTCATGAGAAAATTTTTCTTTTCATGAATATAGGTTTCCTTTTCTTGAAAATTAACAAGTCATTATCTCTAATTTAGATATATCTCACACAATTTTCTTTGTAAAAAAAAGACATATCTCATACACGTTAGACACATTTCCTAAAAATTAGTACACACTATCTCTATTTAAAAATATCTCACACCTCTCTTTTTATTTTAGATTGGCTCTCCATTTGTTCCCACCCTTATTTTGGTGGTAGTTTAGTACCGCAAAAAGAATCAAGTTCTATCTTTGTGTTATTTATTTCATTTTGTTTACAGTGGTGGCTGTTGTCGTATTTAGTTTAATATGTTAATAATTATGGTTTTTTTCCTTCCTTTTTTTCTAAATTAGTTTTTATGAACAGGTTGTGAGTAGGATTGCTTTGCCATTGGAGTCCAATACAATATAAGTGGAGTAAAGATGGGTAGGTGGCCCTGGTGGAAATTAATAGCTTTTAGCCAATCTTGACCAAATGATTCTTGGAAAACACTCTCCAAATGTGTGGGTACACAAAAAAATTAGCTGGTTTCTTAATTTATTGATAGAAATAATCATCAAGAAGTGGAGTGGACATCATAAATTTAAATTCTACTAAATTTATATAAAAAAAAAAAATTTCAATTTCTCAAAGAAATAAATTCAAGTAATTTGTGTCAACATGACGGTTCTTGTACACTCCTATCCAAGTGGTGGGTGTGCATCATTTAACTTTTTGGCCAAAATTGATGGAATGATTGTTGGACAATGCCAAGTCTATCATATACGTGTTGGTCTTGTTGGATACTCTAATCCAACACCTCATGGTCCTACAGGCATAAATGAACTTGCATTATTGTTCAATTTTTTGAAATTACTTATTTATTTATTTTTTTTAAGTGTCAGTTTAAAAAAATGCTTAATGAAAAAAAAAAAGTTTGGTAAAAGCTGTTGGAAAAAATAAGCAATAAGTCGGCTTATAATGCATCCCAAATGAGCATGAATCTTTAGTAATTAATAGTTTATGAGAACTAAAAATCGTAGCAACAATAATACATGCCATTCAACACTAGAAAAAGAAAAATATGATGTTCAAAAACAAAAACAAACAAAAAGAAATAAATTCAACATCCCTTTCTTTTAGTCAAATTGGACAAGTAATTCTGTCAACTGCTTTTTTCTAAGAAGAAATTTCTATGAACTTGAGAGACAAGAACACTTTACTACTTTTGCAGTTCTTGGACACTCCTATCCAAGTGGTGGGGATGCATAATAGTTTTTCCCATCGTTAAGTAGCTTTTAGCCAATCTTGACCGAATCATTCTTGGAAAATGCTACCCAAACGTGTCGGATACTCTCATCCTTGGAAAATTCCACCCAAACATTTTTAATTTTATTTTTACAAATACAACCCAAAATGTGTTGGATATTCTAAATCCTACTTACACAAAAAAAAAATCTACCCCTATTTTGGATGGACATTTCATTGGTTCAAAAATGCCCCTAAACCCCTAGATTTAAAAAGAGAAAAAACTAAAAGACAACCCGATAAAACTGCATCCCTAACTCTCATATACAACAGTGCCTACATAATAGGACCATTTTCATGTTAGTTTTCAAATTTAATCCAAACTTCAAATTTATTCGGTCAAGAATTTTAATTTTTAATTTTTAAAATTTGTTTAGTAGAGGATTCTACTAACCACAAGTAATATATCCTAAACTCTCAATCATGGTTTTTCATTTTATTTTTAAAAAACCCTATGCTTTAGGGTTACCGAATTAATTGAATGTAATCGTAACACTTGAAAAGAAATTTTCTATGACGGTTTTTATGTTAAAGTGTGACAATTTTGATTTTCTTTTAATGGGTGTAGATGTCGTGTCATATCCAATCTAACTGTCTTGCCATCAAATTTTTACTACTTATCAAAAAAAATTTATGAGAAAATTTTTCTTTACATGAATATAGGTTTCCTTTTCTTGGAAATTAACAAGTCATTATCTCTAATTTAGATATATCTCACACAATTTTAGAAAAAAGATATATCTCATACACGTTAGACACATTTCCTAAAAATTAGTACACACTATCTCTATTTAAAAATATCTCACACCTCTCTTTTTATTTTAGATTGTCTCTCCATTTGTTCCCACCCTTATTTTGGTGGTAGTTTAGTACCGCAAAAAGAATCAAGTTCTATCTTTGTGTTATTTATTTCATTTTGTTTACAGTGGTGGCTGTTGTTGTATTTAGTTTAATATGTTAATAATTATGGTTTTTTTCCTTCCTTTTTTTCTAAATTAGTTTTTATGAACAGGTTGTGAGTAGGATTGCTTTGCCATTGGAGTCCAATACAATATAAGTGGAGTAAAGATGGGTAGGTGGCCCTGGTGGAAATTAATAGCTTTTAGCCAATCTTGACCAAATGATTCTTGGAAAATACTCTCCAAATGTGTGGGTACACAAAAAAATTAGCTGGTTTCTTAATTTATTGATAGAAATAATCATCAAGAAGTGGAGTGGACATCATAAATTTAAATTCTACTATATTTATATAAAAAAAAAAAATTTCAATTTCTCAAAGAAATAAATTCAAGTAATTTGTGTCAACATGACGGTTCTTGTACACACCTATCCAAGTGGTGGGTGTGCATCATTTAACTTTTTGGCCAAAATTGATGGAATGATTGTTGGACAATGCCAAGTCTATCATATACGTGTTGGTCTTGTTGGATACTCTAATCCAACACATCATGGTCCTACAGGCATAAATGAACTTGCATTATTGTTCAATTTTTTGAAATTATTTATTTATTTATTTTTTTTAAAGTGTCAGTTTAAAAAAATGCTTAATGAAAAAAAAAATGTTTGGTAAAAGCTGTTAGAAAAAATAAGCAATAGGTCGGCTTATAATACATCCCAAATGAGCATGAATCTTTAGTAATTAATAGTTTATGAGGACTAAAAATGATAGCAACAATAATACATGCCATTCAACACTAGAAAAAGAAAAATATGATGTTCTAAAACAAAACAAAAAAAAAAAAACAAAAAGAAATAAATTCAACATCCCTTTCTTTTAGTCAACTTGGACAAGTAATTCTGTCAACTGCTTTTTTCTAAGAAGAGATTTCTATGAACTTGAGAGACAAGAACACTTTACTACTTTTGTAGTTCTTGGAAACTCCTATCCAAGTGGTGGGGATGCATAATAGTTTTTCCCATCATTAAGTAGCTTTTTGCCAATCTTGACCGAATCATTCTTGGAAAATGCTACCCAAACGTGTTGGATACTCTCATCATTGGAAAATTCCACCCAAAGATTTTTAATTTTATTTTTACAAATACAACCCAAAATGTGTTGGATATTCTAAATCCTACTTACACAAAAAAAAATCTACCCCTATTTTGGATGGACATTTCATTGATTCAAAAATGCCCTTAAACCCCTAGGTTTAAAAAGAGAAAAAACTAAAAGACAACCCGATAAAACTGCATCCCTAACTCTCATATACAACAGTGCCTACATAATAGGACCATTTTCTTGTTAGTTTTCAAAATTAGTCCAAACTTCAAATTTATAGAATTTTAATTTTTAATTTTTAAAATTTGTTTGGTAGAGGATTCTACTAACCACAAGTAATATATCCTAAACTGTCAATCATGGTTTTTCATTTTATTGAAAAACCCTATGCTTTAGGGTTACCGAAATTGAATGTAATAGTAGCACTTGAAAAGAAATTTTCTATGACGGTTTTTATGTTAAAGTGTGACAATTTTGATTTTCTTTTAATGGGTGTAGATGTCGTGGCATAACCAATCTAACCATCTTGCCATCAAATTTTTACTACTTATCAAAAAACATTTATGAGAAAATTTTTCTTTACATGAATATAGATTTCCTTTTCTTGAAAATTAACAAGTCATTATCTCTAATTTAGATATATCTCACACAATTTTCTTTTTTAAAAAAAGATATATCTCATACACGTTAGACACATTTCCCAAAAATTAGTACACACTATCTCTACTTAAAAATATCTCACACCTCTCTTTTTATTTTAGATTGTCTCTCCATTTGTTCCCACCCTTATTTTGGTGGTAGTTTAGTACCGCAAAAAGAATCAAGTTCTATCTTTGTGTTATTTATTTCATTTTGTTTACAGTGGTGGCTGTTGTTGTATTTAATTTTATATGTTAATAATTATGGTTTTTTTCCTTCCTTTTTTTCTAAATTAGTTTTTATGAACAGGTTGTGAGTAGGATTACTTTGCCATTGGAGTCCAATACAATATAAGTGGAATAAAGATGGGTAGGTGGCCCTGGTGGAAATTAATAGCTTTTAGCCAATCTTGACCAAATGATTCTTGGAAAATACTCTCCAAATGTGTGGGTACACAAAAAAATTAGCTGGTTTCTTAATTTATTGATAGAAATAATCATCAAGAAGTGGAGTGGACATCATAAATTTAAATTCTACTATATTTATATAAAAAAAAAATTTCAATTTCTCAAAGAAATAAATTCAAGTAATTTGTGTCAACATGACGGTCCTTGTATACTCCTATCCAAGTGGTGGGTGTGCATCATTTAACTTTTTGGCCAAAATTGATGGAATGATTGTTGGACAATACCAAGTCTATCATATACGTGTTGGTCTTGTTGGATACTCTAATCCAACACCTCGTGGTCCTACAGGCATAAATGAACTTGCATTATTGTTCAATTTTTTGAAATTATTTATTTATTTTTTTTTTTAAAGTGTCAGTTTAAAAAAATGCTTAATGAAAAAAAAAAGTTTGGTAAAAGCTGTTAGAAAAAATAAGCAATAAGTCGGCTTATAATACATCCCAAATGAGCATGAATCTTTAGTAATTAATAGTTTATGAGAACTAAAAATCGTAGCAACAATAATACATGCCATTCAACACTAGAAAAAGAAAAATATGATGTTCAAAAACAAAAACAAACAAAAAGAAATAAATTCAACATCCCTTACTTTTAGTCAAATTGGACAAGTAATTCTGTCAACTGCTTTTTTCTAAGAAGAAATTTCTAAGAACTTGAGAGACAAGAACACTTTACTACTTTTGCATTTCTTGGACACTCCTATCCAAGTGGTGGGGATGCATAATAGTTTTTCCCTTCATTAAGTAGCTTTTAGCCAATCTTGACCAAATCATTCTTGGAAAATGCTACCCAAACGTGTTGGATACTCTCATCCTTGGAAAATTCCACCCAAACATTTTTTATTTTATTTTTACAAATACAACCCAAAATGTGTTGGATATTCTAAATCCTACTTACACAAAAAAAAAAATCTACCCCTATTTTGGATGGACATTTCATTGATTCAAAAATGCCCTTAAACCCCTAGGTTTAGAAAGAGAAAAAACTAAAAGACAACCCGATAAAACTGCATCCCTAACTCTCATGTACAACAGTGCCTACATAATAGGACCATTTTCTTGTTAGTTTTCAAATTTAATCCAAACTTCAAATTTATTCAGTCAAGAATTTTAATTTTTAATTTTTAAAATTTGTTTAGTAGAGGATTCTACTAACCACAAGTAATATATCCTAAACTCTCAATCATGGTTTTTCATTTTATTTTAAAAAACCCTGTGCTTTAGGGTTACCAAAATTGAATGTAATAGTAACACTTGAAAAGAAATTTTCTATGACGGTTTTTATGTTAAAGTGTGACAATTTTGATTTTCTTTTAATGGGTGTAGATGTCGTGGCATATCCAATCTAACCGTCTTGCCATCAAATTTTTACTACTTATCAAAAAAAATTTATGAGAAAATTTTTCTTTACATGAATATAGGTTTCCTTTTCTTGAAAATTAACAAGTCATTATCTCTAATTTAGATATATCTCACACAATTTTCTTTTTAAAAAAACGATATATCTCATACACGTTAGACACATTTCCTAAAAATTAGTACACACTATCTCTATTTAAAAATATCTCACACCTCTCTTTTTATTTTAGATTGTCTCTCCATTTGTTCCCACCCTTATTTTGGTGGTAGTTTAGTACCGCAAAAAGAATCAAGTTCTATCTTTGTGTTATTTATTTCATTTTGTTTACAGTGGTGGCTGTTGTTGTATTTAGTTTAATATGTTAATAATTATGGTTTTTTTCCTTCCTTTTTTTCTAAATTAGTTTTTATGAACAGGTTGTGAGTAGGATTGCTTTGCCATTGGAGTCGAATACAATATAAGTGGAGTAAAGATGGGTAGGTGGCCCTGGTGGAAATTAATAGCTTTTAGCCAATCTTGACCAAATGATTCTTGGAAAATACTCTCCAAATGTGTGGGTACACAAAAAAATTAGCTAGTTTCTTAATTTATTGATAGAAATAATCATCAAGAAGTGGAGTGGACGTCATAAATTTAAATTCTACTATATTTATATATAAAAAAAAATTTCAATTTCTCAAAGAAATAAATTCAAGTAATTTGTGTCAACATGACGGTTCTTGTACACTCCTATCCAAGTGGTGGGTGTGCATCATTTAACTTTTTGGCCAAAATTGATGGAATGATTGTTGGACAATGCCAAGTCTATCATATACGTGTTGTTCTTGTTGGATACTATAATCCAACACCTCATGGTCCTACAAGCATAAATGAACTTGCATTATTGTTCAATTTTTTGAAATTATTTATTTATTTATTTTTTTTAAAGTGTCAGTTTAAAAAAATGCTTAATGAAAAAAAAAATGTTTGGTAAAAGCTGTTAGAAAAAATAAGCAATAAGTCGGCTTATAATACATGCCAAATGAGCATGAATCTTTAGTAATTAATAGTTTATGAGAACTAAAAATCGTAGCAACAATAATACATGCCATTCAACACTAGAAAAAGAAAAATATGATGTTCAAAAACAAAAACAAACAAAAAGAAATAAATTTACATCCCTTTCTTTTAGTCAAATTGGACAAGTAATTCTGTCAACTGCTTTTTTCTAAGAAGAAATTTCTATGAACTTGAGAGACAAGAACACTTTACTACTTTTGCAGTTCTTGGACACTCCTATCCAAGTGGTGGGGATGCATAATAGTTTTTCCCATCATTAAGTAGCTTTTGGCCTATCTTGACTGAATTATTCTAGGAAAATGCTACCCAAACGTGTTGGATACTCTCATCCTTGGAAAATTCTACCCAAACATTTTTGTTTTTATTTTTATGGAAACTATCCAAGTGTGTTGAATATTCTAAATCTTGCTTACACAAAAAATCTACCCCTATTTTGGATGTATAATGCATTGGTTCAAAAATATTTCTACATTCTTAGGTTTAAGTAGAGACAAAACTGAAAGTCAACTCGATAAAAATGCATTTCTAACTCTCATGTATAACATTGCCTATATAATAGAACCATTTTCTCGTTGATTTTCAAATTTAATCTGACTTCAGATTTATTCGGTCAAGAATTTTAACTTTTAATTTTTACAGTTTGTTTAGTAAAGAATTCTACTAACCACAAGTAATTTATCCTAAACTCTCAATCATGGTTTTATATTTATTTTTAAAACCCCCATGCTTTAGGGTAATGGAAATGGAATGTAATAGTAACACTAACAAACGAAATTTTCTACAAGGGTTATTATGTTAAAGTGTGACAATTTTGATTTTTTTTAATGGGTGTAGATGTTGTGGCATAGCCAATCTAATCGTCTTGCCATCAAATTTTTACTACTTATCAAATTAGTACACACTATCTCATACACTTTAGACGCATTTCCTAAAAATGAGTACACACTATCTTTATTTAAAAATATCTCACACCTCTCTTTTTCTTTTACATTGTCTCTCCATTTTTTTCCCACGCTTATTGTGGTGGTAGTTTAGTACTGCAACAAGAGTCAAATTCAATCTTTGGTTTTTTTTTTTTTTTTTTTTTTGTAATTTATTTCATTGGGTTTACAATAGTGGTTTTTGTATTTAGTTTAATATGTTAGTAATTATGGGTTTTTTTTTTCCTACTTAAAAAAAAAAAAAAGTTTTAATGAACAAGATGTGAGTGGGATTGTTTTGCCATTGGACTCCAATATGATATACATGGACTAAAGATGGGCAGATTGTTATCTTTTTATTTTTATTTTTTTATATTTCATTTTATTACTTGATTTGGTTTGAAAGTGTACATTTCTCTTTTATATTACCACCAATGTGATTGTGTTTATATTTAGGTACATGTTGATTTGGTTTGATGTATTCATTTCTTTAATTTTCAATAACTTGTGTTAGGTTCTAAGGTCTTAGGATTTTATGTATTTAGAACTCTAATTTGTAATGTTGGCAAACCATGATTAAAACAATGTATTTAGTCTTATTTAGGCTTGCTCAAAGTTGATTAATTATTGTAAAGTTGGAATCGAGTGGCTGCAGAAGTATTTGTAACTTTCGGCCTGGCTCGATCGATCGAAAATTAGACTCAATCGATTGAAAGTCGGCCAGAACGTTTTTCTGCAAAATTCCAACTCAGCCCAAACTCTATTTAAACGTCTTGGGGTTCAAGTAAAACTCTTATATATATAAGGGAAACCCTAGAACGTTTTTGGGACTTTTGTAGACAGAGATTAGAGTGCCTCTTATGCCTCCTTTTATTAAGGTTTTGTACCCAAACCTCTCTAAGTCTTTGTTGCTCATATTTGCTGTTTATGTGAATCTCTTGTGAGATCTTTGAAGAGTTTTCCTTCACATAAACTTAGGGTTTTCAAGGTAGAGATATTTTCTACATCTTGATGATCAACTTGGTTGCTGCCATTGAAGCTTAAAGAATATCAAGCGTGGGTGCTTGTAGCTGATTGAAGAATTCAAGAAAGAAGGAGTCCGTGGATTCGGAGCTTACACGTGGTCGTGTCAGTAAGTTCTACTGGTGGGTAGTATTAGGAAGTCGAGCGGGGAGCTTGTAGTCCTTTTGTATGAACTTCGATTCTTTCATAGTGGATTCAAGTTTGCCTTGAGGATCGGTGGGTCAAATCCTCCCCAGGTTTTTACCGTGTGGTTTCCTGGGTGATCATATCATTATGTTCTTTATTATTTCCGCTGCTTTATATGTTTTATATGCTTGATATGATTATTTGATTGTTTTAACCTAGAATTGCTTAATTTGACTAAGTAACAACTTGGCTAATTAACTAGGCTATGCAATCTGGTTGTTTTTAAGGGGTCTAAAATCCGAACAACTTGGTATACACCTTTACGATTTGGGTAGAACTATGGAAGAGTGTTATTTTTGCAATCAATGGTTAATGCGAATTTTGTTTTGAATTAAAAGAAATGACACTAAACCCAAAATAAAGTTAAATTTACAGTTTTAACTTATTGATAAAAATAATATGAAAGACAACATAAATTTAAATTCTAGCATATATATAAAAGAAAAAAAAATACATAATCTTGAAAAAAGGAATAACATGTTATAAAAAAAATATATCAATTTCTCAAAGAAATAAATTTCAAATAATTTGTTTCAACTTGACGGTTTTTGGACGCTACTATCTAAGAAGTGGGTCTTTTTGGCAAAGATAGATTGAATGATTGTTGGACAATTCCAAGTCTATCAAATACGTGTTGGATACTCTAATCCAACAAACAACTCATGGTCCTATTATAATCTCATGGTTTGTCCCTTTGGCACGACTTTCATTTCAAAACGTCGTTAGCAGTCATACCACAGTCACAAAAGTTTCCAATTTCCATAATATATAGCCACTTCAAAGCTAAAACCACCATGCCTATGAAATGCGTCACCCCACACTGTTGTAACTTATCCAGGGAACAAATTCCATACCTTAAAGCATGAATAGATGAGTGATCATAAGAAAATTCAGGACAATGCCTTTTGTTAAAGAATCAAATGATATCACACGAGTCTGTAAAATGCCCTTACAAGCTCTCCAAATAAGATTCTTTGTTTTTTTTTTTTTAGTCAAATTAAACAACTCTAGTATAGTCATTTCTGGGAAAAAAAATGGGCTTTTGCCCTTTTCAGGCAAATTATATAGCATTATGCCCCCCTTCACAAACTATATAGGGAAATGACCCTCTTTTAAAACTCGATTTTTGATAAATCGAGTTAAAAAAAAAATTCTTAGGCCTTATAGTGACGTTTTAAGTACCTATAGTGACGTTTTTTAACTTGACTTCAATGAAATTGAGTTATAGGTAAAAAAATGCCACTATAGGTCGATTTCATTGCCTATAACTTGATTTAATTGAAGTCAAGTTAAAAAACGTCACTATAGGTCCTTAAAACGTCACTATCGGCTCCTTAAAAACGCTACTATAGGGTCTAACTCGATTTATCAAAAATTGAGTTTTAAAAGAGGGGCATTTCCCTATTTAGTTTGGGAAGGGGGGCATAATGCTATATAATTTGCCCGAGGAGGGCATAAGGCAATTTTGTCCGTCATTTTTGTCAACTGTTTTTTTTTTTTTTTTTTTTTTTGGAGAAGAAATTTCTTTAAACTTGAGAGACAAGAAGAATTTACTACTACTTTAGCAGTTCTTCAACACTCTTATCCAAGTGGTGGGGGAGCATCATTAATTGCTTTTAGCCAATCTTGACTAAATGGTTCTTGTAAAATACTACCTAAATGTGTTGTATACTCTAAATCCCCGCTTACACAAAAATAAACTAGCTGGTAATTTAACTTATTAAAAAGAACAATGATCGATACCATAAATTTAAATTCTACTATATTTATATGAATAAAAACAAATAAAAATTTCATGTTCTACTTAAAAAAATATTAAATTTTATAAAAAAAATACAATATTTTAAAAGAAAAATGCTATATTCACAACATTTTTATAATACTTTTATAATAAGTCCTAAGTGGTACGTTACTAGTAGCTGTTACGGGTGGGTGAAAAAGTAATTTAAGTTATAAGTTTATGTAGGAAACAATAACAACTAACAACCTAGAATTTATTTTAAAAATATTGTAAATATATCACTTCTCTTTATCAAATAAAAAAATTCAAGTAATTTCTATCAACTTGACGGCCCTTTGAGGCTCTATCCAAGTGGTGGGTATGCATCATTTTTTTACTTTTTGACCAAAATTGACTAAATAATTGTTGGACAACGCAATGTCTATCGTATATTATACATGTTGGATACTCTAATCCAACAACTCAGGGTCCTACATGCAAAATCCAACACTCTAATCCAACAACTTAAGGTCCTACATGCAGAATGAATGTACCTACATTATTGATCAAATTTTTGAAGGGTGTGCATCATTTTTTACCATTTGACCAAAATTGACTAAATGATTGTTGGACAATGCCAAGTCTATTATATACGTCCAACAACTCAAAGTTCTACGTGCAGAATGAATGTCCTGCATTATTGATTAGATTTTTAAAATGGAAAAAGCTAGGGACACAACTATGTGGGGGGAGCTGTGAGCGATGAAAATAAAATAGTAGATTCATACCTTCATTAGTCACAACTCGCCATGTGATGAGTTGTGACAAAAATTGTGAATTATTTTCTGTCCCTAGCATTGCTCCTATAAAATTATGATTTTTGGAAAAAATAGAGCGGTTTTAAAAAGTGTTTGATGAAATTGGGGGTTTTGTTTTTTTTTTTTTTGTTGTTGTTTTTTTTTTTTTTTAAGTTGGGTATTTGGTAAAAACTATTAGAAAGTAATTTTGAAAAAACTGAGTGGTTGGCTAGCACGCGCGCGTGCACACACACACACACACACACACACACACACACACACACACATATATATATATATGAGTTTTTCATACTATATGATGATTTCACCTTCTTAATAATAATAATAATAATAATAATAATAATTATTGTTATTATTATTATTAAATATTTTTTGACTTATTAATTATTTTTATTAGTATCATAATTATTTATTATACTATTACCGACTTCTTATCAATAGTAATTATTTATTTATTTATTTTCATTATCATGACGCAATAATACAAGTTTAAATTGTACTACATGATAATTTAAAACAAAACAAATTAGTTAAAGCTTTATGATGTTAAAGCTTTCATTTTTATTACACTTGAGCTTTATCATCAAAATGTACTGTTAGATATCTCATACATCTTTTCATATGAGTTTACAAATCTAACTTGCATGTACAATAACTTGTCTGTGTTTCACACTTAATGCCTTGATGAATCTTGTTTAAGTGTTTCAGTTAAGATAGGTTGCAAGTCTATCATGTCATGATCTCTTTTCTTGCAAAGTTTTTCAAGAGTTCATAGTAGTAGTTAGGCTTATGTACTTTTATGTAATAGTTATGGAAATTGTTGGTTTGGACTTCTCTCATAATTATGCTTGTGGTTTTGTCATGGATTGCCAAATTGGGAGATTGTTAGGATCGTATTTTATGTAATTGGCTAATCCTTTGACAAAACGCACTTTACTTGTAAATTGGGTAGATCTAAGTTGGGTTTGATACATATCAAGTGGTTGTATTAAAGACATGAAGATTGATCTAAGAAACAAATGAAGAAAAGTTGTTTTATTGAAGCTCGACAGGAGGCTCCTATCGAGAATTAATGGGAAGCTCGACACTAGCTCAAAACAAGCTCAATCTATCGAGCTTTACGAATTCAGAATTTCCAGATTTGAATTTCGGCCCATGTTGATATTTTTGCTTAGGGTTTCTTTTCTCACAACCTTAAACATATATAAGGCTTATTTTAAAAGTCGTCATAACAGGGATACAGAGACCAAGAGCTTAATTTTCTTTGTGAGAAGCTACTGCATTTGTACACCATAGGGTTTTGTAACCAAATGCTTCCTAATCTTCATTGTTGATGAAGTGAAGAACTTTGCAACTAACAACAACCATTCAACTTGCTGGAGTTAGTCACGTACTGAGATCTGTGCAAAGGAGTTAGTCACAGATTGGAGATTTGTGCAACAAAGGAAAGAAGGCTACTACAAGACTAAGTCCAATTGTGTATTTGAGCGAAGGTTCAGTTGTAGGTTGGTATTTCGGGATAGGTCGGGGTAGTGATAAGATTCTTTATACTTGTAACCACTTAATTTTTTATTAGTAGATTCTTGGGAGTAGTGACCTTAAATTCACCCGGTGGGGTTTTGACCTTGCGAAAGGTTTTCTCCATTTGTCAACAAATCAACGTGTCAATTTAATTTCCACTGCATTTTGTTTATTTGGTGATTTGTTGGTACCTCCATAAGTTGCATATAATTTGACTTAATTAATTAACTAGGGTAATTGAATTAATTAACTAGGGTCAAGCTATCTTAACCCAATAGTATCTTAATTTATTGATAAAAATAATCAGCAAGAGGTGGAGTGGACATCATAAATTTAAATTCTACTATATCTATAAAAAAAAAAAATTCAATTTCTCAAAGAAATATGTTTAAGTAATGTGTCAACATGACAGTTCTTGGACGCTCCTATCCAAGTGGTAGGTGTGCATCATTTAACTTTTTGGCCAAAATTGATGGAATAATTGTTGGACAATGCCAAGTCTATCATATATATGTTGGATACTCTAATCCAACACCTCATGGTCCTGCGGGCTTCAGTTTTTTAAAACTTTTTTGGAAGTGTCAGTTTAAAAAAATGCTTAATGAAATTGAGATTTTAAAAAATAAAATAATAAAGTGTTTGGTAAAAGCTGTTTGAAAAATAAGCATTAAGTTGGCTTATAAATGCATCGGCACAAATCTTTAGTAATTAATAGTTTCTAAGAACTAAAAATTGTAGCAACAATAATACATTTCATTCAACACTAGAAAAAGAAATATATAATGTTCAAAAACAAAAACAAACAAAAAGAAAGAAAAAGAAATAAATTCAACATCTTTTTTTTAGTCAAATTGGACAAGTAATAATTTCTGTCAACTGCTTTTTTCTAAGAAGAAATTTCTATCAACTTGAGAGACACTCCTATCCAAGTGATGGGGGTACATGATAGTTTTTCTCATCATTAAGTAGCTTTTAAACAATCTTGACCAAATCATTCTTGGAAAATACTACCCAAACGTGTTAGATCTCTCATTCTTGGAAAATTCTACTCAAATATTTTTAATTTTATTTTTATGTAAACTACCCAAACGTGTAGTACATTCTAAATCCCACATACACAAAAAATCTACTCTTATTTTGGTTGAACATTTCATTGGTTCAAAAATACCCATACACCCTTTGGTTTAAGTAGAGATAAAATTGAAAGACAACCCGGTAAAAATGCATCCCTAACTCACATGTACAACATTGTTTACAAAATAGGATAATTTTCCCTTTGGTTTTCAAATTTAATTTGAACTTCTAATTTATTCAATCAAGAATTTTAAATTTTAAAATTTATAATTTGTTTAGTAAAGGATTCTACTAACCGCAAGTAATTTATCCTAAACTCTCAATCATGGTTTTTCATTTTATTTTTAAAACCCCCATGTTTTAGGATAACGGAAATGGAATGAAATAGTAACACTAAGAAAAGAAATTTTCTATGACGGTTATTATGTTAAAGTGTGACAATTTTGATTTTTTTTTTAATGGGTGTAGATGTCATGGCATATCCAATCTAATCATCTTGCCATCAAATTTTTACTACTTATCAAATTAGTACACACTATCTCATACACGTTAGACACATTTCCTAAAAATGAGTACACACTATCTCTATTTAAAAATATCTCACACCTCTCTTTTTCTTTTAGATTGTCTCTCCATTTTTTTCCCACCCTTATTTTGGTGGTAGTTTAGTACCGCAAAAAGAATCAAATTCTATCTTTGGTTTTTTTCTTTGTGTTATTTATTTCACCATGTTTACAATAGTGGTTGTTGTATTTAGTTTAATGTGTTAATAATTATGGTTTTTTTCCTTCCTTTTTTTTAAAAAAATTAGTTTTTATGAACAGGTTGTGAGTGGGATTGCTTTACCATTAGAATCCAATAAGATATACATGGAGTAAAGATGGGCTGATTGTTATCTTTTTATTTTTATTTTTTTATATTTCATTTTATTACTTGATTTGGTTTGAAAGTGTACATTTCTCTTTTATAGTACCACCAATGTGATTGTGTTTATATTTAGGTACATGTTGATTTGGTTTGGTGCATTCATTTCTTTCATTTTCAATAACTCGGTATACACCTTTACGATTTGGGTAGAACTATGGAAGAGTGTTCTTTTTGCAATCAATGGTTAATACGAATGTTGTGTTGAATTAAAAGAAATGACGCTAAATCCAAAATAAAGTTAAATTTATAGTTTTAACTTATTGATAAAAATAATATGAAAGACATTATAAATTTAAATTCAACCATATATATATATATATATATATATATATATAAAAGAAAAAAAATTACATAATCTTAGAAAAAAAGGAATAACATGTTATAAAAAAAAAAATTTCAATTTGTCAAAGAAAATATTTCAAGTAATTTGTGTCAACTTGACGGTTCTTGGATGCTCATATATAAGTAGTGGGTCTTTTTCGCAAAAATAGACTGAATGATTGTTGGACAATTCCATGTCTATCAAATACGTGTAGGATACTCTAATCCAACAAACAACTCATGGTCCTGTTATATCTCATGGTTTGTCTCATTGGCACAACTTTTACTTCAAAACGTTGTTAGCACTCACACCACAGTCACAAAAGTTACCAATTTCCAGAATATCTAGCTGCTTCAAAGCAAAATCCACCGTGCCTATGAAATGCCTCACCTCACACTATTGTAACTTATCCAGGGAACAAATTCCATACCTTAAAGCATGAATAGAGGAGTGAGCATAAGAAAATTCAGGACAATGCCTTTTGTTAAAGACTCAAATGATATCACACGAGTCCGTAAAATGCTCTTACAAGCTCTCCAAATAAGATTCTTTGTTTTTTTTTTTTTAGTCAAATTAAACAACTCTAGTATAGTCATTTCTGTCAACTGGTTTTTGTTTTTTTTTTGAAGAAATTTCTGTGAACTTGAGAGACAGAACAAGTGGTGGGGATGCATCATTAATTGCTTTTGGCCAATCTTAACTAAAATGATTCTTGGAAAATATTACCCAAACGTGTTGTATACTCTACTCCCGTTTACACACACACACACACACACACAAAACAGTTGGTATCTTAACTTATTAGTAAGGACAATCATTGACACCATATATATAAATTCTACTATATCTATATATAAATAAAAAATAAAGATTTCATGCCCTGCTTATAAAAAATGAATAACATGTTATAAATAAATAAATAAATAAATAAATACAAATTTTTAAAGAGAAATGTTATGCTCACAATATTTTCACAACAAGTTCTATGTGGCAGATTATTAGTATTTGTTATGGGTGAGCAAAAAAGTAATTTAAGTGATGAGTTCATATTAAAACCAAAAACAGCTAACCACCTAGGATTTGTTGTAAAAATGTTGTGAAAATATTATAGATATATCACTTCTCTTTCTCAAATAAATAAATTCAAATAGTTTCTATCAATTTGATGGTTCTTTGACACTCATGTCCAATTGGTGGCTGTGAATCATTTTTTACTTTTTGACCATAATTGACTGAATGATTGTTGGAAAACACCAAGTCTATCATGTATGTGTTCATGTAAATGTTGGATACTTTAATTAAACAACTTAAGGTCCTATATGCAGAATGAATGTACTTGCATTATTGATTAGATTTTTAAAGAGTGTGCATCAATTTTTACTTTCTGACTAAAATTGACTGAATGATTATTGGACAAAGCCAAGTCTATCATATACGTGTTGGATGCTCTAATCCAACAACTCAAGGTCCTATGTGCAAAATGAATGTACCTGCATTATTGATCGGATTTTTAAGATGGAAAATGGTAGGCACACAAAATAATGTACAATTTTTTTTACAATTTACTATGTGGTGAACTGTGTCAAAAGTTGTGGATTATTTTGTATCCCAAAACATTGCCCCTTTAAAATTGTGCTTTTCTAAAAAAATGGTGTGGTTTTAAAAAGTGTTTAATGAAATTGAGCTTTTTTTAAAGTTGAATGTTTGGTAAAAACTGTTAGAAAGTAATTTTGAAAAAATTGAGTGTTTGGCTAGCACTTTTATATATATATATATATGATGATTTAATAATAATAATAATAATAATAATATTATATAGTTTTTGACTTAGTAATTATTTTTATTAGTGTCATAGTTATTTGTTATTATTATTAACGACTTCTTATTGATAGTAATTATTTATTTATTTATTTTCATTATCATGACGCACAAAATAAAAATGAGAAAAAAAATCAACTACATACCAATAATCCAAGTTTAAATTGTACTACATGATAATTTAAAAAAAAAAAAACAAATTAGTGTTATAAGATGAGGGAATTAATTTGTTCCTTAAAAAAAAAGTAGGGAATTAATAATTACACATTCATTTACATTATCAATTATCAATTTATAACAGTATAACTATATAAGCAAATTTGTGTTATCAAATTTGAATATATAATACAATAGAATAACTTCATATAAAATAAATAATAAAAAGTATAAGTGTTTTTTGAATATATAACAAACGGTAGAGGAAGTTAAGTTACTGAATATATCATTCTCAAAAAAAAAAAAAAAAGTTACTGAATATGTATATATATATATATATATATATATATATATTTGACATTAAAGGATAGGAAACCTTTATTATTCTTAAGGCAGAAATTACAAATATTGCAACAACTTCATCCCCATGTCATATAACTTAAGGGTAAAATTGGGATTTGGAAATAAATCTAAGGGTACTTCGGGATAATAATAGCTTCCCTCAATTTCTTATTTCTTTTTTGTATTGGTCCGATTCCCAAACGTGCCTTTTGGAATATAAAGCACTTTCCAAAAACTTGCCGAACGCAATAACGCCAACGACTTTTGATTGACTTGGAATGGAAGCACTATAAATATTCATCCCCATCCCAAGCCTCCGTCTTAACATCAGATATATTTTTATTTAGCCAAAAAATTCAGATATATTTTCAGTCTTTAAAAATCAAAATGGGGTGTTTAGCTTGGAAGTATCAAGTTTTGTGTCTACTCTCCTTCCTCTTTCATTTTCCATCTTCTTCTTCCTTGTCTTCAATCTCACCTTGCTCTGCTCTACTCCATTTTAATCACTCTCTTTCTCTTCATAGAGATGCTTCTCCTCCTCTTGATGCACCTGCTTATTCTACTGATTATAGATCTAATATTCATATGTGTGATAATTCTTATCCAAAGACAGCCTCTTGGAAGGAGGATCAGGACTGCTGTACTTGGGATGGCGTCATATGTCACAAAACAACAAGCCATGTTATTGGCCTTGACCTCAGTTGCAGCTGGCTTAATGGCTCCATTCATTCCAACAGCACCCTCTTCTTTCTTCCCCATCTCAAGAGGTTGAATCTCGCTGGGAATTTCTTCAATTACTCCCCAATTTTGTCTGAGTTTGCCAACTTTAAGACTTTGACTCATCTTAACCTTTCTAATTCCATGTTTTCTGGCAAAATCCCATACGAAATCTCTCATTTGTCTTCGTTGGTTTCACTTGATCTTTCTTACAACGATTGGCTATTAATTGAAACGCCAGTATGGAAAAGAGTCATTCATAACCTTACTCAGTTAAGGGAACTTCTTTTGGATTGGTCAGATATGTCCTCAATTAGACCTAATTCTTTGATGAATCTATCCTCCTCTGTTACAACTCTTAGCCTTCATAACTGTCACTTGCAGGGAAAACTCGAAAACAACATCCTCTGCCTTCCAAGTATACAAACCCTTAATCTAGGGCATAATCTCAATCTTGAAGGCACTCTTCCAAGGTCTAATTGGAGCAGTAGTTCCCTGAAATTCTTAGATCTCTCTATCACAAACTTTTTGGGAGAATTACCTGATTCTATCAGTAATCTGAAGTCCTTGAAGCATTTGCGCCTCCATAATTGCAATTTTACAGGCTCAATTCCAACATCACTTGGCAACCTCACACAAATTACTTACTTGTATCTACATAAAAACGAGTTTACTGGGTCAATTCCAACATCACTTGGAAACCTTACAAAACTTACTTCTTTGGCTTTGTCATTTAATAATTTCAGCGGTGAGATTCAATTGACACATTTAAATTTTAGTTGTTTTTGGCAAACACACAAACTAACAATTTTTTTAAAATTATTGTGGAATATTTCAACAGATTTGCTGCCGTTGTCACTATTTAACTTGCCCAATCTATCAAATTTATACTTGGGCTATAATCAACTTGTTGGTCCCCTTCCTAATCACGTAAGTGGGCTTTTGAATCTAAATACGCTCTTTTTAAGTTCAAATTTCCTAAATGGAACACTGCCATCTTGGCTGTTCAGTTTGCCCTCTTTAGTGAACTTAAAAATTGCTAATAATCAATTCATTGGTGAGATTGGTGAATTCAAGTCTAATTCATTGGAGCAACTAGATTTGGGTAATAATAAGCTACATGGCTCTATACCTAGGTCAATACCTAGATTTGTTAACCTTACTTATTTATCTCTCTCATTAAATAATTGGGGTATTACGTTGGAGTTAGAAACAATCTCAAAGCTCAAAAATCTCTACTATCTTGATTTTTCAAATAACTTAGTTAGCATCAACAATAATGTCACCTATACCCTGCCCAAACTTCAACAGTTGAACTTGTCTTCTACCAATATTAGTGAATTCCCAATTTTTTTAAGAACATCAACAAATTTACAATACTTAGACCTTTCCAATAACAGAATTAATGGTCAATTTCCAAGATGGTTAGGAGATGTGGGGAGGGATTCATTAAATTTTCTTGATCTTCGTGACAACTTGCTTCAAGGACCATTTCCCAATATAAGTTTTCTTGGGCTGGCATATTTGTTCTTCTCCAACAACAAATTAACTGGAGAAATCCCTTCTTCAATTTGCAATGCAAGTTCCCTTGAAGTTCTAGACTTGTCTAATAACAACTTAAGTGGTATGGTTCCTAAGTGTTTAGTAAACTCTAGTGGCCTTTCAGTGTTGGATTTGCGAATGAATAGCCTTCATGGTACCATCCCTGCAACATTTTCCAAGGGAAATCATTTTAGGAATATTAATTTTAATGGAAATCAGTTGGAAGGGCCATTGCCAAGATCTTTGGCAAATTGTAGGAAGTTGGAAGTTCTAGATCTTGGTAGTAATAAGATAAACGGAACCTTCCCTTATTGGTTGGAAGGTCTTTTAAATTTGCAAGTTCTTGTCATAAGATCAAACAAATTTCAAGGTTGTATAGGTGAACCTAAGACCAAATTTTCTTTCCCAAATTTGCGAATCCTAGACATCTCTAACAATGAGTTTAATGGTCCTTTGCCAATAAATTATTTCAAATATTTGAAAGCCATGGCAAATGTGGATGATGGAAAAGTTGCGACGAAATATATGGGAGATGGGAATTATCAAGATTCTGTGAATGTGATGATGAAAGGGTTGTATATTAAGTTGGTGAGAATCCAAACTGTCTTCACGACCATTGATTTTTCAAACAATAGTTTCAGAGGAGAGATGCCAAAGATAATTGGGAGGCTAAAATCACTCAAGGGGCTCAACTTTTCTCACAATAACCTTACAGGTTATATTCCATCATCATTTGGAAATTTGACCAATATTGAATGGTTAGACCTCTCTTTCAACAAGCTTATCGGGGAGATTCCTAGGCAATTGGTAGATATACCATGGCTTGCAGTTTTAAATCTGTCACATAACCAACTTACAGGGCAAATACCTTCAGGAAAGCAATTTGATACGTTTGATAATGATTCATACACTGAAAACCTGGATTTATGTGGATTTCCATTGTCAAGAACATGCAACAGCCTTGAGGTAAAGAAACCACCACCATTGACCTTACAACAAGAAGACAATCTAGAGCCAGAGAATGGGTTTGGTTGGCAAGCTGTATCAATGGGTTATGGATGTGGAGTGATATTTGGAATGTTAATGGGATATCTTATGTTTAAATTTGGAAAACCAAAGTGCATTGTGAGGATGGTCGTGTTAGAGCAACATATCTTGCTTAGAAGGTTGAAGAAGAATGCCCAAAGACGTGGTGGAAAAAATAACTAGTCAAAACAATTTGTAGGTGGTTTTGCTAGAGTTATTAAAGAATTTTCCAAGGCATGTGGTACTATGTTGTAATTTGTGGAAACCACTTCGATTTTGTAAAATGGTTGGGACTCTATGTAGAATGCATCTGTTGTGAGTCTATGTAGATCATGAGGTTTTCAACCAAGGGAGATTTTGGATGTGCCGGAATCTAACTTCCACTGCAAAGAAGAAATTGACTCCAAATTTGACACAAATGTCAAAGCCCAGTAGAAAGTGGAGCTCTCCTCTAGTCCCGTCCATGTGCAGGATTAGGATAAAGAAGAAGCCTCTCTAAATACTCACTTCTTTGTCAACCTTATTCACTCTCTTTTGCTTCATTTTATAAAGAATGGAGATAGCACAGAATCAACCTTCTTCATGGTCCCCAAAGACACTGGGCACCATTCTTTGCCAAGGTATGCCTCCTCTTTAGTTACATCTTTGGGTGGCTTTGTTACTTTCTTCTATCTTTTTCTATAAATTCAAAGCGAAATCAAGATGCTAGGCTTTATAATTATTATTTATAAAATAAGTGTTTGATTTGTTTGATTTATTTATTTTCATGCAGCTGGTTGGCATTGTTGTTATTGAAGTAATTGGTAAGCCCAAGATCTCTTTCCTTGCAATTTGGTTTTCTGTCATTATAACATTTGTCTTTTATTGATCAGATTTGTTTGCCTAGTAAGGTTCAAGGTTCTTGCCTCCGATGTTTCAAAACGTATCAATAACCTCTGTGCTCTTGAATAGATCAAGAACTCTACGGATAACACTAAGGTCCTATTTCTCTCTTTCTTGATTTTTATGGTTGGGTTATGTACCATATCCTCATATATTAAAATTTTGCCTTTTTTTTTCATGTCCTTTTTGTTATTCTTTGGTGAATGCATTTCTTAATGTTTAACATTTTCTATCTATGTTGAATGTGAATATTGTCATTTTTTTATTAAAAAATGAAAAATGGGAATTCAACTTGGTTGAAGATTCATAATGATATTAAGACTGTATTGTAAAATATTACCGTATTAAATTACCAATTCTCCCAAAATATTAAACTATTAGAAAATGGTCAATTTAATCATTTAACCATATTCTAACCTGTATCATTTCTCAAAGAGGCTATGGCAATTAAGTCATGGTGACTAATAAAATCCCAGGAATATACCTGGTACCAAGTGTCAAGTTTGAGGAGACATTAAGGCCTGTGTGAGGTTGTTAGTGAATAGTCATGTTGTCAATTGGGGGTGGGGGCATTTCTCTGATTTTGATCATAGCTGTAATTGAGGGTTTTAGTTTGATTCTTTGTAAGGTTAGTTGCAGCTTCTATTTAGTTTCCTGCTTGCTCTGTTTTTGTTGTTTGATGTTGTAGCTTTGAGCTGCTGGAGTTTGTTGTTTGTGCGGTTTGTTTCTTTGATAAATTCATTCATTCATAATTAAAAAAAAAAAAAAAAAGTTACAGTTATCTATGATTTTCCTTAAGGACCTTAATAATATCTTCTCACTTAGTTTATACATTGCCAAACAATCTACAACGAAATTGTGCATTCAAACATGAATTCCTTCACTTAGTTGAACTTCTTTGTTCTCCAAAAACTGGGCTGACGTTTTAAATTAGCCAAAGGTTTTGACTCAAAGACCATATTTCATAAAAATCCCAAGCCTAGATACATTGCCTAAGCTACAGATACATTGTTCATCTCCTTTCAAAATAACTATTTATGATCTCACTTCAGTGATTGGATAACTGTTGAAGATTGAGATATTTCCATTTTGTGTTTTGGACTTCAGTGCAAACACTTTTCCCCATATTCTTTCGTTCAATTATACATTGCATGTAACTCATTGTTCCACTCCATTTTCCAACTTATTTGACTCTTCCACTACTGATTTATTTTGTTTCTCAAATCGAAGAGTTTCTCCCATAAATGTTTGCTTTGCATGTTCTAAAACCTATTATTTGTCGTTTCACAAATTGAAATTAGATCTATGTTTCATTTATTCTTGGCAAAACTCAAGGTATTTTCTGCCTTCTATTTTCTTTTGTCCTTTCTATTCTTTAAATAGTTCTGTTGTCTACTTGAATATCAAGTAAGTATTTGCTAAACAAGAAGCTGCATATATAATCTCTAAAAAACCACCCCCCCTTCTCCCTCCCATAAATTTTGATTTTTGTTACATTCATGTAGAGTGTTTGATAAAATATCTGAGGGTTTTGTTCTTTTTATTAGAATTTGATATTGATAACATACCTTCTATTTCATCTTGCCAGCCCCTAATAGAAATTTCAATGTATATGAGGTTTGAATCAAAATGGAATCATTTAATTTTGTTGAAGAGAAAATGCAATGAATGATAGGATGATATTACCTATACCTTAAACTTTTGTGATTTCATTCTACTGTTATATAAATCTCCACATGGAATGAAGTCTCAGGTTAATTAAGCTTTACTCCACTTTATTGCATTTGAGCCATTTGCACAGCAGTGTGCTCTTAGGAACCATTTGAGTCATTTACACAGCAGTATGCTCTTAGGAACCATTTGTGGTGTGTGATAAAGAAAGTAGTGAAAGCAAAATACATGGATTTTGTTGGGAAGGAAGCACTTAATTGTTCAGGCGTCCAACAACTAAACTATGGTGCTTCTTTATGTCATAGAATGGTGAAAATTACCCTTAGCTAAATAAATATTTCTTCAACTCATGAATTTGAGAATCCGCTTGATGCTTTTCTTAATGTTCTTTGATTCAATGTTTTTTTTTTTTTTTTTTTTTGCTGCTCACAATTTGGATGTTATGGAATCAATTATTCACTTATTTTGTGTTAGTACCATTCTTAGTTATGAAAGAAAAGAAAAAGGTTGACAGATTTTAAATATTTCGCATAGAATTAGTATCTTATTTATAGTTTTGAATTTGACTAATATAAATTTAGTACATAGACATGAAGGTGGAAATGAAAGTGCTTGAAGCTCTTTTTTTAAGCTCTCCGATTTATTATTTTTCTGCTGCTTACTATGTCGATTTAAGGACTTAGATGACAAACTTATTTTTGTATTGATACTATTGTTTTAGTTGTGGGGAAAATTTGATGGGTTTTCTATATCTGTGTTTGCAATTCATAGAGGGATATCGCTCCACTAGATGTGAAAGGTGATGTTAAGCTACCTATCTTCGATATTAAGATTTCTATTTTCCGTTTATATCCCCTGGGGAGTACAACAGCAAAGTGGAACCATGACATGCTCAAGGAGTGCACCTCCTTCATTGAAATATAAACAACATCCAGCACATCGACTTCTTTGAATCCTCAACAACACCTAGCAACAACATGGATTGCACCAAAGGCCCACGGCTTCAAAGTCAATTTTGATGGAGCAACATTTGCCGATGATGACACTGCTGGATTAGGAGTGGTGATCCGAAATGATGCTGGCTTGGCTATGGCATCGCTCACTCAAAAAATTCCCATGCCATCCTTGGTTATTGAGGTTGAGGTTTTGGAAGCAAGGAGAGCATTGGAGCTTGCACTGGAGGTTGGTTTTGACAATATAATAGTTGAAGGTGACTCAGAAATTCTTCTCAAGGCCTTGAAGAATGGTGGCAGCAGGCTATCCCACTATGGACACCTTACATCAGATATTTTTTTCCTTATTTTGCACTTCTCAACTCTTAAATTATCTTTTGTACGATGACACTATAATAGGCTAGCGCATTCTTTAGCAAGGAGAGTGTCCATCCCTCCTCAAATGTCCGCCTGGATGGAAGAAGTACCACTAGACCTTGTTTCTGTATTCTTGGCTGATTTGAACAGCCTTCCTAATTATATGTCTTTGTTTTGATTCTCAAAAAAAAAAAAAAAAAAAAAAAGTTGCAATAGTTGCTTTCAAATCTTATATAGTTCTATTTATGATTGTAGGGCCAGCATAGTACATTCAAAGAAACCCCTATCAATTCATTTATTTTCTTGAGTTATGCAATCAAACATGCATCCAAATTCTGTTCTAAATTTAAATAATTCAATTGAAGATGATTCTCAATTTTTTTAAAATTTTATTTTAAACCAAAGACGATGTTTACATTAAACTATTTACCTCATACACATGGATAAGGTGGAAGAAAACCGAAAGGTCGAGTTCTATCGAGTTCTTGAAAACTTCTCGCATGTTATAATCAGGAATTCTATGATGATTAAGAAGCTTAGTATTAGGATTAAGCACTTTAGGATCGAACGTGGTGGAAAAATTGGGTTCGAAAGAAAGAGGAAACATCTTGAATGTGTCAGAGGAAAATAGCATACTCATTGACTAGTTTGGGGTTTTGATGGTGCCATAGAAGTGAAAGTCTTCTCTTAGTTACTATATTGTCATGCGTGTAAATTTGATCATATATTGAAAGTTCTTGCTAAATGCTTATTGTTACAAAAAGTTGTGTTCACCTGCAAAGCTACTTAAGATGTTCCTAAAAACTTTGGGATATCGGTAAATATGTTACATTATGCTTCAAAAATAATTGTTATTCAACTTTCATGTTGGTTGTATATTAAAAGCCTTTGGGCTGTGTGTATGCAAATCAACATTCAGGCACATGATATATACATGATCCATGATCAATTTATAGTTGCATGGCTAGATAGTTTAGTAAATACCTATTGATGTTAAATGGGGTTTCTCACTCTAATATAATTAAATAAATTCAAAGTAGAATGTGTTAGATAAGACCAATTGTGTTTTCTTGAATAATCATGTTTTATTCACTATTTTGGGTCAGTACAGCACAAATCACTTTCACGACTAGAAGAGCAGTCTAAACGGTTTTAGATCCCTTAAAAACAACCAGATTGGTTAGCCTAGATTAATTAGCCAAGTTGTTACTTAGTCAAATTATGCAATTCTAGGTTAAAGCAATCAAATAATCATATCAAAAGTATAAAGCAGCGGAATAATAAAAGACACAATGATATGATCACCCAGGAAACCACACGGTAAAAACCTGGGGAGGATTTGACCTAGCTATCCTCAAGGTAAACCTGAATCCACTATGAAAGAATCGAAGTTCATACAAAAGGACTACAAGCTCCCCGCTTGACTTCTTAATGCTACCCACCAGTAGAACTTACTGACACGACCACGTGCAAGCTCCGAATCCACGGACTCCTTCTTTCTTGAATTCTTCAATCAGCTACGAGCACCCACGCTTGATATTCTTTAAGCTTCAATGGTAGCAACCGAGTTGATCATTTTGGTTGGATAATGGTCCTCAAAGACTTGAAGAAATTTCCAATAATCACATTTTCGGCACCTATCTCACTTCAGTCAGTTTTGCATCAAGTGCTTCTCAAGATGGAAGGTTGGCATGCCTATCCACTGAAGGTTATCAAGGTTAGTTTTTTATCCTCTTAAGTTTTGTCAAGCAGCCTAAAACATTAGGATTATTAGAATTATAGTTCTAGAGTATGAATCAGTTCCATATAGAAGTTGCAACTTAGCATATAACATTCTTTGAATATGTTTGAAAAAATTACTACCAAATTTTGTCACTACCATTACTTTTCTTGACTAATATGAAATTTTTTATGAATTTATTAGTCCTCCAACATGAATCATGATTGCAATAAAGTTGATTTATGAATGAAAATTCATAGTCTCCTTTTTAAAATTTTCTTTCAGGCCTTAACTATGGCGTTTGATTACTACAAAGGCAATGCTTCAATAACTGATGATGTATTTGCAACACTTGGATTGAAAATTCATGGTGGCAAAAATGTCCCTTATGTGGGACATTTTTAGGGTATTAGTTCTTGGCAAGAATTCAATGAATTCTAGAGAAATACATAATGAGAGTTCCAAGTACAAGACTTGGTCTTGGTGCCAAAGAATATATTTCTCAATGTGTTTGGCCAAAGAAAATGTATATTAGAAGCTTCAAGGATGAAAACTCATTATAAATGAATTATTACACTTCTATTAATAAGTTGAACAATGGTGAGACATCACCCTTTCATTCTCTTTATAAAGATGATTGTGGTTAAGCAAAAATATCTTCCTTCTAAACTCTATTCCGTAGTGATACAATGATTGGAAAATTATGCATTGGGCATAATTTGGTGATTTACATGCAAGACTTTACTACTCTTTGGAGCACCATTGGGTATATTTGTTAAAACATCAATACCATGTAGCTCCTTGACAATTAGTATCTTTGTTGTAGCTAGCTAATAATATTCAAGAATTACTTTGAGGAATGTACTTCATAATGATTTGGAAATTTAAGGGTGATTTTTTTGCCTCATGTTGATGAAATATTTAGTTTTGGTATCTATTTCTCAAACCATTTATTGCTAGATAGGAGTTAGGTTTCTTCTAGAAAAAAATAGGATTTAGTTTAATACTCACAAACCAATCCAATTATATGCTCACTCTCTTTCAAAGGATGTGAAATTAATAATTGTGCATATAACTTAACAAAAATAATTAAATAATTGTGAATTCACCTATGCAACACATACATATCATTAATTATATTATTCATAGTAATTTCTGTTTCTTTTTTATTTTCCTGCTTTTTTAAATATAAGATAAGTGAACCTAATTAAGTAAATGTTTTACCACATGTCATAAAAATTAGATAAACTCATAATATTTAAACTTACTTATCATAAACTTAGTTACTTATTCTAATTATGAATTATTGTTTGTCGAAGTTACCTATATATGCTTCTACCAAAAAAAAAAAAAAAAAGACCTATTATTTCTCTTGAATAATAAATTCTTGGAGTAAAAAAACACTTTCTTTTTACTTAAGTGTATAGGTGGTAAAGGAATATTATATTTTTTTTCTAAGAGATCTATTTAAAATTTTGTTGAAACGGGCACAAATTTCAAGATTAGATTTTGAAATTTCTATTAAAAAAAAAAAAAACTCCCTGAATTTAGTTTTTTTTTTTTCTTGCAAGTAATTATTTGCTCTTTTTTTTTTTTTTTTTGTATTATCTTAATATAAAATGTTTAAATTTTCAGTAACCATATGTCTTTTGTAATAAATAAAAGTATCCCGCACATTGTGTGGGTTATACACTAGTCTATATCTATATATATATATATATATATATATTTAAAAGTTGAGACGTAGCATTTAATGTTGCTATACTCATGTTAAGCCACCTCATTAGTCACATCATACTCATTTTCTTTTTAAATCAATTTTCTCTTTATTATTTTTTCTTAATTTTTTTATATAAAATAATTAAATACAAATTATGGACAAACATTATTATTCATTAGATACAAATATTTGACTATTTAGCTACCCAAATTAATTTAAACTTTTCATTTTCTTTTTTCTAATTTTAAGTAATTGTTAAAATTGAATAATTCATTATCTTTTTAGTTGATATTAAGTGTCTTTTTGTTTATCTACCGTTATAGTGTTACCTCTTCCAAAATTTCAGTTTTTCACAACCTTACCTCTCTCTCACTCGTACAGTGATTATTTATTTAAGTTTTACAATGTTATATATACTAATGCACATTCTAGATACAATCACCCGTCATCTACAACAAAAAATTTAGCACAATACTAATCGTTCTCCGCATTTTTCAATCAAGTTTTAGTTTTCACCATTTTGAGAAGAAATCAATTGTTTTTGTCAGAAACTTTCAAAGTTAAGGCGGCGATAGGAAGACCATTGAGGTGAACAAAATGCACAATAAAAAATTATTATTATTATTATTATTTTGCTTTTCTTTTTCCTTTCTTTTTAGTATACTTGCATTTTTTGAAGTGATTTTGTTGTTTTCCTTTCCAAAATTTTCAATGATATTGACTTTTGTTATTGTTAATTAACTTAGAATTGTTAATGCAGTTTTATTTGGCCTATCATTGTTGTGGAAATTCTTGACGTTGATATGAAACATATTGATAATGAATATTTTTTGTGCTTATTTGTAGAGTGTCAAAAAGTCAAAAAGTATTTAGTGTAGTAATTTTGTTATTGTTGCATCCGATGTGTTTGGTAAAATTTCTTTTAAAAATCTTATGTGTTTTTCCCAAATCTGTTTATTATTTTTATTTTGGTCATTCTATTACAAATAATAGGCATCTACACCATTAAATTTTTAGCTAATTTAAGCTTTCTTGGTAAGTTTTTACTTTGTTTAGTTAATCATCTTTAAGGAAAAAGCCAAAAAGAGAATAAGACAAAATATAATTTATTCTCTCTCTCCCTCTCTCTCTCTCTCTCTCCCTCTCTCTCTCTCTCTCTCTCTCTCTCTCTCTCTCTCTCTCTCTCTCTCTCTCTCTCTCTCTCTATATATATATATATATATAATGGCTGTTCAAATTAAGAATTCTCATGTATTACTCTTTGAAGATTTTATTAGATGTATAGATGGTACGTTTGGTTTATGAAACAAGATCAGCAAAATGTGGTTTTTATATAATTATATCTTGACTATTATACTACAATATCATGACGGATAGATTGGTTTTATTTTACTATAAAATCTAAATAATCATGTGGTTTATGAATTTGAAGAGTTATATATTGCGGAATTTGTTCATATGATGAAAAAAGTTTTTTTTTTTGCATTTTATTTTATTTTATATTTCCACTATATGATATATGATTTATTGATTATGATCTATTACATAGTTATCTTTATATACTTTATTTCATCATATGAACATATGAACAAATCCCGGAATATATAACTCTTCAAATTCATAAACCACATGATTACTTAGATTTTATAGTAAAATTTTATATACTTTTTTACTTAGTATCAATTGTGAGAAAGAAAGAGAAGTGGATTTAAGTTTTGGAGAAAAATTACCTATAAGTGTTGAATCGTATATATCTATATAGTAATAAACAAAGTATACATGGTTAGAACTTGGTCTAATAATTCTCACATTGTAAATTTTGTTTAAAAAAAATTATTGCATTGTATTTTCATAGATATCTCACTATATATAATATCTAACTGCAAAATATATTTAATTTGTTAGTTGTTACACTACCAAAAAAAACTTCTAATTTAAAACATAATTTCAAATAACACATATTGACTTTTAAAAATATACAATCTAACATATTAATTCAATAATTATCCAATAAAAATTAATCATATCAAATTTTCCCGCGCATTGCACGGGTCTGTAACTAGTATATATAAAAGCAGAGACCTCATGTGGGAAAGCATAAGGTTCTACCTTATGGCTCACTAATTTTGCATTTAGCATTCCACACTAACTTCTTGGTTTTGCAAAAATTGGGCTGACGTTTTAAATTAGCCAAACGTTTTAACTGAAAGACCAGATTTCATAAAATGCCCAACCCCATATTCACTGCCTAAGCTACATATACATTGTTCATCTCCTTTCAAAATAATGATTTGTGACCTCACTTCAACAATCAGATAAATGCAGAAGATTAAGAGATTTCAGTTTGGTCTTTTGGACTTTAGTGCAGTCACTTCTCTCCATATTCTTTCTATCAATTATACAATGCACGTAACTGTGATATCATTGTTTCACTCCCTTTTCCAACTTATTGGACTCTTTCACTACTAATTTATTTTGTTTCTCAAATCAAAGAGTTTCTCACATTGATGTTTGCTTTGCATGTTCTAAAACCTGTTATTTTACGTATCCCCGTTTCCCAAAGCCAAATTAGATCTATGTTTCATTTCTTCTTAGCAAATTTTAAGGTATTTTATGTCTTTTATTTTATTTTGTCCTTTTTATTATTTAAATAGTTATGTTGTCTACTTGAATATCAAATAAGTATTTGCTAAACAAGAAGCTGCGTATATAATCTCTAAAAACCACCCCTTCTCCCTATCATAAATTTTGATTTTTTTTACATTCACGCAAAGTGTTTGATAAAAAAAACCTGAGGGTTTTGTTCTTTTTATTAGAATTTGTTATTAATAACATGCCTTCTATTTCATCTTGTCAGCCCCTAATAGAAATTTCATTGTTTATGAGGTTTGAATTGATATGGAATCATTTTATTTTCTTATGGAGAAGCTACAATGAATGAGAGGATGATATTACCTTATTAACTTTTGTGATTTCACTATACTGTTATAAGAATCTCCACATGGAATGAAGTCTTAGGTTAATTAAGCTATGCTCCACTTTATTGCATTTGAGCCATTTGCACAGTAGTGTGCTCTTGAGAACCAATTGTGGTGTGTGATAATGAAAGTGAAAGCAAAATACATGGATTTTGTTGGGAAGGAAGCACTTAATCAAGCATCCAACAATTAAACTATGGTGCTTCTTTAGGCAATAGAATGGTGAAAAATACCCTTAGCTAAATATACATTTCTTCAACTCATGAATTTGAGAATCCGCTTGATGCTTTTTTTAGTTTTCTTTGAATCAGTGTTTTTGTGCTGCTCACAATTTGGATGGTATGGATTCAATGATTCACTTATTTTGTGTAAGTACTATTCTTAGTTATGAAAGAAAAGAAAAAGGTTGATGGGTTTTGAATCTTCTGTGTAGAATCGGTAACTTATTTATAGTTTTCAATGTAACTAATATCAATTTAGTACACTGACATGAAGGTGGAAATGAAAGTGCTTGATGCTCTTTTTTAAAGCTCTCTGGTTTTTTATTTTTCTACTGCTTATTGTGTCAATGTTAAGGACTTTGATGAAAAACTTATTTTGTATTGGTACTATTGTTCTAGTTGTGGGGAAAATTTGATGGATTTTTAATGTCTGTGTTTGCAATTCACAGAGGGATATCACTCCGTTGGATGTGAACGGTGACATTGAGCTCCTATCTTTGATATCAGGATTTCTATTTTCCCTTTATATCGAGTTGTTATAGTTTCTTTCAAATCTTATGTAGTTTTATTTATAATCGTAGGGCCAGCATAGTACAGTTAAAGAAAATCCTATCAATTCATTTTTTTCCTTGAGTTATTGAATCAAACATGCATCCAAATTCTATTCTAAATTTAAATAATTCAATTAAAGATGATTCTCAAATATTTTTTGCCAAAGACGATGTTTACATTGAATTTTGTTGCTGATTGTGCACTCATGCACATGGATAAAGTGCAAGAAAACCAAATAGTCGAGTTCTATCAAGTTCTTGAAAATTTACCTCAATTTATAATCAGGAATTCTGTAATGATTAAGAAGCTTGGTATCAGGACTAAGTATCCTAGTGTCGAACATGGTGGAAAAATTGGATCTAAAGGAAAGAGAAAACTTCTTGAATGTGTCAAAGGCTAAAGGCACACATGTTAACTAATTTGGGGTTTGATGGTACTGTAGACACCGCATTTTCCTAAAAACGACCCCTTGCATCCACATGTGCCACATAAGTGAAAGTCTTCTTTCAGTTACTAAGTTGTCATGCATGTAAATTTGATCGGATATTGAAAGTTCTTGCTAAATGCTTATAGTTACAGAAAGTCGTATTCAACTACAAAACTTCTTAAGATGTTCCATAAAACTTTGGGATATCGGTAAATATGAAACCTCTTTTACATTATGTTTTCAAAAATAATTGTTATTTGACTTTCATGTTGGTTGTATATTAAACTTTTGTGTTGTGTGTATGCAACTCAACATTCGGGCAAACATTATATACATGATCTACTTATAGTTGCATGGCTAGAGATAGTTTAGTAAATACCTGTTGGTGTCAAATGGGCTTCTCACTCTAATATAATTAAATAACTTCAAAGCAGAAATGTGTTAGATAGCACCAATTGTGTTTTCAACCAAATGAATCTTTCAACTTTGCAAATTTAAAATAAACATTTGACTTGCATATCTGTTTTTCAATTACAAAATGTACCAATAATGAGAGGCCCTATTTCGAAGGGTAGCTTAAATGGCATAATAATTGTGACTGCTAGAGGAGGAGCATGAATTTATAAGTTTCTTTTGCGAGTCTAGAATGGAGTAATTAAGGCTATGATTGTGAATTCATCAAACTTAGAACATTTAACCATTCAAACTTGCTGTTTAAGTACAAGAATATAACATTTAACCATTCAAACTTGTTGTTTAAGTACAAGAATGTTAGGGATTTAATCTTATAGCTTTCATCTTATATATACACACACACTCAAATATGAATCATTTATAAATATTTCAAATTTTCTCACATAAGTAAGTGACTACTAGTCATGAATGGGAGGATCAACACAAAATTACATACTCTGCTTCTGAGAATCTTTTAAACCAGATATTCCATTCCAATTACTAGTAACAAAATACAAAATCTAGGCTAGATTCGGCTTCAACGCTTAAATCCATAACTGGTATCTTCACCTCTAAAACTTAAGAAGACATCGTAGTTCCATCGATGAGTAGAAGAAAAAGAGGAAGCTCCTTTGTTGGTTAGCAAAGCCATTGCAATATGTAAGGAGTAGGTAAGATTGAGAAGATCTTAAATAGAGGAGATATGGTCGTCAATGTATGGTCTATGACTTTATTATTCAATAGGACTTCTCAAAACGATTGAGATGTCAATAATTTCGATTATCATATTCTCTGAAAATTATGTTACCAAGCAAGTGTTGACAATCTTAAAGAATGTGGCGCCACAAGACAAAGGACCTTTGCCTAGTTTGAAAATCTAATATTTTCTTGAATAATCATGTTCTATTCACTATTTAGGGTCACTATAGCGCATATTAGTTTCATGGCTAGAAGAGCAGTCTTTATGCACCACTATAATGGCTTTTCTGGTAGTGTGCAATGAATGACCTTAAGAAATTTTGAAACGGGTCTTGGAAAACTAATTTTGTTGAATACCAGTACGTTTATTAAAAGTTTAAAACCAAAAACAAAAAAAACAAAAAAACAAAAAACAAAAAACAAAAACAAAAATTATCCATCAGATAGTCCATCCCATTAATTATATGTTAATGTATTTATATAAGGGAGTGGCTTTTGAGATAAATACAAACAATTACTTAATCATTTGATTGGTCAAACACTTTTTTTTTTTAATTAGCTATATATATGAAAACCACAATTTATGCATTTTTTGTTTTAAAAAAAAAGTGATTTTTTTTTTAATAAAAAAAGAATATGATTTTTTTTATAAAAAAAGAGAAGGTCTAGAGGGAAGGATTTCATTAAATTATGTGTTTTTTTTTTCTTGTTAATATAAACAAACAAATGATTGAAAAACTAAAATGATAGCAAAATTGCTTAATTTTGAGCCTAGTCTACCAGTAATATTATCTTGTTATTAGCACTTTTTTTTCCCATTCCTTCAGGTTTTTCACGCTTCGAGGTTGGCAATCCAAGTTACAGATGAAGATGTCAAAGTAGTCAATACCATATTGAATGTCATTTTGATCAAGCAAGGAGAATGAAATATCTCAATACTAGTTAATACTTAAAATCCAAATATTTTATATGCCCAAATATGTCTAAGTATATTAACCCAATTTTATAACCTTTTTAATTTTCTAAATTATTTTTCTGGTAGTAGCTGAAAGACCTGAAATCCATCGTTATAATCGATATAGGTTGGTGTAGACTGGTATTTTATTAGTACGTTTTAGAAGGGTATTAGTACTAACATTGCAGGGTACAAGAAAACAATATGAACTTCCAGGATTAGAGGTAACTCTCCAAGAAATTTGCAGTGTAAGATTCTCCGGGCTTTTATCCAGAAGAATAACAAGAACAGACTATGATATATTCAAATCTATATTTCAATCCAATTAACAAGTGGCTGTGCCACCATCCAAAGACAAGCTTAAGCCTACCAATAGATATCATAGATTTGAATTGAGCAGCTCGCTGACCTTCAATGGCAGAACAATTGCTTGAGACCAGTTAGAAAAGTCGTTCATCGTAAACATACAAGAACTCAATGCTGTAATCAATCATTGATTACCATCTAAATATTAAGGTCAAAAGAACACCCTTATGCAACTAAAGGGATAAAAAGTTATTTTGACTCATTCAACTCGACTGCTACAGTGGACCCCTAATAGCAACTAAATGGATACAAGTCTTCTTCCCAGTCCCACAAACGCTCTGTGTTTTCTGTACTTTGGGATCTCTCAAAACTGAAGCAAAATTGCCAGTTCCCTCCGCACTTGAACTTTTTTCTGTTAACACATTTTTGCATTCATCCTATATATATTGATCCGCTTTGGATATATTCTCTAGTTAATTCCAAATTTTGCTGTGGTAATGTGTTCTCCAAACTTGAACTTCCATAGTGTCTCAAACTCACAAAAATCACGTATATGGATGGCAAAGCAGTCATGTACTTATGGATTCAAATATGACTCCCAACCATCCTTTTCCAGCTTCTCTGATTTTCTCAAGACAATCATTTCTTGTGTCTTCTTGATACTGGCTCATTCTGCAAAGGATATTATTCCAGAATCAGCTCATGCAAGACTTGTGAACTAAAGTTTTTTTTTTCTTGGTTTCATACCCAACACAAAGTTTTGCATTGCTTCCAGAGAGAGGAGAGAAAAAAAAACCCACCTTGCCAATAGGTCAGCATCACGAATCCCCATCATCCCTACTGCAAGCAAACCTGCATTGGTAGCATTGTTTATTGCAACTGTTGCAACTGGAACACCCCTTGGCATCTGCATAATCATGAAAGAAATAAATAAAAATTAGGACTTTGTGGGGATCAAATTTTCCTTGTAAACTCCCAGTGTACCAAGGAAACTGTTTCCTTTGCTGTGTTTCTTATTTCTCCTTTTTCAATAAAGCTTCTTAATTACTGATCAAATACCCCAAAAAAAAAAAAAAAGTGCAAGTAGAAATCAAATATGAACTTGAGATAACGAATGAAGCACCATCTTTTCTGAGGCTCTAAAATTGGACAATGTTTTAAGGCAATGAAATTCATTGTGCAAATCTCAACATGATTAAGCAAGCATCTACATACTTCCATTATTCAGATGTTTTTTTGTTTTTTGATAGGTGTCATTCAGATGTTAGATATTTAGCACCAATGATTTTTTTTTTTTTTCTTAATTTAGTGACATATATATTCAGAACCCATGATTTTTTTTGTTTTTTTGTTTTTTGCTCCAGGCACCTATTAATTAAATTACTTCAAAAATATATATTTTTTCTTTACCTCATAAACAAGTCTTAAAAATATTGCCTCCCTCAACTTGCCTTAATTTCAGTAGTATTTTTGTGCCAAGGAAATATATGTTGTAATTGTAAATTACAATAAAAGAATAATAGTAATTCTCTGTGCCAGAAAACACATCTCAAAGAATTAAAATAGAATTTCTCTCATCAAATAAAGCAAACACATTAATTAATCAAGGATAAGCAACTATAAAAACCAGAAAAAGGGCATCCCTAGGACTCCAGGATTTCAGACATCCAATTTAAATGCCCTAGTTTTTTAGAACTAACATAGGATACTGGATCTTTACAACACTTACCCATTCCATAAATGTAATAATTTAGAATTAAGAAAATAATATAACTGCACAATGGACAGGAGTGAATCAAGTCCATCCAATGAAGAAGCACGCACGGGGACGCCAATAACAGGTCAGGGAGTGAGTGCAGTTGCCATACCTACAAGTCACAACAAAGCTCAATTAATTCCAGTGAGACATTTAAAGCAACTGTGAAACAATATATGGAGCATAGTTCAGATAAACTTGCCTGGCAAGTGGGCTGCACCTCCAGCACCAGCAACGATAATCTGAATGCCTCTCTCTAGGGCAGATGAGGCATAAGAAAACATCATTTCTGGGGTCAGGTGAGCTGAAACTATTTTCACATGCATAATATAATTTGTTCGGGTAGAACTGGAATATACAAGAAATTAAAATTAAATGATCAATAACTCCAGAATTCCAAAATAGACCTTGTAGTTCATTAGAAGTCAACCTCATAAGGCACACCAAACATATTCAAAATCCTTGCAGCATCCTTCATAACAGGAAGATCTGAATTAGAACCCATAATGATCCCAACACGTGGTGTTACTGCATTCAGAATGGGAGCAACATAAACACAATTTGAGTGTAACAAACTTTCAAAATAAAAACTTAAGGCTTGTAAACTTCTAACAAAAGGAAAACACTTGCAACCATCAACATAATAAGGGTATAGCTATATGAAAGATTGGTGATCCCCCCACCCCACAAGAGAATAAAAATCATAAATGAAGACTGAAGACTGACAGAAGCAATATCTTGGTAAAAGGAGAATTAAATCAATTTTTTAAAATGGAAATGATAAATTGTAATCTCCAAACGGTTTAGAATCCATGCCTCTTAAAAATGAAACTTTTTTTTTTAATTGGTTGGAGGGAAATAAATTGTTCAGATGACATTGACAAAAATGTTAGTGGTTCAGATTTCAGAATGTGTGTTTCACACAATTGACAAGATTCTCATTTCTCAAATATGCCTGGTTGGTTCATATGTTCTAATGGGTTCCACACAAGTTGTCTTTTTCCCTACTCTTTCTGTTTATATGCAACTTTTTCCCATTTGGGATTTATGGGAAATTGAGTTTACCTGAAGATATTGGGAAAAAAAAAATCAGAGAGAATTTTCTGGTCATGGATGAAAACTCTGTTGAAAAGCCTCTTTTTTCCAGGAGAGGTGCTGATAGTGTGAAGAAAACACCTCTGTGTGTCATGGGCCAAGTGGACTCTTGAGTTTGTAATATGGCTTATTTTCCTCTTCCCAGCACAGTTTGTCAATGAAGTTTTGAGAAATGGACTCAATTAACCAGTGGAACTGTTTTTGGGATTACAGGTTGGTACTTTTAATAACTTGTTCTTCTACATTTTTCCCCCCTCCCCTCCTCCCCAACATGATTCTTTTCTGATTGGTGGCCACTGGTGTTGCAAAAACGGCAGGAAGCATATTCAAGGTTTTCAGCGGCCCAGTTTTTGTTATTTCATTCCTTTCCATAGCCTATCTCATCATCTCTAGGGAAGAGGAGCTCCATGAGTATGTATTTTATATAGTAGACAGAGTTCTTATGTTTCTTTTTTCTGTGCTAACCAGTGAATTGAATCTTTGTCTTCCATTTGTATGTTGAGCTTAACCTTTTAATTAAATGGATAGCTTGTTTTGTAATTTAGAACCTTTCTTTGTAGGAGGAAGGCCTCAACAAAACCAAAATTTCGCTTGTGGACTTTCCCTGTACGTTCTTGTATGTTTCCGCTGCCGAGCTTATTGGGATCATCCTCTTTGTTGTGTATGTTATCTGGGCTGTGTATGCATATACCACCTATATCGTACCAGTTGACTTTAAAACAGAAGTGGTACAGTGCTTATGTGTGTGGTCCTTGTTCATTTGAAATTTCCAGTTGTTTCATTTTGCAATTTCTGGGACTTCGCTTTGGTTTGATTGGACCATATTGCTTGGCAATCTCGTTTCTTCCAGTGGCAAGGGAATCAGTTCCTCTTCGCCTTATACATATCCCTTTTGAGCATGCAAGAAGATATTGGAAATCTCACAATGATGCTGTTTAGTGTTTTCTCTCCATGGACTATCCTATGTAATTGCATGGAAAAACCTCCTACAAAAAGTGAGTGCAAATGGTGCAATTCTTATCTTGTGTGTTGCTATATATATACACGTGTTTTTCTTTTGCGTCTATCTTTGTTTGTTTGCCAGAGAAAGCATACATTTATAATCACTGAAGAAGAAGCATATATATTCATATATTATTTATAGCATACACAAGACTTACGGATTGAGAAGTGTTGTGCGGCAGTAACAGCTATTATTTTTGTTAATTTGGTGTGCGTTTAGCTCCAGATTAAAAAACCAGCTTATTTTACTATTCAGCTTATTTTTGCTACTATTTATGGCCCCATTGCACTTTTTGGTGCTATTCATGGATCCTATTATACTGTTTCAGCTAACTTTTATCTTTATCTACAGTACTTTCAGTAAATTGTTTTCAATTTCAGCAAAATAATTAGATTCCAAACAGACCCTTGATTTGATCCCGTTGAAATTGATACTATTGGTCTTTGTGGAGCCTAGTTATGTTTAATCCGGTTGATGACCCGACCCGACCCGACTTGAATAATATTGCATGGTTTATAATGGGAGATTTTCTGAGGTTTAGTTCATGGAGCGGAGGATGTAGAAAACGCAGTTTTGGTGATTAAGGTTTGTTGTCGTTGTCGTCGTTCTTGAGAGACTGAAACACTGTACTGTTGCATTTTGTATTTTTCCCTGATAATAATGAAATTCTTGCAATTCCGTGGATGTAGGCAAATTGCCAAACCATAAAAATATTGTCTTGTACGTGTGATTTTTTTTTTTGGCGTGTGTTTTCTCTCTCTCTCTTTTTTTTTCTCACAAGTTGGGAATTTCGGTTTAATTCCCTACAACTGGTATCAGAGCCTAGGGTTAGGTTTGAGTGAGAACAATAGGGGAGGAAGCAGGAAAGGCGACTGGAATAGAAAAGTTCGATAGCACAGACTTCGCATATTGGAGGATGCAGATTGAAGATTATCTCTGATGGTTCTCGTGAATCAGGAGGCTGAAAGTCTCGGGCGTTAACGATCTACAGGCTAAATCTTGAAAATAACAAACAAGAATTCAGAGGAAACCAGTGGAGGCCAGCCAAAGATCCTCCGATGATCAAATCAGTGAGTTTGTAATTCTCAGTAAAGAGAAGTATTTTTCCTATGGAAATCTCTGAATGAATCTTACCTTCCTGTAGAAGAACCTTTATATAGTGTTCTCTTGAGATAGTTATTTCTCCTACCGTTGTGGGTTTCGGAGGATTTGGAGATAACTTCCATAACTGCCATGGGAGTTACATTATTGGGGGATTATTGACTATAACCGTTTTATTGGAAGGAACAGTTAGTCTGATAGGAAAATGGAGTCTGCTTAAAGGGGAATGTCCAGTACACTCGTCCATCTTACTAGATTGATGGACGAGTCAATACTTGGATGAAAGTCCATCCGGATAGATGGATGGACGAGCTTATAGCCAACTCATCCCTTTCTTATGGATGAACCATATGGACGAGTTAAATAGTTAAACTATTTTATAACATCATCAATCTCTATGAGAAGAAATTGCATCTGCCTCTTTTGGGGAAAAAACCTGAGACTACAAAGGTTGAGGAATGGGCTCTTCTTAACAGACAAGTACTAGGAGTTATCGGGTTAACTCTATCTAAGTCTGTTGCACACAATGTTGTAAATGAGAAGACCACAGAAGATCTGATAAAGGCTTTGTCTGGTATGTATGAAAAGCCATCAGCAAACAACAAGGTGCGTTTGATGAAGAAACTGTTCAATCTGAAGATTGCAGAGAATGCATCAGTAGCACAACATCTGAATGAATTTAACACTATCACAAATCAATTGTCGTCTGTAGAAATTGATTTTGACAATGAGATCCGAGCATTAATCGTTTTGGCTTCTTTGCCAAACAGTTGGGAGGCAATGAGGATGACAATAACCAATTCTATAGGAAATGAAAAGCTGAAGTACAATGACATATGAGATTTAATTCTGGCTGAGGAAATTCACAGAAGAGATACAGGTGAAACCTCAACATCTAGTTCTGCCCTAAACCTTAAGACAAAAGGTAGAGGTAATGACAGAAATTCAAATCGGGGCAGATCAAAATCTAGAAATTCTAATCGGAATAGAAGTAAATCTAGATCAAGCCAATAAGTACAATACTGGAACTGTGGGAAAACAGATCACTTTAGGAGGCAATGCAAAAATCCTAAGAATAAGAATAAAGATTATTCTGCTAATGCTGTAACAGAAGAGGTACAGGATGCATTACTTCTTGCAGTAGACAGTCCACCTTATGATTGGGTTTTAGACTCAGGAGCTTCGTTTCATACCACTCCACAACGAGAAATCATACAGAACTATGTTGCAGGTGATTTTGGTAAGGTGCATTTGGCTAATGGTACAGCCTTGGATGTTATGGGTATGGGAGATGTTCGTATGCTGTTGCCCAATGGGTCTGTTTGGTTACTGGAGAAGGTTCGACATATTCCTGACCTGAGGAGGAATCTGATTTCTATTGGACAACTTGATGATGAAGGACATGCAATACTATTTGTTGGTGGTACTTGGAAGGTCACAAAGGGAGTCAGAGTATTGGCTCGTGGAAAGAAGACCAATACTCTATATATGACCTCAAATCCAAGAGACACAATTGCAGTTGCTGAAGCAAGTATTGATACAAACCTATGGCACCGCAGACTTGGTCACATGAATGAGAAAAGGATGAAGATGCTATTGTCAAGAGGAAACTACTAGAATTAAAGTCCATTGATTTTGACATGTGTGAAAGCTGCATCTTAGGAAAGTAGAAAAATGTGAGCTTTTTAAAAACTGGCAGGACACCGAAGGCTGAAAAATTGGAGTTAGTACACACTGATTTGTGGGGGCCTTCTCCAGTTGCATCCCTTGGAGGTTCAAGGTACTACATCACTTTCATTGATGACTTAAGCAAAAAGGTATGGGTTTATTTTCTGAAAAATAAATCTGATGTGTTTGAAACTTTTAAGAAGTGGAAGGCCATGGTTGAGATAGAAACATGTTTGAAAGTAAAATGTTTGAGGTCAGATAATGGAGGAGAGTACATAGATGGAGGCTGAAAAATTGGAGTTAGTACACACTGATTTGTGGGGGCCTTCTCCAGTTGCATCCCTTGGAGGTTCAAGGTACTACATCACTTTCATTGATGACTTAAGCAAAAAGGTATGGGTTTATTTTCTGAAAAATAAATCTGATGTGTTTGAAACTTTTAAGAAGTGGAAGGCCATGGTTGAGATAGAAACATGTTTGAAAGTAAAATGTTTGAGGTCAGATAATGGAGGAGAGTACATAGATGGAGGGTTTAGTGAGTGTTGTGCTGAACAAGGAATTAGAATGGAGAAGACCATTCTTGGGACACCACAGCAGAATGATGTGTCTAAGCACATGAACAGAACTCCCAATGAGCGTGCTAGGAGTATGAGGTTGCATGCTGAACTACCAAAAACTTTATAGACTGATGCTGTTAGCACTGCAGCTTACCTGATAAATCGAGGACCATTAATTCCCATGGAGTTCAAACTTCCTAAGGAGCTTTGGAGTGGTAAAGAGGTAAAATTTTCACATTTAAAAGTTTTTGGTTGTATTTTTTATGTTCATATTGATTTTGATGCTCATAGTAAACTTGATACAAAGTCTAAAATATGCTTTTTCATTGGCTATGTTGTTAAGCAATTTGGCTATAGGTTTTGGGATGAACAAAATAGGAAAATCATCAGAAGTAGAAATGTGATATTTAATGAACAGGTTATGTACAAGGACAGGTCAACTGTAGTGTCAGATGTTACAGAGATAGATAAAAAGAAATCTAAGTTTGTTAACTTAGATGAATTAACTAAAAGTACTGTCTAGAAAAAGGGTGAAAAAGATAAGGAGAATGTAGATTCACAGGTAGATCAGAGTAAACCTGTAGCTGAAGTCTGTAGATCTTCTAGAACCATCAGACCTCCACAGTGTTATTCACCCACTCTAAATTATCTCCTGTTGACTAATGGTGGTGAGCTAGAGTGTTATGAAGAAGCCTTGCAGGATGAAAATTCAAGCAAGTGGGAGTTAGCCATGAAGGATGAGATGGATTCCTTGTTAGGGAATTAGACATGGGAATTGACTGAATTGCCAGTAGGAAAGAAGGCTTTGCACAATAAGTAGGTATACATAATAAAGAATGAGCATGATGGCAACAAACATTACAAGGCCAGATTAGTTGTCAAAGGATTCCAGCAGAAGAAGGGCATTGATTACTCAGAGATATTTTCTCCAGTTGTGAAGATGTCAACCATTAGACTTGTTGGAAAATTTAGACCCCGGTTGATAGAATTAACAAGTTTTAAACTCAAGTTGTTAATTAGATTTATTATGAACAAAACTTGTTAAAACAAACAAACATCAATATCATGCACAGCGGAAAAGTAAATAAGACAAGATATGGTGACCTAGGAAAACCAATGAAACAAACTAGTTTCACAATAAAAAACCTGGGAGGAAACCTTCCCGAAAAGCAATCCACTATAGTAAAGAGAAGTTTCAGATCTAGTACAAAACCTTTGTCCTTAAACTCTACAATCCCCGTAGATGAACTTACAGCAGAAACATTCTACTGCTTCAGAACCTCTGAACTCTTCAATATATGAATGCCACCCTTTTTGCACGGATCCCAGTATGTGATTAACCAAAAGATGCATGGCTCCCAGTATGTGACTAACACACTAACTTGAAGAAGATGTTGGCTGCAAAGTTCTTCACTAGTACTTCATCAACAATGAAGATCAAGAAGCACTTGGTTACAAAACCCTAAGGCGCAAAGACGCAGTAGCTTTTTTCAGAGAGAATAAGGCATTGGTCACTTTTTGCATGTGTCCTCCTTGTATTCTCTTATGTGACGGCCTCTAAAATAAGCCTTATATATGTCTAGGGTTGTGAGAAAAGAAACCTTACACAAATGCATAAGCATGGGCCGAAAATCAGATTTGAAAAACTGATTTTCGTAATTCTCGATAGATACCTCAATAGATAGTATCTGTCTAGCCTTATTAAACCTCGATAGATAGCTATCTGTCGAACAGCTGTCGAGTTTTAATGAATCAACACTTCTTCACTTATTCCTTGGACAGATTTGCATGGTTTCAATACTAGACTTGAACTCTTGTTCTTTGAAGTATTAAACACATCATAGATCTACCCAATTACAAGTAAAGTGCGTTTTGTCAAAGGATTAGCCAATTACACAAAATAGTGACATATGTTGCTAACATGAATTACATATGTCCTAACAAGACTGGTACTGGGAATGGTGGCTACAAAAAACTTACATCTTGAGCAGTTAGATGTGAAGACAGCATTCATTCATGGTGACTTGGAGGAAGACATTTACATGATTCAGCCAGAAGGGTTTATTGTTCAGGGACAAGAGAATCTAGTTTGCAAAATGAGAAAGAGCTTGTATGACCTAAAACAAGCTCCAAGATAGTGGTACAAGAAATTTGATAGTTTTATGCATAGATGTGAAGCTGATCACTGTTGCTATGTTAAGTTCTTTGACAATTCTTATATCATTTTATTGTTGTATGTGGATGATATACTCATTGCAGGGTCTAGCATTGAGGAGATTAATAATTTAAAGAAGCAATTGTCAAAACGGTTTGCATTGAAGGATTTGGGAACTGCAAAGCAAATCCTTGGTATGAGAATCATTAGAGACAAGGCTAATAGTACATTGAAGCTTTCATAATCAGAGTATGTGAAGAAAGTTCTCAGCAGGTTCAACATGAATGAAGCTAAACCAGTAAGCACACCCTTGGGTAGTCATTTCAAACTAAACAAAGAATAGTCACCGAAGACAGAAGAAGAAATGGACCATATGAGCAAGGTGCCCTATGTCTCAACTATTGGCAGCTTGATGTATGTTATGGTGTATACAAGGCTAAACATTGCACATGTAATGAGAGTTGTGAGCAGATTCATGAGTAGGCCTAGAAAGCAGCATTGGGAGGCAGTCAAGTGGATTCTGAGATATCTGAAGAGTTCATCAGATATATGTCTCTACTTCATAGGTGCAAGTTTGAAACTGCAAGGTTATGTAGATGCTGATTTTGCTGGTAATATTGATAGTAGAAAGAGTACTACTGGGTTTGTATTTACCCTGGGTGGTACAGCTATATCATGGGTTTCAAATCTACAAAAGATTGTTACTTTGTCTACTACAGAAGCTGAGTATGTTGTAGCAATTGAAGCTGCAAAGGAGATGATTTGGCTACATCGTTTCTTAGATGAATTGGGCAAGAAGCAGGAGATAGGCATTCTACACAATAACAGTCAAAGTGAAATTTTTCTTGTTAAAAATTCGGCTTTTCATTCAAAGTCGAAGCATATACAAACAAAATACCACTTAATCTGTTACCTTGTTAAAGATAAGTTGGTAACACTTGAGAAGATTTGTGGATCTAAGAACCCTGCAAACATGTTAACTAAGGGTGTCACTATTGAGAAGCTGAAGATGTTTGCAGCTTCAGTTGGCCTTTTAGCTTGAGGACAGGAGGATGAGTTGCAGGGATGATGGATTGTTTTTGGAGGATTGCGGTTCATGTTGGTAATTGAACTAGTCTCCAAGTGGGAGATTTGTTGGGCTTTGTGGAGCCTAGTTATGTTTGATCCGATTGATGACCCGACCCAACCCAAATAATGTTACGTGGTTTTTAATGAGAGATTTTTTGAGGCTTAGTCCGTGGAGCAGAGGGTTTGTTGTCATTGTCGTCGTTCTTGAGAGATTGAAACACTGTACTGCTGCACTTTGTATTTTTTCCTGATAATAGTGAAATCCCTGCAACTCCGTGGACGTAGGCAAATTACCGAACCACGTAAATATTGTCTTGTGCATGTGATTGTTTTTTTTTTTTTCTTTGGCTTTTTTTTTTTTTTTTTGTTTTCTCGTAGGTTGGGAATTTCAAGTTAATATATTCCCTACAGATAACCTAATTCCATTTCTTTCTACTTGGGCTGTTCCATCCACAATTATTTGGTTAAAACAATTTATTTATTATTCATATGCACAAATTACCTTAAAACAGTTTTTAAGGCAAGACTAGTAAAATACAGAGTACAGACTAAGTTTATTTCATGTTTTTTTTTTTTTTTTTAATTGTTTTTTCATTTTGTTCTTTACATATACTTGGTATTGATCATATCATACATTCGATATGAGTAGATACTGTTTGATATGGCGTCGTCCTATAAATTCTTATCATTGTTGATCCTTAATTAAATGGCTTTGTCTTCAGGATTATGAGCTTATCAAGATTGTAGTTGCTTTTGGTTATATTGAGTTGATAGTTGTCTATGTAGCATTTATACATAAAATTGTTTGTCGTCATTTCAAATTTTCTTTAATACACATACTCTTATTTATTACTTGCATTAAAAAAGTGGTTAGTGTTGGCTGTCATCTTTGAGCAATCTTATTTATCAAGCAAATTTCATGTTTTGTGCCGCTTCTATTTACATAGCATATAGAAGTGCTCAACTTTTCTATGTTGGCAATTTTATGGTGACCACTTTTAACATCATGTTTTCACACTCATTCTAAATGTTCTTCATATTCTCCTTGTATTATTTATCTTAAAAGTTTCTCATTCTGTCCAATGTGATCTGTTTATGCCAAAGTATTTGCTTGTACATATAAAACCTTCCATGTTCATAGAGAAAGCAGCTCAGCAGACAGTATTGCTTGCTTTGGGTGGTTAAGAAATAAGAATTAAAAATGACTGTTTATACTCCTCTGGATCTATTTTGTTATTTTTTTCTTCCCTAGCATGACTTGCGTTATTTTATTTTTATTCCCAATAAAGTAGTTATGTTTAGGTGTTTTGTTTTGTCTCCTTTCATTCCATCCTATCTCTTTTCCCTATCTTAATCTCTTGTGAATGAGTTGGTATTTTCTATTCCCATAAAAGCTAATGTAAAACTAAACCCCAAATTCTTGCATAAGAGTGTATTAATGAGGGGTGAGTGATCTTTGGCCAGCCTGCTGCACAAGGTCCAATGCAAGCCTTCATCATTTTGTTTGCTTGTTTGTTCACTCATGAATAATAACCCAAGCACTTGCAAAAAAATTTCATTGCTTCTTGTGCCAATTTCAATGAGTAGTTTTAATGCCTTTGTTACATAATCTAAATTGTATCTTATCAGTTATGGTCTCCCATATTACATTTTATTTCCATGTTGGATCAAGCCTGAAATCAAGGCAATGTTTTGGAATGGATGAGATCACCCGTGGTGGAAGTGCCATGAAATTCTATGTAGCTGTGTGAAATAAGGATGATAAGAACTGGATTGCTCAATACTGAGGATAAGGGCTGTCTTCTGTCACTTCTGATAATAATATGAAGCATTAATATGTTAACTTAAATAATGCAGAACGTACTGAAGGAAAGTAAAAAATAATTAACAGAAAGGAAAAACCTTAGGGTTACTAGGTTTACCACCTAAGGGTGCTTGATTTTTCAATAAATAATGAAAAAATAAAAATATAATAATATAAATAATATAAAATATTAAAATATAAAGGTTTCAAATCATTTTATCGACATGAGTGTATCACCACTTAGTTGAGTAAATTCTTGACCAGAAAATTGTTATTCAAAATGCAATGCCTCGAACTATTTCTAGCACCTCTTTATAAATTTTGAAATAATGTTGTGCTTATTGCATCAGCTGGCCTCTTTATGCCATTATTTAGCTTTCTGAATGCATATCCTCATCATTCATATGTAGAGGTGCTTTTCACATTTTTGAAAACAAGTTGCACCCTTTTTTCGCCTCAAGATTTCACTAAATGTTAAGTATTTGTAATCTTTCTGTATCAATTTTTAATTTGTTTCTGAACTTTTGGAGAGTTTAATCTTTTTGGCCAAAATGGCAAATAGAACTGTTTACCGAAATATATATCAATCTATCACTATTTTGGAAATATGTAGGAATCTACAAATTTTTGGGTACTCGAGTTTCCCAAAATAAGTAGGGATCTACCACTTTTTGGGTACTCGAGTTTGGGAAACTCGAGTACCCAAAAATTGGTAGATTCCTACATATTTTTGAAACAGTGGTAGATAACTCGAGTACCCAAAAATTGGTAGATTCCTACATATTTTCGAAACAGTGATAGATTGATATATATTTCAGTAAACAGTACTATTGTGCCATTTGGCCTAATCTTTTTAGTTAAATTGTTTTTGGGGTTGGCTTGGACTAGAATGTTGGTCTGCCTAAGCTTGTGTTTTGGTTGCTCAGACGTGTGTATGTGCCACTTGTGTCTCAAATGGAACTCAAAACCCTAGTGTGTTTGATATGGTACCTTTGGTTTGGTGTTGCTCTGCAGTTGGTTGTTTGATCTGATTTGATGACCAACTATTATGGTTAAATACAATCTTGCGTGTGTGGTATATGGAGTAATCATATGAAATATAAGACTTAGAGCATCTGTTAGGACTTTTAAAGGTTGTTATTATTTTTTAATGCGATATCATTCACTTTCATGTATTATCCTTGCTAGCCGTAGACCCACGCGATGCGTGGGAATATAAATATTATGTAAAGATGTGTAATATATATATATATATATATATATATATATATATATATATATATAAAACCATTACTTCAAGTATTGTCTATTTAAAAAAAAAAAAAAAAGATTTCTACAAGTTTTTTTTTTTTAATCTTTTTATCTCTACAAATGTATCATTTTATTATTATTATTTTTTATGTTTGATTAATATTTTTTTAAGGTGAACCATATTCTTCTAATTTCTATTGTAGTGTATTATATTTGCTTAATATACAACTAAACTTTATAAGTTTCAAATTTATTATTCAAATTTCTCATCTCTTAAGGAATAAGGAAATTATCATAATAATCAAAACTTATTACAAAATTACAATGTTATCTTAACCAAAATTAAAATGAAACTAAAGGAATAAATAATAGACTTTATAATAATTTATTACTCAAACAATTAGTAGGCATATTTTCAAATTCATTTTTCCCAAAAAATTAAATATTAACTCAAACTAAAATTCAACCAAAGCTATAAAATGGAAAGAGAAGACTTTCTTATGGGATATTGAAAAAAAAAAAAAACACAATACCAAAACACATATTAAAAAAAAAAAAAACATCAACCTTAATTAGAGTTATAAGAAAGAATAAAAATTCACTGAGAGAGAGAGAGAGAGAGAGAGAGAGAGAGAGAGAGAGAGCTCACAGTTTTGTTTGGAAAAAATATAGATTGAATGAGAAAATGATATCAAATTTATACAAAATAAAATGGGTAGAAGAAGAGGCAAATTATAAAAAAGAGGAAGGAAGTATAACAGTAAAGTAGTAGGGAGATAAAGAGGAAAAAAAGAAAGGGAAATGTTGGAAGAAGTGTAACAGTATGTGTAAAAGTAGAAGAGGCAAATTATAAAAAAGCGTAAGGAAGTATAACGATAAAGTAGTGGGTAGATAGAGAGGCAAAAAAGAAAGGGAAAAGTTGGAAGAAATGTAACAGTAGGTGTGTGAACTAATAGGGAGAAGAAAAGTTTTTTTTTTTTTTTTTTGAAAATAGGGGGAAGAAAAGTTTAAATAGAGAAAAGAAAATATAAAAAATAAATAAATGACGTGGCTGCTGATGTAGCTCAACAGGTGCGTATCAACAATAAATATTACGCTTCAGCTTTTAGTAATACTAACCGTGAACCCGCGCGTTGCGCGTGATAATTATTTTTATGGTGGTTTTATTAAAAAAAAATTTACAATTTAAACTAATCTAATAATGAGTAATGTATTTCGTAATTATATTTTTATTTATTATAAGAACAATCATAAATGTAATATAGGATCAATCCAAAACACCAAAAAAACATAAACTGAAAAAAAATTAATAAAACTTAACAATGATTAATTGAACCAATATTAGGATAAAATTTTGTTTTTGATAATCTATTAAGGTTATTTTCTTTGTAGAAATTATAATTTCTACTGCCCAAAACATATTATCAAATAAACAATTATTAGCAAAATCTAAGAATTAAATTTCTATACATGCATTGTTATAAAATAATAATAATTAAAATAAAATTGCAAAAGTTAAAATTTGTCATCTATTTGATTATTTTTGTTTGGCTAACCTTTGCTTTTCTTTAAATAAATGACATTATAAAGTACTTCTACTACAACTATTAAGAGTACTTTGTCCACCACAAAGGATTAGAAAATAAACAAAAATTAGTAAAGTCTCATAATTTAACATCTAAATTAAGCATTATAAAAAATCATGCTATGTAATAGAATAAATACCAAATTATCTAAATCATGCTACGTAATATAATAATATTATATTTTTATATGCTATATTTAATTCTTTAGAACGCAATAGGATAACATTTAACATCAAAAAGAATAAAAATAAAAAATAAAAAACAACAACAACAATTTAAAAAACAAAACTAAATCACATTAACCAAAGATAGAGTTTTAAAGAATATAAAAAATTATCAACCTAAAGTAGAAATACAAGAAAAATAAAAAAATCTACCAAAAAATTTAGAGAGAGAGAGAGAGAGAGAGAGAGAGAGGGAGAGAGGGGGAACCTTTTTTTTGTGAGGAAAAACTATGCATAAAATAAAAGAGATAGTGACAAATTTATAGTAAGAGGGTGTGAATAAGGAAGACAAAAATAAAGGAAGATGAAGGGAAAGAGGAAGAATGATATTAATGTAGAGAGTAGTGGGGAGATGAAAAGGTAAAGGAGGGAGAAATATTGAAGAAGTAGTGGGGAGATGAAATGGTAAGGGAGAGAGAAAGGTTGGAGAAGTGTAAATATTAAAAACAATTATAGGAAAATTAAAAAAAAAAAAAAAGGCTCACACAAAAAAAAAAAAAAGGTTTTGTGTGAGCCTTTTCAGCTTAAAGAAAAAAAAAAAAAAAAAAAAAAAACCTAAAAGCTGAACTGAAAAGGCTTTGGGTTAGGCTTGATAGTGAAACTAAATAAATAAGAAGTGGACTGGATTAATTATACAGATTTATTATAGGGTGATAGTGGGAGTAAATAAATAAGTAGTGGGCTGGATTTATTATAGGGTGATAGTGGAAGTAAATAAATAAGTAGTGGGCTGCATTTATAGGGTTGAAAAATGTAAAAACTATTTTAAAATTGTAGGAAAATTATATTTTAAAAAAGAAAAGAAAAAAAAGAATGACGTGGCAGCTGATGTGGCGCAACGTGAGAGCAGCAGCATTAAACGCTACGCTTCAGCTTTTAATAATATATAGATGTTCTCTTATTTTTCGTACTATGTATTTTTCTCTGTCTCCACCTTCTTTTTTGGTGCATAAAATGTGCATACATGCTAAAAAATTTTGGGTAGAAAGGATTATTGGCAAGTATAGTTACTAGGCATCAATATGCTTATATATTGTTTCATTTTGCTGAAAGGTTAGACTGCTTATTTGTGTGCAATTTTCTTGGTAATAAAAATGTTGGTCACATGGAACAATTATATGAATTTAATTAGAAAACTTTTAATTTCTAGTTTACATTTTTTTATGAGCCTCTAAGGGCATGGGAAAAATGCTTTGAGTTTCGAGATTAAAATGGTGTTGATATATGTTTTGCACGAAACGGCTTGTTTCTTTTTAGTACATATGATCTCTCTACAGATGATGGGTTGGTGAACCCATTATTACACATATTTTATGAAACGTCCTTTGATGAATCCTGGAAAATATTGGTAGCCAATGAATGCAGGTTCCGTTTAGAACGATTTAGAGATGATGATGATGAAATTTGTTCCAGAGATCCGGCTGGGATATGAGTACAGCTCATATTTTGATTAATGAATTTGAATTTGAAAAAGTGTACTAGAGGAGTACTAGAAGTACCATCACCCCGATTTTTCAAAAAGATGTATATATTCTTACCAAACTCTATTCCTCCATGCTTAGGCTGCCAAAAGGTCATCTTCAAGGGCAGGTCCTAGACTTCTAGTTTGTTTCCCAATGTAAATAGTTAATACTTAAATTCAATTAGTTGTTTTGCTGTATACTAATTTGAATAAGTTAAATTTGTTGAGAACAAGTACAGCAGCTATTTATTTTTATGACAACCGAATATGTTCTATTTATATGTTTTGATTTTGTTAAGAAATATTATTTTTAAGTAAAATGGTATATTATAGTAATGTGTTTATATCTCTAATCTCATGTATGTGGCAATATTCCTTAGTTTTATTGACAGTTTGACCATTATGGTGTGCTTAGTTATGCACTGATATTTTTCTAGTCCATTTTGCTTATAGTTGCCTATGCTTGTGCTGGAGAGGATCTTAGGGACTTCTTGACGTTAAGAGAAGCAAGTATCTTTTGTGGGATGTCTAGAAAAGAGGAGCTTCCTGTCGTACAATTTTGAAAGAACTTTAAATTCCAACAAATTTGAGAAAGTGAAACAACTTTAAGCTGTTATCAAGCAATGTAGTTTTGACTTTGTAAACTCTTTACTTGCCCTCGAAAGTTCTGACTCTACATAATAGGTGATCAATGAGTAGTAGAAGTTTGAACCATGTTGCCTTAAAAGAGCACAATACATGATGGAAGAAAGTCTTCACTCTCAAACTACTGTGGCCTAGATGGTAACTAGAAATAGACTAAATGTAAATGATAGTTTTCCACAAAATGAGCTTCCAAGTAATGTTTAAGTCGTCTGTTTGCATGTTAGAATTGAGTAATTAATATTCAATGCACTGCAGTTGTTTATGTGCCACACTGATAAATTAGTAAAATACTGCAATTTATGTTTGTAGCTGAAATTTCGTATGTAGTTTGAAAGAATATAGTATTTGAATTTACTGATTTTATGATCCTTCTAATGAGGGCAACTCTGACCATGCAAGTTTTATGTCACTTTCTAATTGAAATTTGGCTTAGATTTTTCATTGTGGTAGATATACAAGTCTTGTTAGTGACAAGAAACTTATTTTCATTTTATGTCTACTAAAAATTGGTTGAATTGCTTTGGAAGTGTAATGGATCTAATCTACTATACTATAATTGCTAGGAGACGAAAGAGGACACTTTGTTCATTCTCATTTTTTAAGTTTATGCTGTTAAAGGATCAGCAGGATTGTGCCTCTTGCTAAATCAATTATAAGCGGGCTCGTTGTAAAAATTTGCTATGTCCTCAACAATATAAAAGGAACTTTCTATTCTTCATTTTGATGCCTGAAATTTTTTTTTTTAAAATTAAAAAATTATATAATTTTTGTGTACAAAAGTTATGGATTAGTTACACTTTACTCACATTTTGTTAGGCTCGGATTTGCCTACCTATTAAAAATATCATTTTACCTAGTTGAGATTGGTATAATAATCAATGATTATAATTTCAAATGTTATCAAAATGAAATCCTAAACTACCAAAATAATCAATTTAATGATTTTTTAAAACCACTAGAAATTGAAAATAAATCAAAGTTAAAAAATATGAGAAATTCTATGTTTATAACATTTTCACAACAAATTTTAAATGGTAGATTGTTATGAGTGAGGCAAAAAGTACTTTTTAAGTTTTTTTTTTTTTTTTGAGAATCAAGATCGCGTGATATTATTAAAATACTAAAAGGTCTAAAACTACAAACGGATTCACATCTGTTGGAACATGCTCCATCCAGACTAATAAAGGAAAAGAAAATCTTGCTCTCTTAGCCAAAGCATGAGCTACGCAGTTTCCCTGCCACCTAGTATGAGAGAAAGAAAAGGTTCGAAGCGAACCAGCAATAGACATGATGTCTTTTACAAACTGTCCAATAGAAGACTGACCCACATCTGCTGCTTTCAAAGCCTTATACAGTATCTCTGAATCCCCCTCAAAGATTGACTGAGTTATGCCCAGTTCCATAATAAACTGTACTGCCCTTCTTGCAGCTAGGACCTCCACCAAAACCACCGAGCCTGGATAAGAATTTTCTTGAATAAAGCAGCTAACACTTCTCCCCTATCATTTTGGACTATGACTCCAATTCCAGCCTCTTCTGAATCTTCAAATACTGCCCCATCATAGTTGGTTTTGTACATCTTGCCCAAGGGAGGGCTCCATTTTGCTCTGACCGTGGGAAGTTTACTCTCCTTTACTGGAAATTTCAGCTGGTAATCCGAGAGGTAACGCCTTGCTGCACTTAAGATCTTGTCTCGATCCAAGCTTCGCTCCTTAAGCCGTACTTTATTTCTTCGATTCCAAACGAACCATGCCACTACCGCAAACAACTCCAATCTGTGTTTCTACAACCCGATCAGATTAACTAATTCTTGGGTCTCTCTAATATTCGGGCACTCTGTTTTAACCCAGCTGAAACAGGGGAACCAAATTTGCTCTAAATCATTGCAGCTCCAGATTGCATAGAAGGTGGTTTCTTGCGCTGAGAGACAAATACAGCACCGATCGTCTTCAAGTACTTTCCTCTTCTTTAAGTTGACTTTTGTAGGTAATGCATCCGAGCAGACTCGCCAAAGGAAAGTTTTAATTTTGTATGTAACTCGTATCTTCCAAAAACGCTTCCAAAAGGACTGTTGGAGCGAGCCATCAGACGTCGAAGCTGCTACACTGTTTTCATCTTCACACAACTGTTTGTAGCCTGATTTGACCGTGTACTCCCCATCTGGGCAGTTAGGCCATAATAAAACATCCTTCTGTTGTGTCATACACAGTGGGATTGCCATAATTCTTTGGGCTTCAAAATGAATGAAATGCTGGTGTAAAATATTCTGGTCCCAAGTACCTGTATCCACAGATATGAGGGCCGAAACTTTTGCCCCCTCTAATTCTGGTGCCTATGGAGATATAATTTTTGGAGTCCCCTCACCCGGTAACCAATTGTCACCGTATATATTAGTGCTCTTTCCATCTCCGATCCTCCATCTCATTCCCTTCAGAATCACCTTCCTTGCTTTCATAATACTTTGCCAAGCAAAAGACCCAGATGATGTTGAAGTTGTGAATTCAAATTTGAACCCATAACAATTTACAACATGTGATTTGTTGTGAAAATATTGTGAACGTAGTATTTCTTTTAAAATATACTTAAACCGACTTTTAATTTAGCAAATTAGTACCCAATCTAATGATTTTTTAAAACGTCTCAAAAAATAGATCAAAGAAATTTAAGAATGAACTTCATTAAATTCTAAATTATTGAATTTGAAATGAAATTTTTCCCCAAAAAAAAAAAATCTCTTAAAGAATTCGTCTTCAAGGCCCAAATTATTATTTCCTCCACCGCACACTTCACAGTTCACAAGACCACAAGCTTCGTCTGTATACACAACCTTCCTTTCCTATTTGTCATCTCTCTATTTTTATACGCTTACCTATCCAATCCATAATTATCTGCACCTCTGTTTCAAAAACATGGAAATCCCAAATCCAAAACTCAACTTTCATTTCCACCCATCTCCACCAATCCCACAACAAAAACCTCCTCCTCTTCAGCCAGACTCACAAAGAGTCCTACGCATTGCATAACGATGATGACCCCGATTTCACCCAACACGCCAGCGTTGATTACCCTTTCCATGTTCCATACTCTGTGGTCGGTACTTGTAACGGCCTGCTCTGCCTTTCCGACGATTTAGCCCAATTATTTCTGTGGAACCCTTGTGTGAGAAAGTTTTTCCAACTTCCTTCTTCCAATCTCACCTGCGATACACACTCTGCTTTCGGGTTTGGATTTGATGCCAAATCTAATGAATATAAAGTGGTCAGATTTGTCAGCTTACTGGGTACTCGACCCGTGGTCGAGGTCTACTCACTCTCCACTGATGAATGGAGAATGGTGTTGCATTGCCGTGCTTGAAGAAGGGATAAGGACTCCGTTCAATATATGGGTGATGAAAGAGTATGGTGTTGCATCTTCATGGACAGAATTTCCACATCAATGTCCAAGTCTGGGAATGCTCCAACCATGCCTAGTTGGCTTTAGGAGGAATGGTGAGGTTGTATTGGAAAATGCTATAAGAGGTCTCGTCTCGTGGAATCCAGATAGCCAAAATATTAAGAATCTTAAATTAATGGATTTCATAATACTTTTGTTGGTTCTTATGTTGAGAGTCTAGTTTTGCTCGACAAAGCTGCCGATGGTGTAGTTACATACTGAGGGAAAATGGAAAATCTGTAAGATGCATTTCGTGCTTATTCTTGTGTGGTTTTTCATTTTGTTCTTTATTTATACTTGACATTGATCTCATTGCTTATTGATTGCATAAATGGCTTTATCTTCAGGATAAATATCTTATTAAGGTTGTGGTCACTCTCAATCATATTGAGATGATAGTTTAGTGCATAGCATGTATACTTAAAAGTGACTGTCCTCGTTTCAAATTTTCTTTAATATAATAATTTATTACTTATAAAAAAAATGCACTTATAGTTCTTAAATTCTTGCAGGACCTCATGCAATAATGGTTGGTGATGAGCCTTAAATGAGTAACAGACATTAACTTGGCAAAAGAAAAGATTCAACAAAGCTCTTTGATGGTGTATAGTTTCTTAGTATTGAATTAGCTTCTTATGTCAAAATGGATTGTAGTTGTTCTTTGTTAAACTCCTTTTGTGGCTATACCATTGTTATATTAATATTTTTCAATGATTTGCAGTTTAGTTTCAGTGTATTTGCATAAATTGTTAAGCATTTAATTTTATTTTCAATGCTTGCATTGTGATGAAGATGCAAGGATACACTGCTCAGTTGTGTTAAATGTCTTCTTGCTTGGTCAACTAGATACCCATTACACCTGTGTAACAGGTCTAAAGGTTTCAATTGATAAGAAGTTAAAAGGAGAGGGGGAGGGGGGGACAATTGCATATTAGATATTATCACCTAATAAGGGTTTTGTAGGGATACATTTTAAATATTTGCATATGTTCTTTAATTTTATTTTTCTGATAGTGTGTTATACATAAAATGTGAATTTTATCTTTGATATCCTAAATTGATAACAGGTTTAAGAGATAAAACCAAATGGAATTGGTGACCGATCATCCAGACCTCAGTAAAAATAATGAGTTGAAGACCATATTCTATGCACACGAAAGGCAGACTAGAGATTCAGAGGGATTTTTTTTTTTTTTTGGGACTACATCAATAAAGTTCCTAAGAAACAGGGGAGTGGCCCCCAACTTAGTGAGTTTTAATGTGTGAATTCTAGTCTTTGTAAAAATAATATTGGTAACTAAAAACTAAATTTGATGGTTTTAAACTTTTAGTGGCAAGCCTAGGAGCATGGGCTTTTGGCATGGCTTTATTTTACCCTTTGTGTTAATAATATGCTAGATTTTATTTTTGGTTTTGTTCATTATTTTATGTGATGCAAATTTGAAAAGAGATATCGGAATTTTAATGAATGATACATAAAATGCTATTATATGTGAGAAACTCATGAGTCATGACATAGAACTTTGTATTGTCATTAACCTAAGCATATGGCTCTGTAAATCTAAGGGTTTCTGCATGATAACATATTCCGTATGGCAAGATTTATTATTCTAATGCATTAAATCATATGTTGATGCGTTGTGTGTGTACGTAAATCAAATCCCTCACTTGTCCTAAGCCCAAAAAACCATTCTTGCCAGCAATATGCTTTCACCTTTTGTATTATGTTTCTTTTGGTATTTGTACAGATATTAAGTCAATTACTTGTAAATGAAGGCATTTTAATTGAGGCTTCATGCTTTTTTTCCTTCTTTTTCTCACAAGGCAGCTTGTTTCTTCTTTTCTTTTTTGATGAAATTCTCTTGTTTCTTAGTTTAGTAAGAAGGAAGTGAGTGAATAAAACTTATAAGCCTCAATTCTCAAAAGGAGTGCTCCAGCCTGTAACTCTTTAATTACTAATTAGGTACTTGAAAAATTACATGTATTTTCACTCTTTATTGGACCTGGGAATGGGATTAAACCTATTAATTTTACTTTGGTTGTAACATTTGTATGTGTATATATGTTCATTTTTTTTTTTAATTTTTTAATTTTACATTATATTCTGTGATTGGTGTTGGGAGAGGGATTGGTAAATATTGGTTTGTCCATCAAATCATTTCAATAGTAGTAACGGTGAGTGAATGGTTGATGGACATACTGTGAATTGAGATACCACTCCATTTGTCTTCTTATGCTTGATCACTGTAACTACAACCTCTAAAGTAGTTGTCTCCTTGTGAGTAACACCAATATAATTATCTGGACAGTTTTTGTTTCTTTATTATCACCATTATGTTATGTTTTCTCTTCATCTGTGATGTTTTTGGTTGGAGGGAAATAAATTGTTGCAGGTGACATTAACAAAAATGTTAGTGGTTCAAATTTCAGCATGTGTGTTTTACACAATTGACAAGATTGTCATTTCTCAAAAATGCCTGGTTGGTTCATATGCTCTAATGGGGTCCACACAAGTTGACTTCCTTCCTACTGTTTATGTTTATATGTGGCTTTTGCCCGTTTGGATTTCTAGGAAATTGAGTTTACCTGAAGATATTGGAAAAAGAAAAGAGAATTTTCTGGCAGATGAAAACTCTGTTGAAAAGAAAACACCTCTCTTTGTGTCATGGGCCAAGTGGACTCTCAAATTTGTAATATGGGTTATTTTCCTTGCATGGGTTGCTCTTATTTTGCTTTTCCAGCACAGTTTGTCAATGAAGTTTTTGAGAAATGTTCTCAGTTAAACAGGAATTGTTTTTGGGATTACAGGTTGGTGCTTTTATTAACTTGTTCTTCTCCATTTGTCCCCCTTTTTCCCCAACATGATTCTTATCTGCTTGGTGACCAGTGGTGTTACAAAAATTGCAGGAAGCATATTCATGGTTTTCAGTGGCCCAGTTCTTGTTATAGCATTCCTTTCCATAGCTTATCTCATCATCTTTGGGAAGAGGAGCTCAAAGAGTATGTATTTTGTATAGTAGACAGAGTTCTTATGTTTCTATTTTCTGTGCTAACCAGTGAATTGAATCTTTGTCTTCCATTTGTGTGTTGAAAACAGAGTAGGTACAATGTTTTGTGCGTGTGTGCACTTTTTTTCCAGTACCTGAAGTTTGGTTTCATTGGCTGAGAGTCCTTGTTTATTTGAAATTTTCAGTTGTTTCCTTCTGGAATTTCTGGGACTTTGCTTTGGTTCGATTGGACTTCACTATACTTCTTAACATTTTCGTTTCTTCCAGGGGCAAGGGGATCAGTTCTTCTTTGCCTTAGAGATATCCCTTTTGAGCATGCAACAAGATATCATGTATGGCTTGGACATCTCACAATGATGCTGTATACTCTCAATGGACTATTCTATGTAATTGCATTGGGAAACCTCCTACAAGAGGTGAGCGCAAATGGTGTTATTTTTTTTCTAGTGTGTTGCTGTATTTATACACATTTTTCTTTTGCATCTATATTTGTTTGTTTGTTTGTTTGTTTGCCAGAAGAGGCATACATTTATAATCACTGAATTTGAATTACCCCCTTGCTTGAGTGGCAATATATATTCATATATTCCTTATAGTATACCCAAAAAAAAAAAAAAAAAATGCAAAGGAAAAGGACAGCAGCAATTGAAAATGTGGACAAATAAGAATGACAATAGTAGATAATTATTAAATAAAGCAAAGAGTTTCAAGACTTACGGTTTGGGAAGTGCTGTGCAGCAGTAACAACCATTATTTTTGTTAATTTGATTTGACCCCTTTTGAAATTGATTCTTAATTCCATTTCCTTTTGCTTGGGCTGTTCCCTCCATAATTCTTTGATTAAAACATTTTATTTATTATTCATATACACAAATTACCTTGAATTTTCAGTTTTCACTGCAAGACTAGTAAAGTACAGACTAAGTTTACAGAAATGAAGAGATAGCTATTTGATCACCATTAAGATTGGTTGTAGTTTCACAGATTGGCCTTGGGCCTTCATGTTACTCTTGTTGGACTACGTAGCTCGATTAGAGACTTGAAGAAAGAAAGACTAGTTGGGATTGAGGTGGGAGTTCCACTTTAAAATGGACTTAATTCTTTAGAAGTTCTGCTTGAGGTCTCAGACAGTACACTGTGTTGGTTTTTTGGGGAGGGGAGGAGGGGGGGGGGGGGGGGGTGAAATATAGCTATTCAACCGGGGTACAAAAGGTTTTTTTAGGGGAACTAAAAGCAGGCTTACTAAATATGTTTATGTGGTGGCAGTCTTTATTCATGTTTATTATACAAATAGCAAGGTGATTGTTCAAAGACACAAGCACAACACTATTAAATGTTCCAGAATGGGATTTTGTGATTATTTTGTGGTTAAGTACCTGTAGACAAGCTTTTATGCTATGATGCAAATTCTTGACAGCTAGATATTTCCTTAAAGATGTTACACACAATAGAATTTATGATGGAAATTAACTTTAATAAACGATTTATGGAATGAGAATGTGACAACTTAGGTAGAAGAACTTCAATAACTCTTGATCATTGGATAGATCATATTGATATTCTTGCTTAGACATCAGCTAAGGCTGTCTGGTGAACTTTGCTGAGTTACGTTATAGTTGAATAAACTTGTTTTGATTTGTATATACTCTTTCTTGATTGTTGGATAGATCATACTGATATTCTTTCTTAGACTGATGCTAAGGCTGTCTGGGGAACTTTGCTGCATTGCGGTATGGTAGACTAAACTTGTTCTTGATTTGTATATACCCTTTCTTGATTGTTGCTAAAATCATCTTTGAACTCCTTTTTTCTTTTTAATCTATCATCTTCTTGATTCAATGATATGTTCATAGCTAATGATTATGAGAAACAAACTTGGAAAGGCATGGTGCTAATGTACGTGTCATTGACAAGACTTGTTGGTAACCATTGCCTCCCATCCATGTTGTCTTATTCATGTGTCAAAACATTTGTGATGCTAACTAGTTCATGGTAACCTGAAAAATTATGTGCAAAACATGAGAATAGTAGTGAGTCCCTTCAGTCTTGGCTTGTTGTCATAATCTTTTAGCTTATGTAATGCTTGGTGTTCCTGTATGCGTGCGATGATCGGAGTGCCTCCTTGGTTTTGGAAGAAGCCAAGCTGTTATGTAATTAGATGTATGGTTACATTCTCAAATTATTGCAACAGTGTTTATATGTATCTCACTGTAATTAATTTGTTGCTCATCACATAGAGTTGGATCCATTTTCCGTTAAAGCCATTTTCGAATTGGGTAGAACTAGGCTTACTAATTTCACCACTCCCACAACAAAAACCTCCTCCTCTTCAGCCTCTACTCACAGGCTCACAAAGAGTCCTACTCATTGCATTACAAAGATGACCCTGATTTCACCCAACTCTTCAGCCTCTACAGACAGACTCACAAAGAGTCCTACTCATTGCATAACGAAGATGACCCCAATTTCACTCAACACTCCAGGTTTGATTGCCCTTTCCATGTTCAATTCCTTAAGTCACCTTGTCAAATATACTGTGTGGTTGGTTCTTGTAACAGCCTGCTTTGCCTTTCCGATGATAAACTATCTTACACTAGCAGATTATGTCTTTGGAACCCTTTTGTTAGAAAGTTAGTTGAACTTCCTCATCCCAATTTCTCCTACGCCACACATGGTGGCTTCGACGTGACTATTGGGTTTGGATTTGATCCCAAAACTAATGACTATAAAGTGGTGAGAGCTGTGACCTTACTAGATAGTCTTGACCTTGAACATTCTCGACCCAAGTTTAAGATTTACTCACTCTCCACTGGTGAATGGAGAATTCTTAGTGCTAGTTTGGCTCCCATATGTGCTTTGAGTCGTTGTGAGCCACAGGCATTTATCAATGGGGCCCTGCATTTGGTTGCTTTTAGGGGGGCTGATGACAACAACCTTCAACATTTATTTAGTTTGACAATTCTTCTTTTATGCAAGCATTCAAGAGGGTTTGCCTCCATTGTAGCTCACTGATGAATATATTACCTTATTTGGAAGGGAAAATTGTTGAAATTCATAGGTAATAACAATCTTTTTAGCCTTTTATTTTTTTAAGAGGTTTTGCCTCCATTGTATCTCACTGATTATATTTCCTTAATTATAAAAAGAAAATGGTTGAAGTTCATAAATAGTAAGCATCTTTTTAGCCTTTTATTTTTCTGTAATTGAAAACATGCTGATGAACAAAGCAATTGTAAGTTTATAAGATTTAAGAGTGATTTTTGTTTGTAGCAATGAGATCTTTGATAATTTTCTATTGTTACTTGGGAAGAAATTGTGATTCAATTTGCGGTGTTTGCATATTTTATTCTTCTAATGGAGGATGTCACATTTCTGGTACTTTCCCTTGGTTAGGTTGTTTCTTTACTGTATAACTTTCCCGGGTTCAAAGGCAGGTAGGCTGTAGGCATGGCAAGCATTCTTGCCTCCATTTGAGCTCAATGATGAATATATTACCTTAATTGGAAGGGAAAATTATTGAAGTTCATAAGAATTCAACATCTTTTTAGCCTTTTATTTTCTGTAATTGAAAACATGCTAATGAAGAAAGCAATCTTAGGTTCGTGAGAATGATTTTAGTTTTGTAGCAATGAGATCTGTGATATCTTCTTATTATGTAATTGTTGGCATGGGAATATGCTTAGACCATTTACCTTGGTGCCCCATTCCTCCTAGTACACATGTTCATGTGGTAACGGCATGGAGTGCTTTTAATATGTACATTCCAAAAAACCACAAATATCAGTATTATGTTTTTTTTTTTTTTTTACTACACTAATTGGTGTTATTTTATCTACTTGTGGTGTTACATTAATCACAAACACGATTGCACTTACAGGTCTTAATTTCTTGAAGGACTTTATGCGATCATGATTGGTGATGAGATGTAGAAATAGAATTTAACTCAGCAAAACAAAAGATGTGACAAAGCTTTGGTGGTGTTTTGTCTTAGTGTGGAATTAGTTTATGATGTGAAAATGATTGTAGCTGTTTATGTTAAAACTCTTTTTATGGCTACACTATTCTTCTATTATTATTTCTGAATGATTTGCAATTTGGTTTTAGTGTGTTTGTAGAAATTATTAAGCACCTAATTTTGACTGTCATGCTTGGGTTGTGATGCAGATGCTCACCCACACAATGTGTGTTTTGGGGACAAGGATGTGTTGCCCAACTGAATTAAATTTCTCCTTGCCCAGTTGTGGGGTTTTTTTTATTTATTTTAATATCAATAATCAATAATATATATAAAAGCAGAGACCTCATGTGAGAGTGCATGAGGTCCTGCCACGTGACACTCTAATATTGCATTTAATTTTTTTTTACCATTTTTCATTAAGTTTTTTTTTACTGTTACTTAATAAATCATAATAACTTATTTTTACTATTGTGGGGGCGAGCCCAACGCTGCGAATTGGGCCCAGGGCCCAATTTGTATACCATAGTTTGTCCGAAGAGGTGAAAGGGGTCAAGACTCGGCCCGTTTGGTGGAAACACGTTCAGGGAGGAACACTGGGATACGTCCGAAGACTATCCTGCTTGTCCGAAGACTATCCTGCTTGTCCGAAGAGGTTCCATCGTCGGATCATCATTATGCTTAATCAATCAAATGTGCTGGGGGCAAAAGCGACCTTCCCCAACTGATTCCATGGAGGAGAACAAATCCTGGGCGCGCCTGGGGATGAGGGACGCATAAAAATATCTTAAAGTAAAAGCAACTACCACCGCATTTAATGCACTGCAGCAGCTTTCCTGGCCGCATTTATGTGGAGAAGACACCTGAACAGTTCAGCATCAGCTACCACCACTCATGGCCTACTAAAGCAGATGCCTGATGTGACGTGTACTGGAGTGGACGCTTGGATGAAGAACAAATATACGGTGAAGATGAAGAAGGGGGGGGGGGTATATAAAGGGCAGAAGCCTCTGAAGTAAGGGGGAGAAAAAATTGTATTCACTAAGTTGATAAGTTGATAAACCTCTTCGGACCGAAGAGGACTTTTATTAAATATTAGTTTGAATGCCTTTTTACCCTTATTCGTTGCATTGAACCATTGCTAAATCCATAATCAGCCCAGCTGTTTAACCCATTCTCTACAAATTTATTGTCGGGGATTCGTTGGGCTCACGATACGCAAAGTTGGTGCCTAGCCCATCAAATTTCAACCCTACAATTGGCGCCGTCTGTGGGGAACAGCTTGAGCAAAGGTGGAAGCAACACCTCAAAGATGGCTGAACCAAGGCAACGACCAACGGAGTCCAGGTCATCTCAGTACACCGATCCTTTTCTTCATCTGGAACGGAGGTAGGATCATGAGGGTAGCGTACACACCGCGCGTGACAATCGAAACCAGTCGTGTGGAGAGAGCCACATGTCCCATGCAGAGAAAAACCAAAGCATGCAGAAAGAAATTGATAGGCTAAAGAAGAAGTTGCGCAAGAGGAAGCGCAGTCCCTCGTACTCTAACGAAGATTCTGAGGGCGAACAGGACGTCGCCTACAAGCAGAAACTTCGAACGCCAGTCAGCGAGTCCTTCACCTATGAGGAAATGCGTCACCACGAGAGGAACCCCCAGGGCCCCTTACCTGGGGGCGCAGGGAACGACGCTATGAGTAGAGCCCTGGATCAGATTTCCAGATCTCCCTTTACGTGTAACATCGAGAATGCTAGACTTCCTCGACGTTTTCACCAGCCTACATTCACCATCTACAATGGCCGAACAAACCCAGTGGAGCATGTGAGCCATTTCAACCAGAGGATGACCGTCCACTCCAGGGACGAAGCCCTAATGTGCAAGGTCTTCCCATCCAGCTTGGGACCGATAGCCATGAGATGGTTTGATAGCCTGAAAGCAAACTTTATAAGCTTTTTCCAAGAGCTAACCCAGGCATTTGGTTCGCATTTCATCACATGCCGAAGGGTTCCGCAATCTATGGCTTCCCTATTATCCGTCAGTATGAAAGGGGGTGAGACTTTGAAGTCATATTCAGATAGGTTCTGGGAAACGTATAACGAGGTGGAGGAAGATTGTGAATTGGTGGCCATCAGCTCTTTTAAGCTGGGCCTCCCCACCGAGCATCCCTTGAGAGCGTCCCTAACGCGCAAACCTGCTGCCAGTATACGCTAGTTGATGGATAGGATTGACAAGTACAAAAGAGTTGAAGAAGACCAACAGCAGAGCAAGGGAAAGGATAAGGTTATCCCTCAGGAGGAGAGGGATTTCAGGTCGGACAGGCAGAACCACAATAGACCAAGAAAGGACTGGATCGGACAAGGTACAGCGAACTTCCAGACGGTCAATGCCGTTTTTCGCGAACCAGTACACTAAGTCCTGGATAAAATAAAAAATGAACCGTTCTTCAAAAGGCCGAACAAGATGGTCGGAAACCCTGAAAGGCGCAACCACAATCTTTACTGTCAATATCACCTTGACCATAGGCATACTACTGAGGATTGCAGGAGCCTGTGGGACCATCTGGATCAGCTGGTCAGCGAAGACAGATTAAAGCAACTTTTGCACCACTCATACGGTCAGGGAAATCAGGCAAACGTGGGGCCGAGGAGAGGTGATCCTGTAAAACCTCCCTTGGGTACGATCAATGTCATTTTTGCCGCGCCAGGGAGGACGGGGTCTTGCCCGTCCAGAATATTGTCGGTTGCTCGGATGCCCTCAGAAAGTGTTAACAGAGAGCCGAAAAGGCCTAGGATGGAGGTTCCAGTTTTGGGCTTTTCGGACGAGGACAAAATCGGGACCATACAGTCGCATGATGACGCTCTGGTAGTTACTCTGAGAATAGGTGGATACGACGTGAAGAGGGTGATGGTAGATCAGGGCAGCGCCGCAGAGATAATGTACCCAGACCTATATAAGGGGCTGAACTTATCTCCCGAAGACTTAACCCCGTACAGTTCCCCTTTAGTTAGTTTTGATGGCAAAGTGGTCATTTCGAAGGGCCAAATCAGACTATCTGTGCAAACCGGACCTGAGACGATGGAGGTAGATTTCATAGTGGTGGATGCCTACTCACCCTACACTGCTATTGTGGGCAGACCTTGGCTTTATACCCTTGGGGCCGTATCCTCCACACTTCATCAGAAGATTAAGTATCCGTCCGAAGGGACAGTCGAGGAGATCCGGGGAGATCAGTCTACATCCAGGCAATGTCTAGTGGCGGCTATCCAGCACAAACCTCAGGCTGAGTCCTCGGACTGTAACGAAGAGAAGTTATAGCAATTAAAACCTTCGGTGCTGGACACCGAAGCCTCGGCAGAAGAGGCAGAGTGTGAGAGCTTGGTAAGGATAGTTGTCGACAACGACCCAGAGAAGTTTTTTCAAGTCGGATCCATGCTGCCTCCTCAGGAGAAGGAGGAGCTGATAGAGTTCCTCAGAGCCAACGTTGATGTATTTGTATGGGACTCCGCGGAAGCCCCAGGAGTAAGCTCAGAGTTTATTTGCCACCATCTAAATGTTAATCCCACCATTATCCCTAAGAAACAACCGCTCCGGCGTCCGTTAAGGGAACACGCTGATGCAGTCAGGGATGAAGTGATGAAACTCAAGCAGGCAGGGGCTATTAAGGAAATCTTTTACCCCGAATGGCTGGCTAACACGGTGGTGGTAAAGAAGAAAAACGGAAAATGGCGGGTGTGTGTGGACTTCACCAATCTCAATAGAGCTTGTCCGAAGGATCCGTTTCTCATGCCGAAGATAGACCAACTAGTTGATGCTACTGTTGGACACCCTCGGATGAGTTTCTTAGATGCATTCCAGGGTTATCATCAGATACCACTAGCTCTCGCCGATCAAGAGAAAACGGCTTTCGTAACCCCTGTGGGGAATTACCACTACAAGGTAATGCCGTTCGGCTTGAAAAACGCAGGGGCTACCTATCAGAGGATGATGACCAGAATGTTTGAGCCGCAGTTGGGTAAAAGCATGGAAGTTTATATTGATGACATGGTGGTAAAAAGCAAGGTCATAGCTGAGCACATTGGGGATCTTAGGGATGTCTTTGAAATTCTGAGGGGACACAGATTGCGCTTGAATGCTTCCAAGTGTTCGTTCGGTGTTGGATCAGGCAAGTTCTTAGGGTATATGGTCACTCACAGGGGAATCGAAGTTAACCCCGATCAGATAAAGGCCATCAATAACTTGCAAGCTCCCCGGAACCCCAAGGAAATTCAGAAACTGACTGGGATGACCGCTGCCCTTAATAGGTTCATTTCCAGATCAGCAGACAGGTGTAGGCCTTTCTTCTCATTGATCAATAAGTGGAAGGATTTCGAACGGATGGAGGAATGTGCTGTTGCTTTTCAGCAACTTAAGGACTACCTAGCTAGACCTCCCATCATGTCTAGTCCCGAGCCAGATGAAGTCTTGTTTGCTTACATCGCTGTGGCTCCTAATGCCGTAAGCTTGGTGCTGATCCGAACAGACTGTGGTGTGCAAAAACCAGTTTATTACGTAAGCAAGTCACTGCAGGAAGCTGAAGTTCGTTATTTGCCACTGGAGAAAGCCATTCTGGCAGTTGTGCTAGGTACGAAGAAGCTACCCCATTATTTTCAAGCCCACACCGTTATAGTCCTTACCCAGCTCCCACTTAGAGCCATACTCCGAAGCGCCGATTACACCGGAAGGATTGCCAAATGGGGCACGATCCTCGGGGCTTTTGATATCAAGTACATGCCTCGCACATCAGTGAAGGGCCAGGTCCTTGCGGACTTGGTCGCCGAGTTCACAGAGCCCCATTTAGAGGAAGTAACACCAATGCGGGGCACTGAAGGAAGGACCGTTGGTATGGTTTCTTCACGGAGCCCCTTGCCCTAGAAAGTGTACGTGGATGGCGCATCGAATCAGAGAGGCTCAGGAGTGGGGCTAGCGCTGATATCCCTAGAGAGAATTATCATTGAAAAAGCGTTAAGGCTGGATTTCTTAGCAACAAATAATGAGGCAGAATATGAGGCTCTATTGATGGGGATAAAGATGGTACGAAGGATGGGAGGAAAGTCAATTGAGATATTCTCGGACTCAAGGCTAATCTTCGGCCAAGTGTTGGGAGAATTCGAGGCGAAAGACGAAAGGATGCAGGGATACTTGAGCCTGGCTAAGTCCCTGCAGTCCGAGTTCGAATCTTTTAACCTGCGGCACATCCCCAGAAGTGGCAATACACATGCCGATTCTTTAGCCAACCCTGCCACCTCTTCGGCACAGGAATTACCAAGGGTTATCCTCATCGAGGACATATAGAGACCTACGGAGTTAAGGAAAAAGGCAATCCAGGTCCATAACATCAGGGCCGACCAGTGCTGGATGGATCCTATCATCAAGTTTTTGAAGGACGATGTCTTGCCCGAAGAAAAAGGGGAAACGGACAAAGTACGGAGGAAAGCTATAAGGTTCTGGTTGTCTGAGGACCACAAACTATATAAACGTTCCTATTCAGGTCCATACTTACTGTGCATGCATCCGGAAGCGGCAGAGTCACTACTAGAAGAATTACATGAAGGGATCTGTGGGAGCCATACTGGGGGTAGATCCTTAGCTCACCGAGCCATCACTCAGGGTTATTGGTGGCCAAATATGCAAAGAGAAGCCCATGAATACGTTAAAAAGTGTGACCAGTGTCAACGGTTTGCGCCAAACATACATCAGCCGAGCGGTACCCTTAATCCACTATCCAGCCCATGGCCTTTTGCTCAATGGGGATTGGATATCGTAGGCCCATTCCCTAAGGCAGCAGGAAACAAGAAGTACTTGCTGGTCGGAACAGACTACTTCACCAAGTGGGTAGAAGCTAAACCTCTAGCAAATATCAGGGACGTAGACGTGAAGGAGTTCATCTGGAAAAACATCGTCACCCGGTTTGGAGTCCCCCATACCCTCATCTCGGACAATGGGCTTCAGTTTGACAGCAAAGCTTTCAGGGGTTATTGTACTGAGCTAGGAATCACAAACAGATACTCCACCCCTGCCTATCCCTAGGGAAACGGGCAGGCTGAAGCTGTTAATAAAGTCATAGTTAACGGACTAAAGAAGTGGTTGGATGATGCGAAGGGTAGGTGGGTAGAAGAATTACCCCACGTATTGTGGGCATACAGAACTACGCCTCGCAGGTCTACCGGAGAAACCCCCTTTTCAATAACCTATGGGGCTGAAGCCGTTATACCTTTGAAGACTGGATTCCCGACATACAGGACTAGCTCTTTTAACCCAATCGGCAACGATGGGCAGCTGGAAAAGAGTTTGGATCTAATTGAAGAACGAAGGGAAAATGCAATGGTCTGACTGGCGCATTACCAACAAAAACTCAAGCAAGGCTACGACGCCAACGTAAGGCTGAGACCTTTAGAGCCTGGCGATCTGGTACTGAGGAAGGTGGTAGGTAATGCAAAGAATCCGGCTTGAGGGAAATTGGGACCAAACTGGGAAGGACCGTACCGCATTACTTCAAGGGCTGGCATTGGAGCGTACTTCTTAGAAGACCTGGATAATCATGTAGTACCCCGGCCGTGGAATGTAAATAACCTCAAGAGGTACTACTATTAAGAGAATTCTTCCTTCTGTCATGATACCATTTTTGTTATGCTAAGAACTCACAAGTGTTTCAACTTAAATCCAATCATGCCTGTAGTCCTCGAACCAGATGATTTGGGTTAGTTAACACTCCTTCACGATTCTCACGTGTTTAAACTTAAATTCAATCATGCCTGTAGTCCTCGGACCAGATGATTTGGGTTAGTTAACACTCCTTTACGATTCTCACGTGTTTAAACTTAAATCCAATCATGCCTGTAGTCCTCGGACTAGATGATTTTGGTTAGTTAACACTCCTTCACGATTCTCACGTGTTTCAACTTAAATCCAATCATGCATGTAGTCCTCGGACCAGATGATTTGGGTTAGTTGACACTCCTTCACGATTCTCATAAGTGTTTAAACTTAAATCCAATCATGCCTGTAGTCCTCGGACTAGATGATTTGGGTTAGTTGACACTCCTTCACGATTCTCATAAGTGTTTCGACTTAAATCCAATCATGCCTGTAGTCCTCGGACCAGATGATTTGGGTTAGTTAACACTCCTTAACGATTCTTATAAGCGTTTAAACTTAAATCTAATCATGCCTATAGTCTTCGGACCAGATGACTAATCCAAACTTAATGGCATCAACAGTTTTCCGGCTAGGTTACTATCACAAATAAACATTCCAGTGAAGTCGTTATCGCCTTAAGGCCTACTTAGCATCGTTTAAATTGAAATCATGGCATTAGTTGTTTCTCAGTTGTCAATCTATTGCCATTTGTTGCAATGACACATCATGACATATAACATGATAATAATAAAGATAAAAAGTAAGCTATTTCATTGATGAAAGGAAAATGACAGCGTTACAAAGCAAAGTCAAATGGCATCAAAACAATTACAAGTACAAAAAGAGTCCCCTAAACACCTAAGCCTTCTCCGGAGGCACTGGGTCAGCCTTTAACGGATCGCCCATATCCCCAGTCCGAGCAGGAGCGTGGCTAGCCTCAGCGGGGTCTGGGATACTTGGACCGACCAGAGGAGCTTCAGAGGTATCTGGCAGGTCGCAGATATCGGGGTCGTAGTAAACACTCCCAGGCTGCCTTAGGGCAGACTCTGGGGGAACTCCAGCCGTATCAAGGCATTTGCCCCACGTTATCTCGCAGTACTCCCTGCAGACCTTGGCGAACTCTTCGGTCAGCCTAGCCTGGGTCTCTTGCACCCCCAGCAAGTAAGCAGCGTTCTTCTCAGCCTCAAGTGCTTCCTTGGCCAGCTGAGCGTCCTTCTTGGCCAACTTAACAGAATCCTTGGCTTTGTCGAGCTTGGCCCGAAGACCTTTCACCAACGCTCACTCTGTCTCCAGATTGAGCTCGGTGGTGTACAGCTTTTTGCGCTGATCTTCAGCCTGCTCCTGGGAGTTCTTGAGGCCTGCCTCCAGACTTTTTCTTTCTTTAGCCTCCTGTTTCAGCTGCTCGGACATCTGGAAGCACTCATCTTTAAGGCCGCCCAAGGCCTTCTCGGTATCCGAGCGGGCGCTGATCTCCGCTTGGACTTAGACGTGGGCTTTCTTGTTCCACTCCTCGGCCACAAATATCTGCTGGGCAATCTGCGCGACAGACAAATTCTTTATTATTAGTTGTTAGACATAACAAAAAAACGATAAGAGGGTCAATTCCCTTACCATGGCTAGATCCCTTTTTAGGGATAGGAAAAGCTCTTGCTGGCTGAAGCGCCTGTAGGAATCCATGTCCCTCGGAAGGAGCAAAGGCTGCTCCAAAGCCTCCGCGATGTAGCCGACTTTGCTTCCACTATAATTTCTGATTGAGGCATCATATGGGATGTCCGCACCATCCAGTGTCAACTTTTGGGGCCATGTCCGAGCGCCCCGGCTTACATCGGCGGCCGAAGTGTCTTCCCTACTTTCAGTAGATGAAGCCCTTTTGCCCCTCTTGTCATGGGCCACCTTCTGTTGCTTGAGCCCTTTTTGTGGCGTAGCCTCAGTGCCTTTAGCCTCAGTCGCGACCCTCTTCTTTTTTAGATCCGGCAGCGGCTTTAAGCTGGGATCCAAGGAGGCTTGAGGAGGAAGAGGGGGAAGAGTCGCCGCTGGCTGGGATGGGCCAGTGCCTTTGGACGCGGCCTTTGGCTTTCTATTCTTCATCAATTCTGTCAGACTCTGCATATCTTCGTCCGAAGAGTAAGCCGACACGTTCAGTCTTGGGAGGACAACCGATTGCCTATCTGTCTCCTCGTCAACGTCTATAATTTGAATCTCTTCTGAAGCTTCCCCTTCAAATCTGAACTGGTCGATCTGCTCGTCAAGGGAAGGGGTAGAAGAAGCAACTCTCTCTTCCGCTGCTACTGGCTCAAGAGGAACCTGTTGAACAGGCTGAACGAGCAGTGGTACACCCTGTGGGTTAGGATGTGGCACCGGAGCGAGGACGAAGGGAGCTAAAAAATGCTTCCGACCAACGTCAATTCGATTGATGCGGCGGTCTCCGAGTGTTATTGCGTTGCCGATCGGCTGAAAATCCTTTGAAAATGGAGTGTAGCCGATGACGAGGTGAGCGGCCCTAAGCTGTCCGTCTTCGCTTGCAAAGATCTCTGACCGAAGGAGGTAATTAAGCGCCGCGGTGTTTGTAAGGCTGAGCCGAGGAGTGACGTGATTCCTATCTGTAAACATTTCAATGAAACTGTCAGAAAAGCTTGAAACTTGATGAAAGAGAGAGCCGAATAGCTAAAAACGGAAACCCTAAGCCTATTGTTAGAAAATCTTAATGGGAATGTCCCACCTGGCTCTCCTGACTGGGTTGGGCAATGAATCCTATCATGCCATGCGCCCGAGACGATCAGATAATCGTCTTTCATCCCTTTATTGGACTTAGGGAGACAGGAGATGAGCCTGACAACATCGGATCGGGACCTTAGGTAGTATCCCGCTCCTTCTTTGGTACGGCACTCGTACATATGTACCACATCGTGCCAGGTAAGTCCCAAACCTAAATGACAGTTTATGTCGTCAACTGCTCCTAAAATCCTAAACATGTTAGGTGCGCACTGATCGGGGCTAAGTCTATGGCCGGTAAGATAACTTCTGGTAACTGGTCCCATGGGGATGGTCATTCCTCCCTCCAGGAAAGCGATAATGGGGATTATAACCTCACCCACTTCTCGGTCCGTTAGTAACCCCTCTGTAGAGCAATACCTCAGGCCCACGTCCTGAGGAATGCGATACGTCGCCCTAAACTTCTCTATCTGGGAGGGACTATCCACTAAGTATTCAAATCTACCCATTTTCGATTAGGTTAGAGGGGGAAGTGCGAAACAGTAACTGGGAAAAAGCTATCAAAGGCCGAAGAGGCAATCCGAAAAGAGTTTGAGAACCTCGAACAAGGGACTTACGCGGAATTGAATGGAAGAACGACCTTGATGCTCGCAGAGAGATCATAGTGTGTTCTGGGGTGAGTTGGAGCTGATGATAGGAAGGGCGTTGTGAGCGCAGATGCCTGAGTTTGCTGAGAGTCTGAAACTTGCAAAGTAAGGGGGAAATGACCCCTTTTTGAGGCTTTATATAGGGGCCAGCAAACTGGTGGGATTTATCCCGCCCAAATTTTGAGGAGAATCACGACCGTTGATCATTAACCCACCGTTGGATTTCATTGACAAGACGCCGCCTGGAGCAATTAATGACGCTCGGGAAACGACGCAATGACAGCGGCAATAATGAGGCACCCAAATTTATGCGTGCACACGTGTGAATTCAGCGGTTCAATGTTGTCAAGACTTCTGCTTTTATAACAGATCAAAATCCTATTTTTTCTCCTCGGATGCGTGGGAAAAATTAGAATTTTGAGGGGCTATTGTGGGGGCGAGCCCAACGCGGCGAATTGGGCCCAGGGCCCAATTTGTATACCATAGTTTGTCCGAAGAGGTGAAAGGGGTCAGGACTCGGCCCGTTTGGTGGAAACACGTTCAGGGAGGAACACTAGGATACGTCCGAAAACTATCCTGCTTGTCCGAAGAGGTTCCATCGTCGGATCATCATGATGCTTAATCAATCAAATGTGCTGGGAGCAAAAGCGACCTTCCCCAACTGATTCCACGGAGGAGAGCAAATCCTGGGCGCGCCTGGGGACGAGGGACGCATAAAAATATCTTAAAGTAAAAGCAGCTACCACCGCATTTAATGCACTGCAGCAGCTTTCCTGGCCGCATTTATGTGGAGAAGACACCTGAACAATTCAGCATCAGCTACCACCACTCATGGCCTACTAAAGCAGATGCCTGATGTGACGTATACTGGAGTGGACGCTTGGATGAAGAACAAATGTACGGTGAAGATGAAGAAGGGGGGGTATATAAAGGGCAGAAGCCTCTGAAGTAAGGGGGAGAAAAAATTGTATTCACTAAGTTGATAAATTGATAAACCTCTTCGGACCGAAGATGACTTTTATTAAATATTAGTTTGAATGCCTTTTTACCCTTATTCGTTGCATTGAACCGTTGTTAAATCCATAATCAGCCTAGCTGTTTAACCCATTCTCTACAAATTTATTGTCGGGGATTCGTTGGGTTCACGATACGCAAAATTGGTACCTAGCCCATCAAATTTCAACCCTACAACTATTATATAAATTTAACATTTTTTACCTCTTTTTATTAAGTTTTTTTTTTTTTTTACTGTTACTCAATAGATCATAGTAACTTATTACATTTAACTTTTTTTTACCTTTTTTCATTAAATTTTTTTTACTATTACCTAATAAATCATAGTAACTTATTTTTACTATTATATAAATTTAGCATTTTTTACCTCTTTTTATTAAGTTTTTTTTTACTGTTACCCAATAGATCATAGTAATTTATTTTTACTATTATATTGATACGAGTTGTTCTTGACAATTAGACCAATTAGACCAAAAGTTATTCACTATAGAATTGATTTCCGTTTAAAAGTAGACCAAACCTTATGAAAAACTCAGGCTCAGTTCTTACCTTATATATTATGACCAAAGTTTGACCATTTCCACATGTAAATCAAAGCAAAAACTCTTACTCTCTTACAAACTCTCTTCTTCCTCCCCCACGTATAAATGATACTTCTAGAAAATCCCATTCTCATGAAATATCTCTTCATTTTTCCTCAATTTCAATTCAATATTCTTTTGTTTATTAATAATATTCTATGCAATTTATGCAGACAAATTCTCTGTCATCGACTAGTGCAACAAAAATATATATAAATCTTGAGATCCCTCAGGTTGCTAAAATAATTGACAAATGCATATTTCTAAAATTTATAATAACAAAAAAGTCTAATAAAGAGCATATACTATCTCACAAAATGCCATTAACTTAATATTTTCTTTAAAAAAAATTCAATAATAGGAATAGTAAAAAACATGATCCAATACAAGAAATATCAAAAATATATGCAAAACAATTTTCATAGGAGGATTTATCTTTAAATAATATGAAGATAATAGTAATGATAAAATGCATTGAATGAGATCCTACGAAAAAGGTTTGTTAATTATTTCAAATTATACTCATCATTTATGTATAAAAATAATAATAGATCATATTATTTACATTAAAAAAAATACATATTAATTTCAAAGTTCATTGCAAGATGTGAATTGTAAGGGTATTGCAATAATAAGTAACATTGATACAACAATGGGTTGGTATAACATTTTGTGCGTACTTTGTGAAAGGAATGTCAAATTACAAACATGATCATTTTGGTGTGCAAAATGTAAAACAAAAATAAATCTTTCTATCCTAAAGTTAGAGGCACTCACATTAACTACATACTCTCCAAATATTTATAATATATTTATTTCACTATAACTACTATATATATATATATATATATATACAATTGCAAACTACTTTAGATACAGGATTCAAATTGAAGTTTTTAATGCATCTAACAAAACAAAGTTTGTGATATTTGATCGAGATGCCGAGAAAATCTTAAATAAATCTACAAGATTGAGATCTTGCTGAAAAATAAACTAAGGTACAACTTATTTAAATTTTTGTAAAAATATTAATATTGGAGAAAGAATCTCACGTTATTTGAAAAAAAAATTACGAAAAAAATGGATTTCTTCACTTCATTTGAATGAATTCAATCTAAAAGATGGTTTTGAAAATTATATAGTTGCTAAGATTTTTGATGCGCCTTCAAATGATAAAAAGGTATGGAAGAAAAAAAAAACACAATTCAACATGCTATGTTAATTCTTTTTGCTGCACTATTCCAAAATTAACAAAAATAAAAAATTTACAAAAAAACTGTCACATCATTGAAATTTAATAGAAATGCAAATACCTATGAAAAATCTTAGCGACAAAGTCCAAACTTTGTAAGATCTAATTAAGAATCTCTTGGTGCCAATTCATTAGTAATTAACACAAATGATGCAACAAAAAGGAAAAAATGATGAAAGCTCAAAAATTGAACAAATATAGACGGACTAAATTTCAAATGTTGAAGATGGAGAAACTAATAATGACAACAAGCGTCACCATATCACAATAACAAAGCATTGAAGAAAAAAAAAATTCGTAATGAACCTTTTTATTACATCACATAATAAAAATCAATAATATAGAATGAATTAATATGCTTTTATGAACTTTTATTATACAATATTACTCCAAGCTGTTTTCATTATTGCTCATTACTTGAACAAAATAATTATAATAGATATATGTGTGCAATTTATAATTGTTACTTTTTATGATGAACTCATTACTAACAAAGTTTTATAATAAATATGTTATAATATATGTATAATATTTTCCAAAAACAAATTTACATAAAACATTATAACATTATCTGTGCATCGCACGGAAAACTTACTAGTTTTATTTAAATGTTAAACTCCTTTTGTGGCTACATAAGAGCACTTAAATCAGTTGGTGCAAAGTAGAATAAGTGTTCATTTTTACACATTTTTGCACATTTTTGCTCAAAATTATCCAAATCAATCAATCTATAATTCTATTCATATGCAAAATTGCTACAATAATTGTGTAAATTTACATTGTTATTGTCGCTTTTTATCCTATTATTTTAAACTTTTTTCTCTCTCCTCTCCCTTGCCTTGTTAGACTCTCTCTCACCCTCTCTTCAATGTTAAGAAGAAGAAGAAGAAGAAGACGATGACGATGACCACCAACATCCACCCACCATCACAACCAACCACCATCCAACCGCCAACATCCACCCACCATCACAATTAACCAACCACCACCACCACCACAACCAACCCGTTACAACATCAATTTAATCCAAACACAATCAACCCAAAATTAATGAAATAATCACAAACCCAACTCAAAATCAACTCAAGATAAAACACAACAAAAAACCCATTTGGCGAAATACAAATCAACTCAAAACCAAGCCATTGCTACCATGGAATGCTTGCTGCTGCCATGAGAGAGAAAGTGTGAGAGTGTGAGTGTATTGAGCCATGGAGGCTTGGTAGAGAGATTTTTTTTTTTTCAGATTTGAAGAGAGCACCGGTTTGATAGAGAGAGAGGGGGGGGGGGGAGAAAGAGAATTTTTTTTTTAGAAATGAAAAAGAATAGAAAAAGAAAAAGAAGATGTCGTAGAAGAAAAAATGCAGAAGAAGAAAGGAAGAGAAGAGAAAAGAAAGAAGGAGAAAAAAAAAAAGAGAGAGAGAGAGAGTGTTCAGACAAGAGAAGTGGAGTGTGTGGTAAGATGGTGGGACCGTGCATGGGTAAGTGTGAACTAATTAAAAAAAAAAATGTAAGAAAGTATTATTTAAATAAAAGATGGTGTATTATAGATAATTTGACGTGGGTGTTTTTACAAAAAAGTTGTGTAAAATAGAAAAAGTAAATTTTTAGTGTAAAATAGAAGGAAAATTTTACACATCATAATGATAATATTCTTATGTAAGTATTTCTAGATCATCTGCAATTTGGTTTTAGCGTGCTTATAGAAATGATTAAGCTCTTAATTTTGATGGGATATATTTAAATGGCAGAAAATGTTTTTTAATATTATTTTTCTGGTTGTGTGTTGTACATAAAATGTGAATTTTATCTTTGATAATTGATAACCTACAATGATTACAAGTTTAAGAGACAAACAAATGGGATAGATGATCAATTATGAAGACCTCAGTCCAAACATTGACTCAGAACATATGTTCTAAGGGATTTCTTTTGGGATTGCACCATGCCATTCAGAAGAAATAGAGGAGAGGCCTCCAACTTGGTGAGTTTGAACGCAGGAATAGTATTGCAAGTATAGGTTTATTTCCCAAACCTTTGTTCAAGTTGGTATTTGTTCTTGGGATTATTTATCATGTCCTCAATTGTCATTTATGAATTCATTTTGCTCTCACCTCCTCAAAATAGTTTTTTTTTTTTTTCCCTCTCGGTTATCATATCATATTTATTGATTTTATGGGGATATGCTTTCAACACTCATTTAATTACTAAGTGGTGGCTCAAAAAGTGATTGTATGTAAAATTGGAAATACCTATAAAATTTACACTTTTTGATATGATGGATCAATGGTCTTAGAAGCTTATGTGCAATATGAGTTGGGGAAATTGACAAAATTGGAGAGCTTGAACACAGCAAGTAGCCAAGCTCCATAATCATATAGAATAGATGCACCCCTGGAGTCTCATGCATTTGCTACCGCCAAAATCCCTTCATAATCCCACAGCAAGATGCCAAAACCGATAAAGGAACAGTTTTTATAAGCAACAACAACCAAATTAACTTTGAAAACACCTTCCACTGGACAATACTATTTCAATACTAGATGCATATTCTTATATTCCGTGGCATAAGAAGCGGCCTGATGAAATATCTGTGATGAAACCAGATTTGTCCCATTGGCACGACTTTGATTTTTTTTTTTTTTAACAAGATAGAATTTCTACTTTAATATAATCTAAGTGTATATGTGTGAGAAGCTCCCTCCCGAAGACTTGAACCCCGACCCTTACCCCCCACACCCCACAAGCATTTATACTTGTGGAGTGACCATCGCACCAAGGTTGCGCAGTGGCACAACTTTGATTTCAAAACGTTGGAAGCATAATTTCACATCACAGTAGCAAAATTTTCCAATTTCTAGAATATCTAGCTACTTCAAAGCTAAATCCACCATGCCTACTCAAAACTGTTAGAAGAAATTTCTTTCAAACTTTCTAAGAAGAAATTTTTGTAAACTTGTGAGACAAGAACAATTTACTACTACTTTAACAGTTCTTCAACACACCTATTCAAGTGGTGGGGGTGCATCATTAATAGTTTTTCCCACCACTAATTACTTTTAGCCAATCAAACCGAATGATTCTTGGAAAATACTACCCCAAACGTGTTGTTTACTCTAAATCCCTCGCTTATGCAAAAAAACTAGCCTGTATCTTAACTTATTAATAAGAACAATTATCAAGAGTAAACACCATAAATTTAATTTAAATTCAACTGTATTTTTTTTATCTATATATATAATAAATTAAAATTTTATGCTTTGCTTAAAAAAGAAAAAGAGAAAGAATTGCACGTTATAGACTAAATAATGAAATACAATCTATCAAATAAATAAATTAAAGCAATTTCTATCAACTTGACGATTCTTTTACTTTTTGGCATCAAGTAATTTCTATCCTAGTGGTGGTGTACATCATTTTTTACCTTTTGGCCAAAATTCACGGAATGATTGTTATGCCAAGTCTATCATATGCGTGTTGGTTATCCTAATCAAACAACTTAAGGTCCCGCATCCATAATAATGAACCTGCATTATTCATAAGCTTTTTAAAATTGTGCTTTCTTAAAAGATAACGGTTTTGAAAAGGGTTTAATGAAATTAGGTGTTTTTAAAAAGCAAAATGTTTGGTAAAAACTGTTAATAGACAATATTGTTAATAGGTATCACTTATATATATATATATATATATATATATGACTTTTTCATACTTATGATGATTTCACCTTCTTAATAGTAATAATAACAATAACAATAACTAGTCGCTAACCCGTGCGATGCACGGGATAGTTAAATAAAAGGACAATTAACCAACATCACGTTAAGGTAAAAGAATTAGTGAGAGACTGATTTGCCCACCAAGAATTTAAAAGAAAAAAAGATTGATATAATAAAATCTAAAAAATTTAGAAATAGAAAATTGGGTTAATAATATGCATATTATAGACATTTTGCTAGTTAGCGTTTAAAAAAAAAATGGATCTGTCTTAATTAAATAAAATACAACGGGAATAAATATTTAACTTCTATGCTTTTTATTAGTTTAGAAGCGTTGTCTAACGTAGAATGTTATTAGGTTGTAAGAAAGATTTTTATAAAATGTTAATATCATATGTATATGCTTATATTGTCAATGTCTCATGTAAGTACATAGTTACTGAAACCTACAAAGTAATTTACAATTCTTAAATTAATAAAGCAAAATTCCCAAAAGTTATATATATACACACACTCAAAACTGATATAAACTACAAAGATAAAAACAAATTTTATTTAGTCGTATTAATAACAATATAAACAATTCAAAACATGGAACATTATCAAATTTATAACACATAATTTCATTATCTTTTACGTTGAATCCAAACAAATAATTAATTGAAATTAATCCAAACAAATAATTAATCAACCAAAAATTAAAGCTTTAATTAAGAAAACAAAAAATCACATGAACCCAAAATAAAAATTCTCAATAAAGAAAAAACATATAAGGTAAAGAATATATTAAGATCAACCTACTAAGACGCAAATACCAAAAACCCCAAAACTTAAACCTTCCAAATTTTATAGAATCCCCAAATTCTACTTCAAAACCAAACAAAACCCTTCAAATTCAAAAAATTCATATATAATATACCAAATAAAAATTTACCACACTTTAGGTTAGAAGACATAGGTTGCAGCTTTGATTTTTCTCCAAAAAATAGAGATGCTTCATCTGCTGTATACAATATAAAATAATTATTAGAAATTTCAACCAAAAAACCAAACCCACAAAAACACTATCAAAATATAGAGATTAACCCAAATACTTAGAAGAAAATAAATTCTAAACATAACAAAACAATAAGATAGAATGAAAATTTCAAGCACATATGAAAGCAAATAAAAAAGACAAAACCTACGTTTTTTTTTTTTTTAATTGAGTCTCTCTTCTTCTTATTTTTTAATTTTAAAGTGAAGTTAAGTTTAGGGTTTTGAGATGGTAATTGCTAGGGTTTTAAGGAGAGAAGAGAGAGTCCTACCAAGAGTCTAAATAATATAAACAATTCAAAACATTGAACATTATCAAATTTATTACACCTAATTCCATTATCTTTTACGTTGAATCCAAACAAATAATTAATTGAAATTAATCCAAACAAATAATTAATCAACCAAAAAGCAAAACTTTAATAAAAAAAAAACAAAAAATCACAGGAACCCCAATAAAAATTCTCAATAAAGTAAGAACATATAAAAATTTACCACACATTAAGCTGGAAGACATAGGTTGCAGCTTTAATTTTTCTCCAAAAAATAGAGATGCTTCATCTGCCATATACAATATAAAATAATTATTAGAATTTCAACCCAAAAACTAAACCCATAAAAACACTATCAAAATATAGAGATTAACCCAAATACTTATAAGAAAATCAATTCTAAACATAATAAAACAATAAGATAGAATGAAAATTTTAAGCACATATGAAAGCAAATAAAAAAAGGCAAAACCTACGTTTTTTTTTTTTTTTTTTTTTACGTGAGTCTCTCTCCTTCTTATTTTTTTAATCTTAAAGTGAAGTTGAGTTTAGGGTTTTGAGATGATAATTGTTAGGGTTTTAAGGAGAGAAGAGATTTTGGTATTTTTATGCAAAAAACGTTATTTTAGGTCTAGGTGATTTATTTCCTTGTTTTTAGGCTCTTTTAATGTTTTTTTAGGTCAAATTTGGTTCCTATTATGGTTAGGTATTAATTAGGGCTTATTTTAGAATATATTTTCTTGTCCATCAAGTTTTATGAAGCCCTTAAATAGGCCTCCAAGTTTGTATACGTTTTTTAATGTTATTGTTATAAGATATAAAACCTAAAATAAAAAGAATCAAAAATAAAAATAAAAAGAAAATAGTGATGATGTGGAAAATTGTGAGAGTTTCAAAAGTTTCGGTTTTATATATATACTAGTCGCCAACCCGTGCGATGCACGGAAAAGCTATTGACTAAAAAAAAAAAAATCCAACAATGAGCAAATAAACATTTTGCTAGTTAATATTTTAAAAAAATGAAGAAATGTTTAACTTCTATGCTTTTCCATAGTTTAGAAGTGTTGTCTAACATAGAACATTATTGAGTTGCAAATGCATAATTACCGGAACCTACAAAGTAATTTACAATTCTTAAATTAATAAAACAAAACTCTCAATAGTTATATATATACACACACTCAATAATTTTGGAAGTGTTGTCTTTTTTTTTTTTTTCTTTTTTTTTTTTTTTTGAGTCCTATCAGAATTTTTGTTTTCTTTTTATTTAAATAATGCTGATGTCTAAAAAAAGTTTAAGACTTCGGTTATATATAAGAAATAATTAAGCTCATCCTTTAAAAATTTTAAATAGATTATATCTTACCTTAATGTTTTCCTTGTGGTGAGGACAAATAGAATGAAATAGGTGCTTCATGCTAAAAAACTTTCTTCTGGTCAATTCCCAGACTTGTTAAAATTTTAGTGAAAAGGAAAAACTCATCAAGAGGAGTAAGAGAGAAAGAAATTACGCAATGAAAAACCACAATGAATGAAGAATTGATTTCAAATTTGAACTTCCAAAGAACAGCATAAATTCCAGCCATAGGTTCAAAATGCCAAGTTAAATTTGTTGCTGAAGACCTAGCAAATACAACCAAGAAATATAACTGTATTAATCTATATGTGAAATTTTTAAATGGACAACAGAAATTTTTTTAATACTTATTGAGAAATAAGATAATCTGCGATTTTTTCTAGATATTTTTTTTTTTTTTATAAGTAATGTAAAAATTTTCCTAGATTAGTTGAATTAGATCACAAATGAAAACTCTAGAAATCAATTTCATACCTTTTTTTTTTTCTTTTTTTGTATTGATTCGCAGTAAAAACAAAAAAAATAATAATAATAATAAGCAAATAAAATTTTCAACTAAATAGAAAAACCGGAACATTGATTTGATTTCTCGATGGTAGTGACGGGAGAATGAGTCAATTTGGTTCAAAAATTGCTGAAGGCAAGTGCCAATGATAAATATATATATATATATATATATATATATATATATATATTAATTATAAAATCAGATATACCTCATCATTGTTTGTTGTTTGAAAAAGAAAAGTATAGGATTAGATTATTCCTCATATGAATCCTGTTTTAATTTTTTAACAATTATTTGAAAAAAAAAAATGTTTTCACATAATTAAAAAATTAAAAACAAAAAACAGACATGGAACCCATTGCCTTACCCTTACCCATTACGTTTAAGTTTAGCAGTTTAGGGTTCATGGAGAAAGAAATATCAAGATAACAGAGATGGATTGCAAAAATATATTTTCTTTTCTTTTTTTCTTTCAAGGGTCTGATAAGCAAAAGATGGATTGCAAAATACTTTCCATGTGTATGAGGGTGTGTGGTAAATCTTGAAGCCATAATTGGGTGAAGCTACAGAGCATTTAGGGCTTCCTACACAAAAACTTTGGCTAAGAGATGAATACCTGGAAAGGCTGTTGTTCAACTTCATCATTGTTCGAAGACTTGTAGTGGGAAGTATATGTGCCCATATCTAAAACTGGAAGCTTCTCTCCAGGCAAAAACATCTCTTTGGAGACATCATTCGGAATAGTATCAAGGGAGTCTTCCTTTGTTGTCATCAAATCCTTGGGAAGCATCTGGAATGGACGTATCAATATTTTCTTTTTCTTTCAGTTCTTTGTTTTGATCCCTCTCAGCAGGCAAAAAGATGCAAAGAGTTTTCTCATCTGTACCACTCTCAAACAGGATCTTCTCTTGGGAAGGCACTCCATCAATGCAGAAGTCTTTCACGAAAGTTGAGAGAGGGATAGGTTTGCTAGGGTTTTGAGGTGGGAAGAAAGGAGTTATAACGTGAGTCTTGCTCTCTTCTTTTTTGAATCCCAATGTGAGTCTTTTTAATGATTATAGTTTAATTAATGATTATTTGAGTCTAAAAAAATATAAATAAAAAATGCTGACGTGGAAAATTGTGGGAGTTTCAAAAGCTTCGGTTTTATATATATATATATAAAATATATAGATAATAATAATAATATTTTTTTGATGAAATTATTATTAGTATTATTGTTGATATTATTATTATTATTATTATAATAGTTTTTGGCTGGGTAGATTGTTGGCCGGCCTAAGGTTTTTTTATTCATAGTCAAATTCAACAACTCTAGTACAATCATTTCTGTCAACTTTCATCTTCTTCCTCTTCTTCTCTCTTTATTTATTTATTTATTTTAAGAAGAAATTTCTTTAAACTTGAGAGAAACAATTTACTACTACTTTAACAGTTCTTCGACACGATTATCCAAGTGGTAGGGGTGCATCATTAATAGTATTTCCCATCATTAATTGCTTTTAGCCAATCAAATCGAATGATTCCTGGAAAATACTGCCCAAACGTGTTGTTTACTCCAAATTCCTTTCTTACGCCAAAAAAATAGCTTGTATCTTAACTTACTAATAAGAACAATCATTAATAGTGAACGCCATAAATTTAAATTCTATTGTATTTATGTATCTATGTAAAATAAAAAAAATAAAAATTTTCTGCTCCGCTTAAAAAAGAAGAAGGAATTATATGTTATAAAATAAATAAATAAAAGTTATTTCTATCATCTTGACTGTTCGTTTACTTTTTGGCATCAAGTAATTTCTATCCAAGTGGTGGTGTGCATCATTTTTTACTTTTTGGCCAAAATTGACAGAATGATTGTTGGATTATGCCAAGTCTATCATATGCATGTTGGTTATTCTAATCCAACAACTTAAGGTCCCACATCCATAATAAATGAACCTACATTATTGATCAGTTTTTTAAAATTGTGCTTTCTTAAAAGATAACGGTTTTGAATAGGGTTTAATGAAATTGGGTTTCATTAAAAAGCAAAGTATTTGGTAAAAACTGTTAATAGACAGTATTATTAATAGATATCACTTATATATATATATATATATATATATATATATATGTATGGATTTTTCATACTTATGATGATTTCACATTCTTAATAATAATTGATGAACACAAGGAAATCTGTAGGCTGAATGTCTCGGGCATTGATCTCAAGGTTACTTGGTATGTCCTGAAAAATAAACACAAGATCAGAAGAGACCAGGGAAGACCGGTCAAGAATCCTCCGATGGTCAAGTCAGTATTTTTTGGAATTCCAATTTGTATGGAAAGATGTCAGAATAAATTACCTTTTCACGAATAAATGCTTATATAGCACCCATTTTGGGACAGTTACTCATTTAGTAACTGCCCCTATCATTGAGGAACTCGGAAGACTCGAAGATAACTTCCACAACTGCTATGGAAGTTACCTTATTTGGGTTATTCTCCATAACCGCCATTGGGGATTGACCTTAATGCTCTATGCCGAGTGAGAAGCTCGTCCCAAGCAAATATGGGGAAAGACGTGTGAAACGCAAGAAGGTCGTCCAAGTCTTTCTTTTCTTGGACGACCTTAACGACGGACGAGTATGTCATAATGCAGCCCATATGTTTCATTTATCCTTATTCCCTTTGGACGACCTCAATGGACGAGTTTGGAGTTAGCGCGTTACATTACACCATCAATAATAACAATAATAATAATAATAATAACTAGTCGCTAACCTGTGCGATGCACGGGATAGTTTTTCAAAAATTATATATATTTACTTTAAGCATGCTACAAAAGTATAATTACATTCGAAATATAATCAAACATTAAAGGAAAATTAAACAATTGTATACAAATACTACTGTGGGGCCCCAAATATTAAAACCAGGCCCACTCCATAGCCGGCCCAAGGCCCGCGCCGAGGAGAGTATATAGGCCGAGGATAAAATGGGAAAGAGCCCAGGTCATTCAAAGGCCTCGCCGAGAATGACACATCCTCGGCACACCGACTTCGATAAGGGAAAATATCCCTCATCCATTAAACATATCCCACCAACATTCTGGCCGCTTTAATGGTGATGTGACCAACAAACCCAGTTGCCTCGGTTACTTCAACTAATAGAAAGTCTGCAAAGGCGGCTAAGAACTAACATAAAGCCTGCGAATTACAGATGATGGGACAAACCCCTGTACATAGAGTCCAGATAATTGGCAAGTGGATGGTTAAGATTAACAAAAATGAGACTATATATCTAATAGGGCTCCCAGCATAAAGAGGGGGGACTCGATGATAAGTTCGAAGTAAAATAGATCATCGGCCTGAGCCGAGGACAAATATGCTTCGCAAACACAAATTTCCACCATTAGATTCCTATGAATCTCATGTCATCAATTATTTGTTATAAACTTTATACCAGCCGTTGTTTACTTCGGTGATGCCAAGCCCTTACACCCACATCTCTACAAATTTTTATTGCTAAGGGTCCATTACAAATTGAGTCCCTACAATTGGCGCCGTCTGTGGGAAGGGATTTGTGCGCTAGCAAGTGCGGTGGTCAGTGTAAAGAAATTAAGAGCAACACTTTTAGAAATAATATACGAAAACAATACAATCTACTACAACAACAATCATTCAGAAGTCAACAATCACAAGAACAAGAATATGAGAAAAATAAAAAGAGACAAAACAAGTCTATTTCTTTTATTTATACATGAAGAAAAATTACATCTTTTACAAGTGAAGCCCGTGGGGCTTGTTCTAAAGCTAACTACAAAGGCAGACGCTTAACAAAGTTGGCAGAGGAACAAAAGATAGAAAAGAAGGCTCGTTGAAGAACAAAAGACAGAAAGAAATGAAGCAAGAAAGGAGGAAAGGGAGGAAAGAAAGCTGGCAGAAGAACAAAAGATAGAAAAGAAAGGTTGGATGAGAAGCAAAAGGAGAGGAAATAGAAGAGATAAGAGGGAAGGAAGGCAACATAGGAGGCGGAAGAGACCGCGGCACAGGACGGCTCCACTTCTGGATTCCGCCTGGTTTCCCTCCCACCCCCATTGCTGCCGGCTTGGAGGGTCAATGACCCATACCCAAGGGAAGGAGGTTACGTTCTTTCTGGTTCCTCCTCCAAACAGCAAGGAGGGTTCCACCTCTGATTAGGTTGAAAAGAAGGAGAATCTTCGGATCTCTCCTACTCCAACCCCAACTTGACGTCCAGGGTCGGAGTGCCATCCTTGGCTCCTAATAGGGGCTGTGCATCCTCGGGACCACCCTTTCCCAGGGCCAATTCATTCGAAGGGGCTCAAATGGCTATATCTTGCAGAACCTTTGGGCAATATTTTTGGGAGAAATTTGAAACGAATGTTTATCAAGTGTGAAGGAGAAGGTTGCCCTAGAAACGCCTTATATAGAAGGTGGAATATTAGTGAGGGCCAATCCGCAATAAATCCCAGGGAGAGATTTCCGGAGGCAATAATTCCGCCCCAAGTTCCAAGGGGCCTATCAGCCGTTAGATCCTCGTAGATCCACGACTGGCATTAATGAGGAGGCGCCTCATTAAACGAGAAGGCACCGAAGCGTCAGAACACGTTACTCGGACAACCCAGGAGACGCCTCGTAATCATAAGAGTCCCATCAAGCGAAGAGGCACAACACGGCAGGGTCTTATCCTCCACCTACTCCAGCCCGCATTTATTATTATTATTTTTCTTGAAAAGTGTATTTATTTAATGCTTATTGTAAATTATAGCAATGTAGAATTAAATGGCTATGGATAAATAGAAAAAATAATAAATAAGATGAGAAAACTAGGTACTGGACAGAACCAAGGCATTGCATGGTCCTCGGACCCAAGCCTTATGGGGAAACCAGATACTTCAGATGAAAAATGAGAAAACTAGGTACTGGACAGAACTAAGGCATTGCATGGTCCTCGGACCCAAGCCTTATGGGGAAACCAGATACTTCAGATGAAAAATGAGAAAACTAGGTACTGGACAAAATCAAGGCATTGCATGGTCCTCGGACCCAAGCCTCATGGGGAAACCAGATACTTCAGATGAAAAATGAGAAAACTAGGTACTGGACAGAACCAAGGCATTGCATGGTCCTCGGACCCAAGCCTCATGGGGAAACCAGATACTTCAGATGAAAAATGAGAAAACTAGGTACTGGACAGAACCAGGCATTGCATGGTCCTCTGACCCAAGCCTCAGGGGAAACCAGATATTTTAGAATAAAAGCCAAGTGCTAGACAAAACTTAAACATTGCATGGTCCAAGGTCTCAGGCCAACAGGAAGAACATTTCCTCATAAAAACTAGGTACTAAGAAAAGCCAAGGTCTTGCATGGTCTTCGGACCCAAACCTATATGGGAACCAGTCACTATGAGGCAATATAAACGCTGCACGGAACCAGGGTCCTTGTATGGATCACGAGTCCAAATCTACGGCAAAGCCAACCCCCTTAGGCGCTAAATAATGAGCCCTATCAAGGACTAAAACCACGAGAAATTGAGCGCTAAAGCACAAACGACCCAAACCTATCCATCCTCGGGCGGCCCTTTGCGCCAAAAGAAAGCTGCAAAAACAGCTGAAATAACGATAACACTGACAAAGAGGTAAGGCTCAATAGGCCGCGAAAATACGCTGAGGAAGTCAAAATCCTCCTCCCCGTCCAAGGGGGACGTGCAGCAGAATTTCGAGGGGCTATTGTGGGGCCCCAAATATTAAAACCAGGCCCACTCCATAGCCGACCCAAGGTCCGCGCCGAGGAGAGTATATAGGCCGAGGATAAAATGGGAAAGAGCCCAGGTCATCCAAAGGCCTCGTCGAGGATGACACATCCTCGGCACACCGACTTCGATAAAGGAAAAATATCCCTCATCCATTAAACATATCCCACCAACATTCTGGCCGCTTTAATGGTGATGTGACCAACAAACCCAGTTGCCTCAGTTACTTCAACTAATAGAAAGTCTGCAAAGGCGGCTAAGAACTAACATAAAGCCTGCGAATTACAGATGATGGGACAAACCCCTGTACATAGAGTCCAGATAATTGACAAGTGGATGGTTAAGATTAACAAAAAGGAGACTATATATCCAATAGGGCTCCTAGCATAAAGAGGGGGGACTCGATGATAAGTTCGAAGTAAAATAGATCATCGGCCTGAGCCGAGGACAAATATGCTTCGCAAACACTTAGCCAAATTTCCACCATTAGATTCCTATGAATCTCATGTCATCAATTATTTGTTATAAACTTTATACCAGTCATTGTTTACTTCGGTGATGCCAAGCCCTTACACCCACATCTCTACAAATTTTTATTGCTAAGGGTCCATTACAAATTGAGTCCCTACAACTGCAAATATGTAGATGAAAAAAAATGTAATAAATGAATGCTTCCTCTATGCAAATCATGATAGGCAAATATATTGTTTTTTTTATTTAATAAATATATTTCTTATACTCTGTATTCTAGAATATTAGATGATACTCATATTCTACATGAGCACAAAGAAGTTAAAATATAAGAGACATGTGGATGAACATTATGATTGTTTGTACCGAGTTCATACATAATTTAACATGAAAACCATACTATAAGAGGTCAATCATAAAAGTTTTAAATATACAATGACAATTACTATATTTAAACTCTACACATATGCAAATAATAAACTATAACAGGCCAACATTACTAGTTAGCAAATAATTTTAGATCTAAAATTGTTTATTTTGTATATGTTTGTACTTTGTAGCAATGGTCAATGACGTAACAGATCAATTAAACCATTTTAAGTAGCCATTAAAACAAAAGAATTTATCAAACTTCTATATACAAAGATTCATTTTAACCATAGAAAATTAATCATCATTCTAAAAATCTTTCTATGTAAAATTTTCTCACTTTAAATATAGATTTGCAACACATGCAAAATTCTAAAATTGAAAATCCATCATCAAATTGAAATTTAAATTGCCCATGAATCATATAATTCGTACCTTGAATGTTTAATCATGAACATGACTTTCCACCCTCCTTGTATTTTGTCTTATCGACGAAGATGATTCACTCCTCCAAGTCTTGCTTTATCAACCGGGCTGAGCAAAAATTCATATATATATATGTGTGTGTGTGTGTGTGTGTGTATATGACTATCAAAAAATAAAAATTACATACTTATAGTTTTACACATAGCAACCTTGAAGATTTAAGACAAAGTGACATTAACAAATCCTTACCAGTTGGAGCGAATGCTTCAAATACTAAAAAAGAATATTACTCTTGGTTCCTGAAATATATATGTATTAACCACCAACATCTCATTATATTTTCAATATTATATATATATATATATATATATATGTGTGCGCGCGCACGGATGTAAATAACCAAAATTTAGAGAAGTCACAATCTTGGTATATGAAAAAGATAGAGAAACAAAAAGAACAGAAACCCCAAACACACTGTAAACACAATTGCGATAAAACAAACTGCAAATTTAATACTTATTGCACATCATCTCACTTAATTGTGACTACAATGCATGATTAAGTATTTCATAGCTATATACTTATGTCAACTGTGAGTCTTTAACGAACACCAAAAATAGGCAATAAGAATACTCTTCAATAATCAATTATTAAAAATAAATAAAAATTATATAATCAATTATTTCAGCATTAGAGTAAGGCAACGTGATTGGCTCAAACAACCAAAATGGAGTTGTAGTATCGATTCAAACAACCATGTAGAGTAAGGCAACGTGATTGGCTCTTTGTTCCTAACTACGATCTTCTCCTCCTCCTTAGGGACGGACCCAGGATTTCAAGCTGGGGGGGGAGGGGGGCAGGAGATAAGCGAATTTTTTTTTTCAAATACACATCTATATAGTATTAATAAACTATCAACCAAGACAAATACCCAAAAATCATTGTTTCTTAATATATCAAGATCAACTTTTTGAAATTGTGTTTGAGATATATGGTTATTTTTCGAAATTGGAACATCGGCATTTTCCGGAATTGGGGAATGAATATTTTCTAGAATTGGAACATCCACATTTTTTGGAATGGGAATAGCAACATTAGTTGTTGGCAATCCCACATTGACTTCGGAAGAATTTGAATATTTTCTTTTGAAAAAATCAAACATTGTATTTGATTTTTTCGTGATCTACAAATAAAATAAGAATCATATATATTATCTTACAAACGAATGTTGTTACTAACTAAAGACAAATACTAGAATCTAGGTAATATGCATGATGCATTTAATTTATGAAGCACGGGTGCGTTTCCGGATTCGGGTGCAGGTGTGGGTATGGGTGTGGGACTCGGCAATTTTTGAAAACGTAGGGCACAGGTGCGGCGGAGTGCAGCGATTAAAAAATTATTTAAAAAAATTTATTTATATTTTCTATATTTTTACTATTAAAATATTCTTAAAAAAACACGTTAGATTCACAAAACAAAAAAAAGCAGAAGGCAAGAAACACTAAACAAAACACAAAACAAAAAAGAAATGTCCTACACTCTCACCTTATCATGCCAGATCATGCACTGAGAATTGCCACATGTACCCATCTAACCACAACGTGTCACATCAAGGTAAAATGACCAAAACAGCCACATGACTTTGGGTGCAACTAGGGGGTCCAATAGAATAAGAAGCAAAGGGCATTTTGGGGTAATCAGAGTCTTTTTATATTGTGTGTTCAGCTGGATGTTTATGGCATATCTATTGAGTTCACTTGAAGGAAGACTTAATTAATCTCAGGGAATTTTGGTCCACTCCCAAGCTAACAGAAATTCATCAATCTTGGTATTTTTTCTCAAATCTTCTCTTCAGCAGTCTCTCACTTTCTTTGTCTCGCTCTCGCCTCTCCCTTTCTTTTCTTTTCTTTTTTTCTTTTTTCCTTCGTTTCTGAATTTTTTGTTTGGTTTTGGAGTCTTATTGATTGCTGTGTTGGTTTTTTTTTATTTTATTATTATTTATTTACATATATATATATATATATATATATATATATTTTTTTTTTTTTAAGGTTTTCATGGGCTCTTGAAAACTCCTGGGCTGGCCGACTGGGATAGGGATGATTGAGGTGAGGGGGGCCTAAGCTAAAACCTAAGGGGGGCCCGAGCTAAAAACCAAGGGGCCTAAGCCTTTTTTTTGAAAATTTTACATACTAAAAAAAACAATTTGGGCCCGGGGGGGGGGCCCAGGCCCCCTTAGGCCCCTACCTGGGTCCGTCCCTGCTCCTCCTTAAGTTGACAATGTAATGCTTGAAACATTATAGAAGACAAGTATTGGTTAGGAATTACATATAGTTTACGCTTTTCACCCACATGCATGGTCGTGAGGTTTTTCTTGCTCTTCATTCATAGATTTGCAATGAGTCGCTAAAATTTTTCTATAACTTTCGTCATCTTCAAACCCTAGTACCACACTCAGCGCAAAGAAAATTTATATAATTTTTTTTTAAGACTGGTTTTATAGTAAAATCAAAATTTTTGTTATTTTATTTTATTTTATTTAAGTAATGCTGATGTGGAAAATTGTGGAGAGGTTAGGGGCTGTTTAAAATCAATTTTATAGTAAAATCAGAATTTTTGTTTTTTTTTTTTTTATATTTTATTTTATTTAAGTAATGTTGATGTGGAAAATTGTGGAGAGGTCAGAGGCTTCGGTTGATATATATACTAGTATTATGCCCGTGTGTTGCACGGTTTTAAATATAAACTTTTAGTATAATTTTATTGAGGAATAATAAATTAATAATCACTTGAATATAGATTATATAAATTGCATATAAATTATTGTTCTTAAAAGTATCAAGCAATCACACAACATATTTATATGAAAAAATTCATAAATTTAATAATTAAGAACCTATGGAAACTTAACCAAAGCTATTTCATTTGCCAAAAAAATAAACATAATTCTCACTGAAAAAGCCAAATCCTTCCTTCTGTCTTCACTTAATTTTGGTTTTTTATTTATTGATTTTAGCATCCTTAAATAGTAAAGTAGAGTAGACTTAGTAGAGTTTTAATTCAACTCAATTTCTCTTGGATTCAAACTTAATTTGTGGAGATGTGAAAAATAATCACGTTAACTCAATCAAATATCACGTTGCTTTTTTATTTATTTATTTATTTATTTTTTTATGTGTAGTATTTTGGTTTTTTTTTTTTTTTATTGATTGATTTTAGCATTCTTAAATAGTTTTAGTAAAAGTCCTGTGCATTGCATGGTTTTAGTCATTAATTTGTTCTATATTTAAAAAAAAAAAAAAAAAACTAAATGAATCTTTTTTTTTTATGTGAACCAAATGAATCATTATTACATCATTTCATAATTTTTATCTAACATAATTATATATATATATATATATATATATATATATATATATATATATAATCTAACACCTTAAATTATACAACTTGAGTAATGTCTATAGTTGTATTGTGCTTTAAACCTCAATGAAACAACACATTTATAAACTATCGAAATTTTTAAGCATTAAAAAATATTTAAAATATTTTTTTAGAAGAAAAAAATAATTAAAACTGAAAGCAAAAAGCACAACATACACACACGTATATATACACACACATAAAAATAAAAAATAAAAAATAATAATAATTACAAACAACCAAAAACAAAATTAAATAAAAAACTCAATTCATTAATTAAGAACAATCCATTTTTTTAAGAAAAAAGAAAAGGCCAAATTTCTAAACATTAAAAATATGAAAAACAAAGTTGAGCAAAGAAAGACTTACATAGAAATTGGACCGGTGGATCTAATTTATTCTTCTTCCTTTTTTTTTTTTTTTTTTTTTTTTTTTTTTTTTTTTCTCTTGTACCCAATTTTAAATTGGCAGCAAATTTTGCTTTTAGAAAAGCTGGACTATACATAAGAAAGTATCAAACAAAAACTGCAACAAATTAAATCCACAATATTGATGTCAATAATATGTAAAATAAAAATAAATGATACAGCTAGCATAATATGTAAATATATCCATACATGAAATTTTAACCCATCTATAAAATGAATAAATTCAATAAATAAAGAAAGAGAGAACAAAAAAAACCAGTTTATTCAATTACAGTTTTTAAGCCCAACTTGTACTTCCTTCGATATTGTAAAACCTACCTACTTCTCATTTGCCTTGAACATCTGAGTCTGAGTCTACCATATTTACCAAACTAAATAACATTATAATTTATATACATCTTCAAAGAAAAAAAGTTATATACTATAATACGACATTTTTATTTTACTCAAAACATGAAATGGAAAAGATTCATCTACATGTTACCTGTAGAGGAAATTGAAGTCGGCATTTCAAATGATAACCATTTTGCGTTTAAAGTTTTCTATTCCATGGTTGGTATATATATATATATGTGTGTGTGTGAAAGTATGTCATCTTTATCCTTATCTCTAGCATAACATATAGAGTTTGTTCTTATCATGTAAACCATGTTATCAGGTAGAGAGAAGTGAAGAGATTCGTAGATTAATCATTTAAAAAAAGGAAAAAAAAAAAAACTCTTTCATGATTTTAGATTTAGACATAATTATCAATTAAGGGAATGGATATTATTGTAGAGAGTGCAGATGTGAAGCCGAAATTCTAATCACCCTAGATATCATAACTCATAAATCAAATAAATCTCCAATTGCTAATCAAATAAATCAAAAGGGAGAGGACATGTTAACGATAACTATGAAGAACTCAAAAAAATATTAGTAGAAACTGTATGGCATTAGGACATAAAAGGTAGGATATTGTGATATACATCACGTTAAATATTTAATTTTTTTTTTTTGTTTTTGTTTATAATTTTTTTGTAATTTGGTGCAGCCACTTGGTGCAACTATGACTTCTAAGCCCAACTTTAATTTGTGGAGGTGTGAAAAATAATCACATTGCTTTTTTTTTTTTTCCAAAAAAATTGTAACTAATATTTGTAGTTATAAAATTTAAATGAAATTGGATTCAAACTTAATTTGTGGAGGTGTGAAAAATAATCATGTTAACTCAATCATATATCTCTTTGTGGTAGAAATTTGATGGGCTAGGCACAAACTTTGCGTATTGTAAGCCCAACGAATTCCCAACAATAAATTTATAGAGAATTGGTTAAACAGTTGGGCTTGTTATGGATTTAGCAACAGTTCATGCATGCATGTAAGGGTAAAACGATGTTCAGATTAATATTCGATAAAAATTCTCTTGGGTCCGAAGAGGCTTGGTATTTATCAAGTTTATCAATACAATTTTTTCCTCCCCCTCTTTTTTCAAAGGCTTCTCCCCTTTATATATCCCCCTCCTTCTTCATCTTCACCGTACATTTGTCGTTCATCTAAGCATCCACTTGAGTATTGGTCATATCAGATGCTTGCTTTAGTCTGCCGTGAGTGGTAGTAGCTGATGCTGAACTGTTCAGGTGTCTTCTCCACATAAATGCAGCCAGGAAAGCTGCTGCAGTGCATTAAATGCGGTGGTAGCAGCTTTTCCTTTAAGATATTTTCATGCTCTCTTCATCCCTAAGCACGCCCAGGATTTGCTCTCCTCCGTGGAATCAGTTGGGAAGGTCGCTTTTGCCCCCAGCATATTTGATTGATTAAGCACCATGATGATCCGACGATGGAACCTCTTCGGACAAACAAGATAGTCTTCGGACGTATCCCAGTATTCCTCTCCGAGCGTATTTCCACCAAACGGGCCTAACCCTGATCCCTTTCACCTCTTCGGACAAACAATGGTATACAAATTGGGCCCTGGGCCCAATTCGCAGCGTTGGGCTCGCCCCCACAATCTCGTTGCTATTTTTTTTTATTCCAATTAAAAAATTGTAGCTAATAGGTGTTGTAATATAATTTAAATGAAAAAAAAAAGGATTAGATGAAGATGAAAATTGAGAAGAAATAGATGGAGAAAAGAATTCAGATTGTAATTAAATTAAGATTATTAATTTAATAATATTAAAATTTTGAAAATTTAGATGATAAATATTATCTAAATTAAATTTTTGTATGTTAAATATTATCCCCTAATTTAAGAAATATATCCCAACAAATAAAAAAATAATGTTAATTAGATGATAAATATTATCCCTTAATTTAAGAAATATATCCCAACAATTAAAAAAAATAATGTTAATTTTATTTTAATAATATAATACTATTCTTTTTTAGTTCTTTAAAAATCTAAAATTTTAATAAAATTTCTGCAATTTGGTGAAACCACGTGGCGCAACCACGACGTCTAAGCCCAACTTTTATTATATATAATATAATATGATATATATATATATATATATATATATATATATATATATATATATATATATATATATATATATATATATATATGTAGGGACTCATTTTGTAATGGACCCTTAGCAATAAAGATTTGTAGAGATGTGGGTGTAAGGGCTTGGCATCACCGAAGTAAACAATGGCTGGTATAAAGTTTATAACAAATAATTGATGACATGAGATTCATGGGAATCTAATGGTAGAAATTTGGCTAAGTGTTTGCGAAGCATATTTGTTCTCGGCCCAGGCCAAGGATCTATTTTACTTCGAACTTATCATCGAGTCCCCCCCCCCCCTTATGCTGGGAGCCCTATTGGATATATAGTCTCGTTTTTGTTAATCTTAACCATCCACTTGTCAATTATCTGGACTCTATGTATAGGGGTTTGTCCCATCATCTGTAATTAGCAGGCTTTATGTTAGTTCTTAGCCGCCTTTGCAGACTTTCTATTAGTTGAAGTAATCGAGGCAACTGGGTTTGTTGGTCACATCGCCATTAAAGCGGCCAGAATGTTGGTGAGATATGTTCAATGAATGAGGGATATTTTCCCTTTATCGAAGTCGGTGTGCCGAGGATGTGTCATCCTCGGCGAGGCCCTTGGGTGACCTGAGCTCTTTTCCATTATCCTCGGCCTTTATAATATCCTCGGCGTGGGCCTTGGGCCGGGTATAGAGTGGGCCAGAGTGGTTAATGTTTGGGGCCCCACAATATATATATATATAATAATAGTAATTATTATTATTATTATTATTATTATTATTATTATTATTATTATTATTATTATTATTATTATTATAGTTTTTGGCTGGGTAGATTGTTGGCCCATCTAAGTTTTTTTTTTTTTTTTTAAATTTATTTATAGTCAAATTCAAGAACTCTAGAACAGTAATTTCTGTCTTTTTTTTTTTTTTTTTTGGTTGAGAAGAAATTTCTGTAAACTTGAGAGACAAACAATTTACTACTACTTTAACAATTCTTCGACACACCTATCCAAGGAGAAATTATTAGGTCCACCAGGAGGACTACTGATGTGGTCCTCTCAACTAATGAGATAATGTCGTTTATGCAAATGTGTGAGTGAACTTCCTAATCAGTACAAGGAATAAAAAATAAAAATTACCAGATGATGTTACATTTACATAAATAAGAGCATTTTATTGGTTGGAAGATTAAGGAGGACCACGCCAGTAGTCCTCCTCGCGGACCTAATAATTTCTCCTATCCAAGTGGTAGGGGTGTGTCATTAATAGTATTTCCCATCATTAATTGCTTTTAGCCAATCAAACTGAGTGATTCTTGGAAAATACTACCCAAACATGTTGTTTACTCTAAATTCCTTGCTTACGCCAAAAAAAACTTGCTTGAATCTTAACTTATTAATAAGAACAATCATTAAGAGTGAACGCCATAAATTTAAATTCTACTGTATTTCTGTATCTATATAAATAATAAATAAAAATTTTCTGCTCCGCTTCAAAAAAGAAGGAATTATATGTTATAAAATAAATAAATACAATCTCGCAAATAAATAAATTAAAGTAATTTCTATCATCTTGACTGTTCTTTTACTTTTTGGCATCAAGTAATTTCTATCCAAGTGGTGGTGTGCATCATTTTTTACTTTTTGGCCAAAATTAACGGAATGATTGTTGGTTTACGACAAGGTGATCCATTATCCCCCTATTTATTCTTATTATGTGCTTTGGGGTTACAGAGTTTACTCCAAAAAGCTGAAGCTAATGATGATATTAGAGGTGTGGCAATTTGTAGAAATGGGCCTCGGGTTTCCCATTTATTTTTTGCAGATGACAGTGTGCTTTTTTGCCGTGCTACGAAAGCTGAGTGTCAAAGAATATTGGATGTATTGGCTGTCTATGAGAGGGTTCGGGGCAAAAAATTAATCGTGAGAAGACCAATATTTTTTTCAGCTCAAATACTCAAGCCCAAGTGAAATTTCGAATCCAAGCTCTATTGGGGGTTCCGGCTATTCGTCAGTATGAGAAATACTTGGGGTTGCCAGCTCTTGTTGGTAGGGCTAAGAAACAAAGCTTTGTCTACATCAAGGAAAGAGTTTGGAAGAAGTTACAGGGTTGGAAGGAAAAACTCCTATCTCAAGCCGGAAGGGAAGTTCTTATAAAGACAGTGATCCAGGCCATTCCTACCTATACCATGAGTTGTTTCAAGCTCCCTAAAGGCTTGATAAAAGAATTGGAGGTTTTAACCCGTAAGTTTTGGTGGGGATATGGGGATGGTAGTAGGAAGGTTCATTGGGTCCATTGGAAGAAACTTTGTCAAGATAAGGATATGGGTGGCATGGGGTTTAAGGAGATAGAAAAATTCAATGATGCGTTGTTGGCCAAGCAAGTATGGAGGATGATAAATAACCCCCATTCCCTTTGTTATCGGGTATTTCAAGCAAGATTTTTTCCTAATTGCTCAATCTTGGAGGCGAAGGATTCGAACTTGGGGTCATATGCTTGGAAAAGTATCCTTAGTGCAAGAGATGTGATTCGGAAGGGGATGGTGTGGCGTATAGGGAATGGGCAAAACGTTCGAATTAAGGAGGATAGGTGGTTGCCAGGTAGCCCCAGGAGATCCATTATCTCCCCTTTGCCCTCTGTTGCAGCTGAGACAAAGGTTCAAACTCTGATAAATCCGGAGTTGGGAGTGTGGAGAGCTGACCGTGTTAATCAACTTTTCTTGCCGCAAGAAGCAGATGCCATATTGGGTATTCCTCTGAGTCGCCGTTGTCCTCCAGACAAAATTGCATGGGGATGTACTCCTTCAGGTGTTTTTAGTACTGGTAGTGCTTATAAACTCCTAGCCTCTGGGGTGGAAGACAGTCAGGCAGAAACTTCAAACCGGTCTGCTCAGAAACAGTTTTGGAAGGCAGTATGGGGGCTTCGGGTTCCTAATAAATTTAAGCATTTTCTCTGGCGGGCGTGTAATAACGCTCTTCCTACTATGAGTAATCTGTTCCGGAGAAACATCACACCTACTGATTAGTGTGAGCTTTGCAAACTTTACCCCGAAGACCCGTTGCATGCTATCTGGTTATGCAGAGAAGTGGAGACCGTTTGGAGCTCATCCCATTGCTTCAACCAAGCCAATCTCCCCCGTCCCCAAAGTTTTAGCAACTTACTCTCCCTTTTTTTGCAGATCACGGAAGACTATAGAAAGGAGGTGTTCTCTATTGCAGCGTCATTGCTGTGGAACCGGCGAAATGCTATTCACTTCGGTAGACCTGTGCAAGCTATGGAACAGATTCTATCAACGGCAGGAAACTTGCTGCAAGATTTCTTGGCAGCCCAACAGATTGAATTGGTCATCCCTCCATCCCCTACATTGCAACATTGGACCAAACCTGACTTACACTACCATAAAGTCAACTTCGATGCAGCAATGTTCAGGGAGGCTCATTTGGCTGGTATTGGCGTTGTGGTTCGGGACTGGAGAGGCGAGTTTGTTGGTGGATTATCTTCCCCAATGTCGCTGACTCACTCGGTTGCTGAAATGGAAGCTCTAGCGTGCCGGAAAGCGGTCGAATTCGCTGCAGAAATTGGAGTACAGAGAGTGATTTTTGAAGGGGACTCAGCTATGGTTGTCAATGCTTTAAACCAAAACAATGCTGGTCTTTCATCCTACGGTGTCGTCATAGAAGACATCCGCAGTCAAGCTTTGGTGTTTGAATCGTGTGCCTTTGCCCATATTAAACGAGTTTGTAATTGTGTGGCTGATGCTATTGCAAAAAAAGCAAAAGCCTTTAGGAGTGCTCAGGTCTGGTTGAACTGTCCACCTGATGACATAGTATCCTTGCTTATGTTTGATATTCACTGATCTGTTGTTTTTTTCCTATTTAATAATAGCCCAGTCTTATAGGCTGGTTTCTCAAAAAAAAAAAAAAAACAACTTAAGGTCCCACATCCATAATAAATTAACCTACATTATTGATTAGTTTTTTAAAATTGTGCTTTCTTAAAAGATAATGGTTTTGAATAGGGTTTAATGAAATTGCGTTTCATTAAAAAGCAAAGTGTTTGGTAAAAACTGTTAATAAATATCACTTATATATATATATATATATGGATTTTTCATACTTATGATGATTTCACATTCTTAATAACAACAATAATAATAATAATAATAATAATAATAATTATTATTATTATTATTATTATTATTATTATTATTATAGTTTTTGGCTGGGTAGATTGTTGGCTGGTCTTAGTTTTTATTTTCATTTTTTATTTATAGTCAAATTCAACAACTCTAGAACAATAATTTCTGTCTTTTTTTTCTTTTTCTTTTTTCTTTTTTTGTTGAGAAGAAATTTATGTAAACTTGAGAGACAAACAATTTACTACTACTTTAACAATTCTTCGACACGCCTATCCAAGGAGAAATTATTAGGTCCACCAAGAGGACTACTGATGTGGTCCTCCCAACTAATAAGATAATGTCATTTATGCAAATGTGTGAGTGAACTTCCTAATCAGTATAAGGAATAAAAAATAAAAATTATCAGATGATGTTACATTTACATAAATAAGAGCATTTTATTGGTTCGGAGGTTAATGAGGACCGTATCAGTGGTCCTCCTCATGGACCTAATAATTTCTCCTATCTAAGTGGTGGGTTGCATGATTAATAGTTTTTCCCATCATTAATTGCTTTTAGCCAATCAAACCGAATGATTCTTGGAAAATACTACCCAAACGTGCTGTTTACTCTAAATTCCTCGCTTACGCAAAAAACCTAGCTCGTATCTTAACTTATTAATAAGAAAAATCATTAAGAGTGAATGCCATAAATTTAAATTCTACTGAATTTCTGTATCTATACAAATAAAAAATAAAAAATTTCTGCTCCACTTAAAAAAAGAAAAGGAATTACATGTTATAAAATACTTTCTCCGTCCCATTTTTTTTGTCCTCTATTCCATTTTGAGATGTCCCAAAATATTGTCCTGTTTCTAAAAATAAAAGTCATTAATTTACTAATGTTCCTATTATACCCCTATTAATTTACTAATTCAATTTTTTGATAAATTTTTTAAGGGTAGTTTTGGAAACTTATACATTTTTAAAAGGTAAACAAGACAATAAATGATGTTTCTTTAAAAAGTTTGACTTTTTAAACAGGACAAAAAAAGTGGGATGGAGGGAGTAAATAAATAAATTAAAGTAATTTCTATCATCTTGACTGTTCTTTTACTTTTTGGCATCAAGTAATTTTTATCCAAATGGTGGTGTGCATTATTTTTTACTTTTTGGCCAAAATTGACATAATGATTGTTGGACAATGCCAAGTCTATCATATACGTGTTGGATACTCTAATCCAACAACTTGAAGTCCCTTATCCATAACAAATGAACCTCCATTATTGATCAACTTTTTAAAATTGTGCTTTCTGAAAAGATGGTTTTAAAAAGTGTTTTATGGGAGTGGGTTTTTTTTTTTTTTTTTTTCATACTTATGATGGTTTCACCTTCTTATTAATAATAATAATAATAATAATAATTATTATTATTATTATTATTATTATTATTATTGTTGTTGTTGTTGTTGTTGTTGTTGTTGTTGTTATAGTTTTTGGCTGGGTAGATTATTGGCCGGCCTAAGATTTTTTTTTTTTTTTTAAATAGTCAAATTCAACAACTCTAGTATAGTAATTTCTGTCAATAGTTTTTGTTTTTATTTTTATTTTTTTGTTGAAAAGAAATTTTTGTAAACTTGAGAGACAAGAACAATTTACTACTACTTTAGCCGTTGTTCAATACACCTATCGAGGTGGTGGGGGTGCATCAGTAATAGTTTTCCCATCATTAATTGCTTTTAGCCAATCTAACCGAATGATTCTTGGAAAATACTACCCAAACGTGTTGTTTACTCTAAATCCCTCACTTACGCACAAAAATAGCTTGTGTCTTAACTTATTAATAAGAACATTTATCAAGAGTGAACACCATAAATTTAAATTCTACTGTATTTTTGTACATATATAAATAATAAATAAAAATTTTATGCTCCACTTAAAAAAAATAGGAATTACATGTTATAAAATAAATAAATAAATTCAATCTCTCAAATAAATAAATTAAAGTAATATCTATCAACTTGACTGTTCTTTTACTTTTTGGCCAAAATTGACAGAATGATTGTTGGACAATGCCAAGTATATTATAAATGTGTTGGATGCTCTAATCCAACAACTCAAGGTCCCTTATCCATAATAAATGAACCTCCATTATTGATTAGCTTTTTAAAATTGAGCTTTCTGAAAAGATGACGGTTTAAAAAAGTGTTTAATGAAATTGGGTGTTTTTTTAAAAATAAAGTGTTTGGTAAAAACTGTTAATAGACAATACTTTTGAAAAAATTGAATGTTTGGCTATTGCTTTTATATATATGACTTCTTCATACTTATGATGATTTCACCTCCTTAATAATAAATATTATTATTATTGTTATTATAGTTTTTGGCTGGGTAGAATGTTGGCCAGCCTAAGTTTTTTTTTTTTTTTTAATTTTTTAATTTAATTTTAATTTTTTTATATAGTTAAATTCAACAACTCTAGTATAGTAATTTTTTCTTTTTCTTTTTTTTTTTTGTGTTGAGAAGAAATTTTTGTAACTTGAGAGACAAGAACAATTTACTACTACTTTAGCAGTTCTTCGACATGCCTATCCAAGTGGTGGGGGTGCATCAGTAATAGTTTTTCCATCATTAATTACTTTTAGCCAATCAAACCAAATGATTCATGGAAAATACTACCCAAACGTGTTGAGAAGAAATTTTTGTAAACTTGAGAGACGAACAATTTACTACTACTTTAGCAGTTCTTTGACATGCCTATCCAAGTGGTGGGGGTGCATCAGTATTAGTTTTTCCCATCAGTATTGACTCAAAGACCATATTTCATAAAATTCCCAAGCCTAGATACAGTGCCTAAGCTACAGATACATTGTTCATCTCCTTTCAAAGTAACTATTTGTGATCTCACTTCAATGATCGGATAAATGCAGAAGATTAAGATATTTCCGTTTTGTGTTTTGGACTTCAATGCAGTCACTTTTCCCCGTATTCCTTTTTTCAATTATACATTGCATGTAACTCATTGTTTTACTCCATTTTCCAAATTATTTTACTCTTCCACTACTAATTTTTTTTGTTTCTCAAATTGAAGAGTTTCTCCCATTAATGTTTGCTTTGCATGTTCTAAAACCTATTATTTGCCATTTCTCGAATCCAAATTAGATCTATGTTTCATTTCTTCTTGGCAAAACTCAAGGTAGTTTCTGCCTTCTATTTTCTTTTGTCCTTTCTATTCCTTAAATAATTTTGTTGTCTACTTGAATATCAAATAAGTATTTGCTACACAAGAAGTTGCATATATAATCTCCAAAAAACCACCCCCCTTCTCCCTCCCATAAATTTTGATTTTTGTTACATTCATGCAGAGTGTTGGATAAAATACCTAGGGTTTTGTTCTTTTTATTAGAATTTGATATTGATAACATACCTTCTATTTCATCTTGCCAACACCTGATAGAAATTTCAATGTATATGAGGTGTGAATCAAAATGGAATCATTTAATTACCTAGGGTTTTGTTCTTTTTATTAGAATTTGATATTGATAACATACCTTCTATTTCATCTTGCCATCGCCTGATAGAAATTTCAATGTATATGAGGTGTGAATCAAAATGGAATCATTTAATTTTGTTGAAGAGAAGATGCAATGAATTATAGGATGATATTACATATACCTTTAACTTTTGTGATTTCATTCTACTTTTATATACTCCACATGGAACGAAGTCTCAAGTTAATTAAGCTTTATTCCACTTTATTGCATTTGAGCCATTTGCATAGCAGTGTACTCTTAGGAACCATTTGAGTCATTTACACAGCAATATGCTCTTAGGAACCATTTGTGGTGTGTGATAAAGAAAGAAATGAAAGCAAAATACATGGATTTTGTTGGGAAGGAAGCACTTAATTGTTCAGGCATCCAACAACTAAACTATGGTGCTTCTTTATGTTATAGAATGATGAAAATTTCCCTGAGCTAAATATACATTTCTTCAACTCATGAATTTGAGAATCCACTTGATGCTTTTCATAATGTTCTTTGATTCAATGTTTTTTTTTTTTTTTTGCTGCTCACAATTTGGATGTTATGGAATCAATGATTCAGTTATTTTGTGTTAGTACTATTCTCAGTTATGAAAGAAAAGAAAAAGGTTGATGGGTTTTAAATATTTCGCATAGAATTAGTATCATAGTTTTGAATTTGACTAATATCAATCTAGTACACAGACATGAATGTGGAAACGAAAGTGCTTGATGCTCTTTTTTAAAGCTCTCTGATTTATTATTTTTCTACTGCTTACTATGTCGATGTTAAGGACTTAGATGACAAACTTGCTTTTTGTATTGATACTATTGTTTTAGTTGTGGGGAAAATTTGATGGGGTTTCTATGCCTATGTTTGCAATTCACAAAGGGATATCACTCCACTGGATGTGAATGGTGATGTTAAGCTACCTATCTTCGATATCAAGATTTCTATTTTCCCTTTATATCCCTTGTGGAGTACAACAGCAAAGTGGAACAATGACATGCTCAAGGAGTGCACCTCCTTCATTGACATATTTGATTTCATCTTTGCAGGAAATAGGGAGCCGGATTTGTTCGCTGCCATCATCTGGTCACTGTGGAACCAACATAACCTCCACCTTGGCAAGCCAGCCCTGCCCCTCGACAAGGTGCTGGATTTTGCTCGGGAGTGCTTGACTAAGCACCCATCCAACACATCGACTTCTTTGAATCCTCAACAATGCCCAGCAACAACGTGGACTACACCTGAGGCCCATGGTTTCAAAGTTAGTTTTGATGGAGCAACATTTGCTGACGATGACACTGTTGGATTAGGATTGGTGATCCAAAATGATATAGGCTTGGTTATGGCTTTGCTTACTCAAAAACTTCCCATGCCATCCTCGGTTATTAAGGTTGAGGTTTTGGAAGCAAGGAGAGCAATGGAGCTTGCACTGGAGCTTGGTTTTGACAATATAATACTTGAAGGCGACTCAGAAATTCTTCTCAAGGCCTTGAAGAACAGTGGTAGCAAGCTAGCCCACTATGGACACCTTACATCAGATATTTTTTTCCTTATTTTGCACTTCTCAACTCTTAAATTATCTTTTGTATGAACACACTATAATAGGCTAGCACATTCTTTAGCAAAAAGAGCGTCCATTCCTCCTCAAATGTTCGTCTGGATGGAAGAAGTACCACCAAACCTTGTTTCTGTATTCTTGGCTGATTTGAACAACCTTCCTTAATAATATGTCTTTGTTTTGATTCTCCAAAAAAAAAAAAGCTGTAATAGTTGCTTTCAAATCTTATATAGTTCTATTTATGATAGTAGGGCTAGCATAGTACATTCAAAGAAACCCCTATCAATTCATTTATTTTCCTGAGTTATTGAATCAAACATGCATCCAAATTCTGTTCTAAATTTAAATAATTCAATTGAAGATGATTCTCATTTTTTTTTAAACCAAAGATGATGTTTACATTGAACTATTTACCTAATACACATGGATAAGGTGGAAGAAAACCAAAGGTGGAGTTCTATCGAGTTCTTGAGAACTTCTTGCAAGTTATAATTAGGAATTCTGTGATGATTAAGAAGCTTAGTATTAGGATTAAGTACTTTAGTATCGAACGTGGTGGAAAAATTGGGTCCAAAGGAAAGAGGAAACATCTTGAATGTGTCAAAGGAAAATAGCACATACATTGACTAGTTTGGGGGTTTGATGGTGCCATAGAAGTGAAAGTCTTCTCTTAGTTACTATGTTGTCATGCATGTAAATTTGATCAGATATTGAAAGGTTTTTGCTAAATGCTTATTGATACAAAAAGTTGTGTTCACCACTTCACCTACAAAACTACTTAAGATGTTCCTTAAAACTTTGGGATATCTGTAAATATGTTACATTATGCTTCAAAAATAATTGTTATTCAACTTTCATGTTGGTTGTATATTAAAAGCTTTTGTGTTGTGCATATGCAAATCAACATTCGGGCACACATATATACATGATCCATGATCAACTTATAGTTGTATGGCTAGATAGTTTAGTAAATACCTGTTGGTGTCAAGTGGGGTTTCTCACTCTAATATAATTAAATAACTTCAAAGTAGAAATGTGTTATATTACACCAACTGTGTTTTCTTGAATAATCATGTTTTATTCACTATTTTCGGTCAGTACATCGCATATCGGTTTCATAGCTAGGAGAGCAATCTTATCCACCACTGTAAGAGCATTCACATTGGGAATGGTATATGTCATATGTTGGTTCAATTTAGCATAAAAGCCCAAAAACCCCACTGCATCCAGACTTGTAAATGTAGACTATTGCAAAAAAAATTGCAATTGTGCTACAGTGTGATTCTAAATGTAAAATCACACTGCAGCACAATTCTAAAACTAAATAATAGTTTTTTTTTAATTCAATTTGACTTTTTCTCTCTCTTCATTTTCTATGTTTTTCAGTCCTCTCTCCTCCTTCAGTGATTCTCTCTCTCCTTCTGTCCTTTCTCCCTCACTCCTACTCTGTATCTCTGTGTCCCACTCCCTGTTTCTCTCGGTGTGCAGTGGTGGCCTATTTGTGGTGGATCTCGGCGTGGCAAGGTCACGGTGGAGGTGTTTTTTTTTCTCCAAGGTCACGGCATGGTAAGATCGGTGGGTCGTGGCAGAGGTGGATGAGGCGAGCAAAGGAGGGTTATGGCAGAGGTGGGTGCGGCATGGCAGATGTGGGTTATGGCAGAGGTGGGTTTTGTGTAAATTTTGACTTGATTTTTTTTTTTTTTTTGGTGGGTCGTCTTTTGGATTCGGATTTTGCTGTTGGTTGGTTTTGATTTTGGGATGGATTTTTTTTGTGGGTTCATGGTGGTGGAGTTGGGGGTTGCCGTGGTGGTGGTGGAAGGGGTGGGGTTTTTATTATGGGTTATATGTGGGTTCATGGTGGTGAAGGTGGGGGGTTGCCGTGGTGATGGTGGTGGTGTGGCCATGGGTTTCGGTGGTTGAGGTTTCTAGGTTTTGTTTTCTCTATGGGTTTCTAGGTTTTGTTAATCTATTAGTTTCTAGGTTTCGATGGCCATGAGTTTGTGGTTGGGGTTTCTAGGGTTGCCGTGGTGAAGATGACTTTGGTTTTCAACTAATAAAAATCAGTTTAGGAGATAAGAATCAGTTTGGGTATATTCTTCGTGGTGGTGGTGGTAGCAGGTGGTGGTAACAGGTGGTTGCAGAGGTGATTTGGGTTTTGGGTTTTTGTTTTTATTTAGGTTTTGGGATATATTATTTTATTGTATAGAAATATTATTTTGATGTGTTGTATTGTAAAATAAAAGTTGGGATGCTAGAGTATTGTAAAATTGTATGATATAATTGATAAAGTAACTTTTTGAGATGGTAAAATAGGATATGATACAATTTCCAGAAGCGAATGCTCTCATGGATAGTGTGCAATGCATGTCCCTAAGGAAATTTGAAACGGGTCTTGAAAAATTAATTTTATTGTATATCAGCATGTTTATTAATAGTTCCCCAAATTTTGAAATAGTCCATAATAACCCCAAAAAAAAAAAAAAAAAAAAACTATCAAATGGCCCATCTCTCAATCGTGGTCCTCTTAAAAAAAAAAAAATCAAATAAGAAAATGAGGAGAAAAAACTTTTTGGAGAGTGTTTGGTTGGGAGATGGAGAGAGGAAAATGATGGTGGGGTCCATATGTTTTCTCTCCGGGCCTACCAAAAAAATTTTCTCTCTAAATTGAAGAAAATTGAGTTGGGGGAGTTTGATAGATATATGACAAAAATTATCATTTACATTGGACATGAGCTTAGTCCAATACGTTGCTTTTTTTTCTTTTTTTGGTCTGAACGTTGGCTTCTTCTTTCTTTTTCTTTTTTTTTTTTTCTTTTCTTTTGTGTTTTTGTGTTTTTTTTTTTTTTTTTTTTTGTTTAGTCGTGATTTTTATTTTTTATTAAATTTGGGTGACTGCATTTTTTTTATTTGTCATTTTTTTAATTGGGCATCATTTTTTAACAAGGGTATATAAATAAATTTACACAAACACACTTTTTCCATCCTTCTACTTTTCCACTCCCAACCAAATAAAAATGGAAGAAATTAAAATCTTTTCTATCCTCCCACTTTTCCACTCTCCTATTATTTTCTATCCTCCCACTTTTCCATCCCTCCAATCAAACGAACCCTTAAACTTGTGGCTGTCTATTGATTTCATTACAAAAATAAAAATAAAACTTGTACCTATGGCTGGTCAAGTTTTACTATGTTGTTGAGAGAGTGAATGTTATATAATATAATATATAATATGCTATAATATATATATATATATATATATATATTGACAAAATTTGAAATTTAGAGGATTAAAATCACAAAACTAAAACTTAGAGAACTGAAATGACAAATGTTGAAATTTAGAGGGTCAATTTTGAATTTTAACCTTAAAAAAAACAAGGAATAAACTTCATACAAATAAATATGGGTTATGCTAATAGGTGCCCTTAGAGTAATGGTTAACAATCTATTTTAGGAAAATTTTGACACTACTTTTATGGGAAATGGAAAAGGCTATCAAAACATTAATTACATTTTTTTTCTTTTCCCATCAAAACTTTCTTTAAATGGATTATTAACCATTACCTAAGGCATCCCAATAAATATTATGGACAAAAACAACATTTAAAAAAAAAAAAAGTTTTTTTGCATTTCAGTCCCGGCTTCAGGCTCGCCTTCTCTCCACAATCCACACTTCTCATTCCTTAACCTTCGTCCCTCTTGCCTCTCTCTCTTTGAAATCAGGGGCAATGTCAAACAGCAAGAAGTCAATTCGATGGGGATATTTACCTAATGAGATTCTTTCCCATATTTTCACTTTCCTACCTATCAATTCCATTATCATCTATACCTTTGTCTCAAAAACCTGGAAATCCCTAATCCAAAACCCAACTTTCATTTCCACCCGTCTCCACCAATTGCCCAACAAAAACCTCCTCCTCCTCTTATGGCTCTCATGGAATGTCAAACAAGTCTACGCATTTAATCCAAAAGTGGCCAATGGATTATTCCTTTTAATCAAAAAAGTCACAAGCAATTTGTGATGAAACATAGTTGAAATTTTTTGTCAATATCATTTTTCTTGTATTTAAAACCTTAATTAAGAAAGAATTTCCATTTCACATTTTTTTTTTTTGACAAAACTCAACATTGATATAGCACTGACACAAGTGTTGGGTTACACATGTAAGTGAAGTCTCACATTGAATAAAGATGAGAAGAAGGAGTGGTTAATATAATTTAATTGAGCACATACCCATTGGGTTTAGGTCTTTTGGGTTAAAATGTGTCTCTATATGTTATATTAATTATTTAAGGAAGCTCCCCAAGGTGTTTATCTCCCCAACAAGTGGTATCAGAGCCCATGGTGGTATGCGGTGAAGGTGGTGAGATGTTCATAGTCCCTACCCAGTAGGGATAGAGAAAGCCTAAACGGCCCACGCACAAAGATCCTGAAAAAAAAAAAAAAAAAAAAAAAAAAAAAAAAAAAAAAAAAAAAAACCCCAACAAAGTAATATTGCTAATGGTGCTAAATAATGGTGTGATGCGAGGTTCCCATGGATGTGCGTGCGGGGTTGACATGTGGTTCCCATGGATGGCATACGAGAGACCTATGGATGACGCATTAATGAAGTGAAAAGCCCATTAACCAAGGGACAGTGAGTAGGACTTGTTCATGGCCCATAGAGAGGTCTTGAAGCCCATAGAGAGGCAGACTCACACGCGAGGGGAAGATTGTTGGGTTACACGTGTGAGTGAAGTCCCACATTGAATAAAGATGAGAAGAATGAATGGTTAATATAACTTAGGGATAATTACAACAAACCCATCTGAGATTTGGCCCGTTTGCGCTTTGCCTACCCGTGGTTCAAAACTTATCACTTTGCCCACCTGAGGTGCCTTCCGTTAGAGATCTGTTACCCACCTCTCCCTTTGCCGTTAGAAAAACACATTTTTAGAAAAAAAAAAAAAAACAAACATAACAAAGATAAAAAATTTAGGGTTTTTTATTACTTAAGAACTTCTTTGAGGACATGGGCCTAGGCTTTTGCTGCACAAAATGTTCACATGATAATTTAAACTACCATGCTATCCAATCCTAATCATTTAATTATCATCGAATACCAATCTTAAGAAATGAAACGAATAACAAAGTATGATTTTAACAAGGGTTAAATAGCAAAATAACAAGACCCATCTGAGATCTAAACCCAAACTAAACAAATTATCCATATCCACATCCAATAACCAATAAACAAATAAACACACATTAATCAAACATAACATAATATAAATTCAAAAAAAAAAAAAAACTCAAATTAGAAGAGGTGGTGTCATCGGCCTTCTTAGCCTCAGTCTTGAGATCCACCTTCAAATCCCCAACAATGCTCTTACTCTCCAAATCCCAGATCTTAATGCTTTGCCCCGTGGCGGCGCAAAGCCAGTACCTATTAGGACCGAAGCAGAGGGCATGAATAATCGCACCCTCGTCAAGCAAGTACAGCTTCTTCCCCTCAGCCAAATCCCACAACAGGATCACCCTATCTTTCCCACCACTAGCATAGAGCGACCCGTAGGGCGAAACCGCGACGGTGTTCACATACCAACGAGGTTCGCGCAGATCTCAACGAGCGACGAGGATGAAGAGGCGCCGCGGAGGCCATCGGGGAAAGCCTGCCGAGGCGGAAGAGGCTCAAGTGTATCAAGCTTCCCGAAGATGAAGTCGAGCCCAAAGAGGAACCACCACAACAAACTAAGAATAAGATCAACAAGAGTAACAAGAAGGAGAAGGAGAAGGAACCTTCGCAGAGCAATAATGAAGAAGAGCCACCGCAAGAGGATGCGAAGGCGATCGGCAATTCCATTAGGCTTTTTATTGCTTAAGAAATACTGTTGATTTGTGTTTTATTCTCAAAAGAAGTTTTTAAGAAATAAAAAGCCCTAACTTTTTTATCTTTGTTATGTTTGTTTTTCTCTAAAAATGTGTTTTTCTAATGGCAAAGGGAGAGGTGGGTAACAAATCTCTAACGGAAGGCACCTTAAGTGGGAAAAGTGATAAGTTTTGAACCACGGGTAGGCAAAGCGCAAATGGGCCAAACCTCAGGTGGGTTTGCTGTAATTATCCCTATAACTTAATTGAGCACATACCCATTGAGTTTAGGTCTTTTGGGTTAAAACGTATCTCTATATGTTATATTAATTATTCAAGGAAGCTCCCCAAGGCATTTATCTCCCCAACAACAAGCTCTTAGCAGTTTTCAATTCATCAAAAGAGATTTGTGGGTTTTAATAGATTACAGTCAAAAGCCGAAACCTAAAGATTTGTGGGTCTTACTAGATTACGGTCAAGACCCAAATTATTTCCTCCACTTCACACTCAACAGACGCTCCACAAGCTCACAAGCTTCGCCCCTCTTGCATTCGTTAGTTCTCTCTCTCTCTCTCTCTGAAATCAGGGCAATGTCAGACAGCAACAAGTCAATTCGATGGGGATGTTTACCTGATGAGATTCTTTCCCATATTTTCACTTTCCTACCTATCAATTCCATTATAGTCTGCGCCTCTGTCTCAAAAACCTGGAAATCCCGAATCAAAAACCCAACTTTCATTTCTACCCATCTCCACCATTCCCACGAAAAAAACCAAAACAACCTCCTCCTCTTATGGCTCTCACGGAATGACAAGCAAGTCTACGCATTGCATAACGACGACGATGATCCTGATTTCACTGAATACACCAGCTTTGATTCCCCTTTCACTGCTCCACACCTTCAGCCCCATCACATGACATGCAATGTTGTTGGTACTTGTAACGGCCTGCTCTGCCTTTCCGACGCTAACGAATTCTTCCTCTGGAACCCTTGTGTGAGAAAGTTTCTACAACTTCCTTCTCCCAATGTCACCTTCGATTCATGCGGTTTGTCCCACGCGTCTTTTGGGTTTGGGTTTGATCCAAAATCTAATGATTATAAGGTGGTCAGGATTCTCTCCATACTGCGTAGTCCTTCCGAGTTTGGAAAGTCTCGACCGGAGGTCGATGTTTACTTGCTCTCCACTGGTGAATAGAGAATGCTTAGTGCTTCTGCTTCCCTGCCTCCTATATGGGGCGCTGCATTGGATTGCTTTCACTAATGATAACAAACAGTTTGTTTTAGTGTTCGATTTGGGGGACGAGGTCTTCCACCAAATTCTGCTGCCGGAACTTCCAAGTTATACGGGGAGGATGGTGTGGACTCGGGTTTCCGTGTATGGAAATTCCATTGCCGGGTTTTGAAGAAGGGTAGGGAGTGGTCAGATCAATATGTGGGTGATGAAAGAGTATGGTGTTGCATCGTCGTGGACAAAATTTTCACATCCATGTCCAAGTCTGGGAATGCTCCAACCATGCCCAGTTGGCTTTAGGAGGAATGGTGAGGTTGTATTGGAAAATGACAGAAATGATGAGGTTGTATTGTTAAATGATAGAAGAGGACTCATCTCGTGGAATCCAGATAGCCAAAATGTTAAGAATCTTGAAATTGATGGGTCTCATAAGACTTTTTTTGGTTCTTATGTCGAGAGTCTAGTTTTGCTCGACAAAGCTAACAAAGGTGTGGTTACATACTGAGGAAAAACAGAAAATCGGTAGGATGCTTCTCATGTTTTTATTTATTCTTTTTATGGTTTTTCATTTTGTTTTTTATATATACTTGACATTGATCATACTGCGTATTGATTACCTTAATGGCTTTATCTTCAGGATAAATCGCTTCTCAAGGTTGTGGTTATTCTCTATTATATTGAGATGATAGTTTAGTGCATAGCATGTATACTTAAAATTGTTTGTTCTCATTTCAAAATTTCTTTAATATATCATTTGTTACTTATAAAATAACGCACTTATCGTTCTTAAATTCTTGCAGGAACTCATGCAATCATGGTTGGTGATAAGCTCTAAATGAGTAACAAACACTAATTCCGCAAAAGAAAAGATTTAACAAACTTTTTGATGGTGTTTATTTTCTTAGTACTGAATTAGCTTATTATGTCAAAATGGCTTATTGTTGTTTTATGTAAAAAAAAACTTACACTTCCACCTATTTGCGTACATGCTAATGACAACCTGTTTGAATACTTGGTTCTCATTTTGGAAGATTATGCTGTGTAAGGATCAATAGAGTTGTGCCTCTTGCTAAATCATTTGAGCAAGCTTGTCATAAAGGAATGACTATTTCCTCAACAATATAAAGGGACTTTCTGTCCTTTTTGATGTTAGAATTTTCCTTCTTTGTTTGATCTTTTTTCCTATAAATCTTTAGTTCTTTACATTAAATGAAATGTGGAAGTCAAATCAAGTGTTGTGAATGTGTGGGTCTGTGCACATTTGTATGTGCTATCACTTCCGATCTGCATCTTAGTGCTTTTTATCAAATAGACTGATTGTTTTAGTTGACATTTATAAGTGCCCTATAGTTCAGATTCCAAACTTACTCTCTGTCTAGAGGCCAAACATTGTAGTGACAACCTTTCTGTTCACAATGTCACTACTCTTATTCACACTTTATTGTTTCAATGATTTCTATTAGCCATATACGATGGAATACAATGCACCATTTCACGAATTCATGGACGCACACGCGCGTGCACATTCTCTCTTATCTTCCAGTTAAAAGGTAGCATTCTGTCAAGATCTTCAACCTCATGCCCATGACTTGTGGGGACTACTTTTGTGTTGTTACCTACCATGCTTTTGTTAAAGGGAGACTGCTTTCTAATAATCGTTGTTAGAACATGTCTTGTTTGAGAAAATTAGAAATGCTAGAAGGTGAAAACTTGGTTTGTAGCCTATAAAGTTAATTATGAAGAAAGCATATGATAGACTTAACTGGGACTTAATTTTGGCTATGCTAAAAACAATAAATTTTAGTCCTCATTCGATCAATTTGATTAAGCAATGCATCTGCACAATTTCATATCAGATTCTATTGAATGGTTCCTGGGTGAAATTCTTTTCCTTAATGTGGCTTAAGGCAAGGGGATCCACTTTCACCTTATATGTGTGCAACTATGTTGTCTCTAGCTTTATTGGGGGAATAGCTTCAAAGTATTTGTAAGGGAATAAGGATTGCAAGAAATCTGGACGCTAGATGATTGCATTATTTTTGTTCAAGGTACTAATGATGTGCAAGATAGTGTGTTGAAAATTTTGAGGTGGTATTGTAACCTTTCTGGACAAATTGTAAAATTTGAAAAATCTGAGGTGTTTTTCTATTGTATCACTTCTAAACTTGGTATAAACCTTGTGTTAGATCTTCTAAAGCCTAGCGTGGTAAGTATTTGGGTCTTGACTTAGATTATGGTTTGAAAACAGACGATGTGTTCATCCACATGAGAAGATCAATATGCCATTCAATCCAAAAGCCATTCACGATTTGAAGTTATAAGATACTTGAATAATCTTGTTAATATCATTTTTCTTGTATTTTGAACACTGATTAAGAAAGAATTTTCATTTTAACATATTTAAATTATGACAAGTGACCATATTTAAAAATTTTATGTTGTTATTACACATAGCACACAGTAGGGTTAAAATATTCCATCAAAAGATGTACCTAACTTTTTAAAGGAATATATCCAAAGCTAATAAATAAATATTAAGGCTTTAACTAAAAGTTGCTCAACTCTAAAAAATAATTGGTCTATTACAACAAAAAAACTTTGCATTGATATAACATAGAGGCTAAAGATTTGTGTGTTTCAATAGTTTATGGATAAAGAGTGATTATTAGAAATTGACTATAGGTTTAAACTTGAAATTAAATCTTAAAAAAAAAAAACGAAGAAAAGAAAATAACTTCATTAAATTTAAAACTATGGGATTTATTAGAGCACTCACATCAGTAGGTGTAAAATAAAAAAATATGCAAAATTTACACAATATCTCCTAAATCTACCCCACTTTAGTGGAGCTATTTAGAACATTCTTATCAAGGTGCTAAAAATGCTAAATGCTATTTTTTAGCATTTTTAGCACCTCAAATGATAAAAACACACCTACATCAAATATGCTAAATCCTAAAAATTTCAGCATTAAGCTACAGTGGAATCTCATCTTTAACACCCTATTGTAGCAAGATGCTAGAGTTTTTTAATTTTTTTTTTCTCTCTCACTCTCTCTTTTGCCGTGCCTTTTTTCTCCACTGCTTTCCTCTCTCTCTCTCTCTCCATCTCTATGCCTTTCCGTTTCTCTTTGACTCTTGATCTCCACTTTAACAACGATGAGTGACGCAACGACGAGGATGGCGCCGCCGTCACCATTTTTCCGAGGGCCTTGTCAAAGTTGTCGTGGACGTGTTCCTTGAGTGTGGCTTCCACCACCAGTGCCACACTGGACATGAGACGCGTCGAGTGTGGCTGGGTTTTGCTGGGTTGATTGGGGTTTACTGGTAGTGGGTGTGGGTTGATTCCGTGGTGTAGGTTGTTTTATGGGTGTTGGGTTGATTCTGTGGTGTAGGTGCTAAGTTGATTTGTGGGTCTAGGTTGATTTGGTGGCTTTGGGTTGTGGGTGTGGGTTGATTGATTCAGTGGTTGGTTGTAGTGGTTTATTGTAGGTTGAGGCCGTGGGTTGTGTCGTGTGTTGAGGCGATGGGTTGTCTATCTCTCTCTGGTGGGTGTGGGTTGATTGACTCGGTGGTTGGTTGTGGATGTGGTGGTGGTTCTAGTATGTGGTATGGGTGGATGTGGATGTGGTGGATGGATGTGGAGGTTTTTTTTTTTCTCTGCTGTTGTTTGTGGTTGAGGTGGATTTGGTTGTTGGTGGCGATAGTGGGTGGATGTGGTGGTTGTGGTATGGATGGGTGGATGTGGTGGTCGGTGGTGCTAGGTTGAGAAAGAGAGAGACAGAGGAGAGAGAGGAAGAATAAAAAATTATAAAGAAAGAATATTTAAATGAAGTGTTAAAAAAAATAGAAGTTTTGATGTAAAGGATATTGTAAATTGATGTGTTATATGTTATAAAGTTGGTGTTTTAGATGCTAAATGCTAAAATTTTTAAGATGTTTGATGGAATGCTCTTATAATGTAAATATACAGATTTTCTATAATAACTGTGTATACTGTAGTTGTGTATATTACTATTTTATTAATTTTTTCTCTCTCATTAGTCTTTCTTCCCATAGTTCTACTTTCATCCCATAGTTCTACTTTCATCAATCTCTCTCTACCTTGCCCCAATCTCTTCAACGTGAAGAAGAAGATGAAGACAAACCACTGCAATCCAGCACCACCAACCTCCACCACCACAACCCACTTCAACGGTTGAAAATTCAAACACAAAATCAACCCAATAGGTCGGAAATCAATATCAAACTCAATTCAAAATCAATCCAAACCCATTGAAAAATCGAACTCAAAATCAACCTAAACCCATAAGAAAATCCATCCCAAACCCAACTCAAAATCAATCTAAAAAAAAAAAAAATTTTAAAAAAAAAACCAAACCAAACAAAAACCCATTACAAAAACCCAATGGGATCGCCGGAGTTGCCACCTTTGTAAGCCCGGTGAATCCATTGTTGTCGCCTTCACTACATCATTGGTGCCCCTGCCTCTAGGGCTACGGTAGAGCCGTGGTTGTCTCTGTTGCAAAGGGCGATGCCAAGCCGGCGTAGCCACAGGCCCGTTTTCGCTGGATCTCCCGCCTCCGTGTGTGAGTGTGTGGATTGGTATCGTTTGGATAGTGTCTCTCACGTTCACGTTTGGCGTTTTTTTTTTTTATCAGCGCCTAGTGCATTGATCATGGGACATGAACAGTGTATCAAGTCATATGAATAGTGTTTTTTAGTGTGAACAGTAACCGAAAATTATTATTTTATTATTTTCAATTTTCAGTTTTAACAAATTAAGCAGTATCCAAATGCATCCAAAATAATAATAAACACATATATATATATATATATATATATATATATATAGACGGATGGTAAATGTAGATAAAGATCTCTCGGGGGAATGGGCAGTCTAAGCGTGTAATGGGTAAGTACGTAGTAAGTTAGGCAATGTTTGAAAGAATAATGGAAAGTAGCATTTCAAGTTTCTAAAACTCGAGTCTCAAAGACTCGCTTTGCAACTGTTTTGTTGCTTAAAATGCCACAAAGATCTCGAGTTTTTGGGAGATCTTTGTGGCATCTTAGTTTACCCAATCGCGCTAACGGAATCTTTCTCTGGAACCCTTGTGTGAGAAAGTTTCTCCAACTTCCTTATCCCGATGTCACTGTCGAAAGAGCCTGCAGGTCTTTTGGGTTTGGATTTGATCCAAAAACTAACGATTATAAAGTGGTCAGGATTCTCTCCATATTTGGTAGTCCTTTGGACCTTGTAAAGTCTCGACCCTTGGTCGAGGTTTACTCACTCTTCGCTGGTGAATGGAGAATGCTTAGTGCTTCTGCTTCTCTGCCTCTTATATGGGCTATAATTAGTCGCGGGCCGCCCCCATTTGCCAATGGGGCACTGCATTGGATTGCTCTCACTATGATAACAAACAGTTTGTTTTGGTGCTCGATTTGGGGACGAGGTCTTCCGCCAAATTCTGCTGCCGGAACTTCCAGGGAAGATGGTGTGGACTCGTGTTTCAGTATATGGAAATTCCATTGCTGGGTTTCAAAGAAGGGTAGGGAGTGATCAGATCAATATATGGGTGATGAAAGAGTATGGTGTTGCATCGTCGTGGACAAAATTTTCACATCAATGTCCAACTCTGGGAATGCTCCAACCATGCCCAGTTGGCTTTAGGAGGAATGGTGAGGTTGTATTGGAAAATGACAGAAGTGATGAGGTTGTATTGGAAGATAATAGAATTGATGAGGTTGTATTGCTAAATGATAGAAGAGGGCTCATCTCGTGGAATCCAGATAGCCAGAATGTTAAGAATCTTGAAATTGATGGATCTCATAAGACTTTTTTTGGTTCTTATGTCGAGAGTCTAGTTTTGCTCGACAAAGCCACCAAAGGTGTAGTTACATACTGAAGAAAAGCAGAAAATCGGTAGGATGCTTCTCATTTTTTTATTTATTCTTTTATGGTTTTATCATTTTGTTCTTTATATATACTTGACATTGATCATACTGCGTATTGATTACCTTAATGGCTTTATCTTCAGGATAAATAGCTTATCAAGGTTGTGGTCATTCTCTATTATATTGAGATGATAGGTTAGTGCATAGCATGTATACTTAAAATTGTTTGTCCTCATTTCAAAATTTCTTTAATATAATCATTTTTTACTTATAAAATAATGCTTTCTTAAATTCTTGCAGGACCTCATGCAATCACGGTTGGTGATGAGCTCTAAATGAGTAACAAACATTAATTCCGCAAAAGAAAGGATTCAACAAAACTCTTTGATGGTGTATAGTTTCTTAGTACCGAATTAGCTTATTATGTCAAAATGGCATGTAGTTATTTTATGCTAAACTCCTTTTGTGGCTACACCATTGTTATATTAGTATTTTTTTTTTTATGATTTGCAGTTTGGTTTCAGTGTATTTACAGAAATGATTAAGCATTTAATTTTGTCTGCAATATATGCTTGCATTGTGATGAAGATGCTTGCCAATGCAGCATGTGTAAACAAGGATATACTGCTCAGTTGTGTTAAATGTATTTATGAGAAATGGACTCAATTAAACAGTGGAACTGTTTTTGGGATTACGGGTTGGTACTTTTAATAACTTGTTCTTCTCCATTCCCCCCCCCCCCCCCCCCCCCCTTCCCAACATGATTCTTATCTGCTTGGTTGCCACTGGTGTTGCAAATATGGCAGGAAGCATATTCATGGTTTTCAGTGGCCCAGTTTTTGTTATTGCATTCCTTTCCATAGCCTATCTCATCTCGAGGGAAGAGGAGCTCCATGAGTATGTATTTTGTACGGTAGTAGACTGAGTTCTTATGTTCCTTTTTTCTGTGCTAACCAGTGAATTGAATCTTTGTCTTCCATTTGTGTGTTGAGCTTAACCATTTAATTAAATGGATAGCTTATTTTGTAATTTAGAACAGAAGAGGTACAATGTTTTATGCGTGTGTGTGGTTTTTTTTTTCAGTACATTAAGTTTGGTTTCATTGGCTGAGAGTCCTTGTTTATTTGAAATTTCCAGTTATTTCCTTTTGGAATTTCTGGGGCTTCGCTTTGGTTTGGTTGGACTATATTGCTTGGCAAGAAGATATTGGACATATCACAATGATGCTGTTTACTCTCCATGGACTATTCTATGTAATTGCATGGGGAAACCTCCTACAAG